>PVKB01000427.1:0-56847 GCA_004027205.1 Ctenodactylus gundi
GAGAATGGCTTATATCAACAAATCAAAGAGCAATCAGTGCTGGCGAGGCTGTGGGGAGAAAGGAACCCTCCTGCCCTGCTGGTGGGAGTGTAAATTCGTCCGACCACTCTGGAAAGCAGTATGGAGAGCTCTCAAAAGATTAGAAATAAATATCCCCTTTGATCCGGCGACACCCCTCCTGGGAATATATCCAAAAGAGGCCAAAACAACATACAACAGAGATATATGTATACCCACGTTCATAGCAGCACAACTAACAATAGCTAGAACATGGAAGTCACCAAAACACCCATCAACAGACCAGTGGATACACAAACTGTGGTACTTATACACAATGGAATACTACGCATCTATAAAGTCCAACAGCGTGGAGGTTTTCACAGGCAAATGGAAGAAACTTGAGACCATCATGCTTAGTGAAGTGAGTCAGAAGCAGAAGGTGAAACATCGGATGGTCTCTCTGATATGAGAGACCCAGAGCACAACCATCTCATGGAACTTTACATGAAAGACAAAGCGAAAGAGGGGGATGGGGGGGGAGGGAAGGGAGGGTAGGGGGTGGGACAAAAGGAAAGCGGGAAAGCCCTTGTCACTTTGACAAGAAATGTATGTGCACAAAATGCTCAACTCCATTGTAAACCTTAACTTCTGCACTTGTACATATCAATAAAATGGGGGAAAAAAATTCTGGCCACTCCACTTCCCTTGGTGTTCCCCGTCTGAGAAGTGGGTGCCATCACCTCCCCGTGGAAGGCGGCCCGCGTCGGGGGCATAGACACGCGTGCACAGCGCTGTGGCTGGCTGCGCCCTCTCCAGCTGTGACTTGAGGTTCGTGGCGGCCGCGCGGCTGAAAGGTAGGGACTTGCGGGAGCAATCAGGTCATTAAGACAGCTGGTGAGTGGGTCGTGGCACCTGGGTCCCACCTGCTGCCCGCCAGGGCTTTTGCCCTTGTATTTCTGGGTGTCGAGAAGCTGTTATAGGCATGGATAAAATATATAATGTAGTTAATGTACTAAAGTTTCTTCTTTAGAAGTTTTCATCATAACATTAAAAAAAAAGTGTTAAAAAAACCCCAGTGGGCCACAGGCGGGACAAGCTTGACTGGCACTTTGGAGAAGGGCCACCGAGCACCTGGGCCTCGGGATTCCCGGGTCCCGGCTGCCACCCCAGCCCCAGGCACGCGGGCGACTCGCTGCATGAGCCCGGTGGAAACCTGGGGGGAGGCCGGTGCCGTGGGAGCCCCGTGCCTGGCCGCTTCCTACCCAGGCACGAGCTGTGTCCGAGTGCACGGCTCACACGCGCGTCCCCTCTTCCCCTCCGTGTGCCCTGAGCATCAGCTGTGAACACCCGCTGTCCCTTCCACGGGGCCACGCCCTCCATGGTGGGCGCGCGGTTGTCTCCCACAGCACCAGGCGCACACGAGCACGCTCACCGCTCCACCACGCCACACCAGCGCGGCCACGCAGCGGCCACGGCTGTGGGGACCCGAGGACACGAGTGCTTTCTTTGTTTTCCTTTCGCGGCACTGGGAATGGGGCCCAGGACTTCACAGTGAGCTATATCGGCCGCCCATTTATTATTATTATTATGAATTAATATATGTATTTTAAGTCAGGGCCCTCTGGAGAGCCCGCTGCCAGCCATCGCTCCTCCTGGACGCAGCCCCGGCATCAAGGGCCGGACCTTGTCGCTGCCACCGCTTGCCTCCAGCGCCACCGCCTGACCGAACGGGAGCGACGCGGCCGGCTGGCAGGACGCAGGGAGCGCGGAAAGGCTGGCCCCGTCCCTCGGGGGTTTCTGCACAGTGACGTGCCACGCGTCCGCTCGCGGACTCCCGGTGACCGCAGGCACATCTTTCCCCTGTAGTGGTGCCTGCGTTTGTGTCAGGAAGGGTCTGGCTCTGTTGTCCAGGCTGGTCCTGGGCTCACTGTGGAGCCCAGGGTGCCCTCTCGGGGCAGTCCCGACTCGGCCTTGGGAGTGCTGGCATTGCAGGTGAGCGCCCACCACACTTGCCTTATAATAGTATCTGTTTAAAATTTTTTTATTCTATTATTACTAGTAGTAGGTTTTTTTTTTTTTTTTTTGAGGCAGGCTGGTCTTGAACTCACTGTGTAGACCAGGCTGGCCTGGGACTCATGGCAATCCTACTGCTTCAGACTCTCGAGTGCTGGGATTACAGGTGTGCGCCCCCACGCCCAGCTTACGCGGTGCTGGTGGATCCAACTCAGGGCGTTGGGTTTGCTAGGCAAGCGCTTTAACCCCTTAGCCATCCCTCCAGCTCAATAGTATTTGTTTTATAAGAAGGCTGTGTATGAGCTGGGCCGAGTTTCCTCCTTCCTCTACTGTATTCCGTCTGGGCTTTCAGTCTATTGGTTGGTGCTGCCCGCATTCCCAGGGGGTCCCACCCCATTTGCTGCCCCACATGCCAGTCACTTTGGAAACACCCTCCCAGACACACCTGTAAGCACATTTCACTAAGTCCAGTCAAGGTGCTTTTAGACAATGAAGAGTTCTCCCAGGCTGGGGGTGTGGCTCAGTGATAGGGCACTTGCCCAGCAAGCACCAGGATCTGGGTTTGATCCTCCGCATGGAAGGGGAAAAAAAAGGAGGAATTCTCCGAAGTGTCATGGGTAGAAGCTGGTGACAATTCACATCTTCTAAAACTACATCAGGCTGAGGGTGTCCTGTCTATGTGGCTGCCTCTTGTGCCACACAGGTGACAGATGTGTCTGGGAGCTAGCCAGGTGTTGGAAGCCGGGTAGGTGGGGACTGATGATGGTAGGTGTTGTAGTTTGAATCTGGAATGTCCCCCAAAGCCTCAGGTATTTGGATGCTGTGCTTATCTATGGATTCCGAGTACTGGGAGGAGGTAGGGCCTCTTTGGCGGGAGAGGGTGGGTCACTAAGGGCGTGGCTGGTCCCTGAGGGTGGCCGTAGAAGGGTATGCTTGTCCCAGCTTCTCCCCAAACTGAGTTTCTTCCTCTTGTTATGCCTTGAACAGCGATTCTCCAGTGCCTTCTGCATTGGCACCACTGCCAGCACCTGTGAATGGACTGAGGCCTCCTGAACCCTTTCCTTTCTTACACTCCAGGTGTCGGGTATTGTGTCCCAGAAACTAATAAATAACTAGGACTGCGGGAGATGGAACTTGCCAAAAGTGTCTGCAGTCAAGCTAACTCTTATTTGAACTGAGAAGTTGTAGAATATTTCCAAATAAAACGATAAATGAAATCTAAGAGGAGCTGAATTGTAGACACTTCCCAGCTCCAGAACCCTGCGCCTTTGTCACAGAAGCTTCTGTCCTATTGTATTTTGACTGTCCTTATCAATTAAAACATTGAGAACTTATGAGGCCAATTTGCTGATACCTATTTGTGAACACATCCTTTTCCCAGAGTGGTGAAACATTGACATGTTGTATCTGTGCTAAACTCAAGGTGTGTGTCCCTCCAAAATCAGTTGATGAAGCTCAGATTTCAATGGGATGATGCTGTGGTTTGGCCCTGAAGGTCCCCCAGGGTCTCATGTGTGAAAAGGTTGGTCGTCAGCTGCTGGAGCTAGTGGGAGGTGGTGCAGGCTGTAGGAGGTGAGGCTGAGTAGAAGTCACGTCACTGGGGGCTGTCTTGGCCACCTTCCCGTTGCTGGGGCATGATACTCAACATTCACAACTTAAAAGAGAGGTTTGTTTTGGCCCATAGCTTTAGTCCAAGATCAGTGGTATGGCAGAGAACAGCTGCTCATCCGAAGGTGCCTGGGAGCAGAGAGAGGAGGCAGGTGCCTGGGGCGAGGATGCACCTTCCAGGTGACACTCCGCGTGACCCGTCTCCAACACGTCCCACATCCTCACAGCACGTTCAGCTATGGAACCCCTCCAATGAAGAGCACAGCACTCACGGCACAGCCAACTTCCAACACATATGAGGTTTTTGAGGGACATTTATATCTACATTGGAACAGAGCTGTGACCCTGAAGGGACACTGGGACACAGGCCTCTACTTTCTTTTCACGAGGTGTACAGTGTCCTTCTGCCTCTTGGTCCCACCACCATGTTGCACAGCACCAACTCAGGCCAATGAAACTGGGCCCCATGCCCATGGACTGAAAACTCTGAAACAGTGAGCCAAAGAAGGCTTTCCTCCCTGTAACTTGACTATCTCAGGTATTTGGCCATGGCATTGAAAATCTGGCATGGATGACATTTGGTGGTAGGGCCTTTGGGAAGCGACCAGGTTATCAGGGTGGGCCTTCGTGAAGTAGGCCAGAGAGTTTGCTAGCTTCCTTCCCACTACAAGGATCCCATGAGAGGTTGGGAGTCCATGGCCCAGAAAACATTCTTCCCAGAGATTGGCCACGCTGGCATCCTCACCTCTGACTTCCGACCTCCATAACTCTGAGAAATAAATTTCTGGGCTGGACGTGGGGGTGCATACCTGTAACCCCAGCCCTCTGGGAGTTTGGGTGGGGACATCTCAAGTTCAAGTTAAGCCTGGGCAACGTAACACCTTAATAAGAACCTGTCTTAAAATTAAAAAAAAAAAAAAGGGCCCAGACAAATATCAGTGTGAAAGCCCTGGGTTCAATCTCCAGTATGGGAAAAACACGCTGTCATCAGCTACATAGTGTACAATGCTTCCTGCCGCGGCCCACAGGGGCGAAAGTGATGCCTTTGGTGAATCAGCATATTTTTCAAAGTGGATGGAGAAAACAAAGTGAATGATTCAAGGCCTATGTCTCTATTCAAAAGAAAAAAAAAGACACTTTCAATATTTGCTCTCTGGAACAAGAAAATAGGAACTCCAAGTTCTACAGGTTGGGGACTGTTTTAATGGGCAGCCCCGGGTTTGGTAGGTGATTTAAATGGCTCGCTGAGTGACAGCTTCGGCTGAAATCCCAAACCCAGCAATGGGCCCATGGAGGGCACTCAACCCCTTGCAGGAGGCGGAGATTCCATCTTGTTTGGGGTGAAGGTGAAGGGCGGAACACGTGGTTTTCGGTTCTCCTATGACTCGCTAACAGCTGTCAAATTTATTATTATTTTCATTTTACATTTGAAAACAGAGGCTTCCCTTGGAGCGGCTGGAGGCCAGGATGTTTTATTGGTGTTGGCTGTGGCCTGCATTGGACAGTAGATTATTCACCCCGCGGGTCATTTGGAGCCTGTGTGGGTGACAGCAATTACAACTTGACCATGACTTGGAAATGTCCACCAGGGTCCAGGGAACTGAAGTTTCTGGAATCTCTGAAGGCACAGTGTGCTGTGTTTGCTTCTCAGGAGAGTGTGTGGGTAGCCAAGAACTAGGGGTGGAGTTGGGGCTGAGGAGGGGACACCCCAGGCTGAGATTTCTCTGCCAGGTGGCCATCACCCAGTTCTTGATCTTGCTTTCCTGTGTTGTTGTTCCTGCCTGATTTTGCCTCGAATCTTGGGCAAGTCATCCAGCTGGTCTGGGCCTTATTTCCTCATCTGTGAAATCCACATTGCCAGTAGTCACTGGGGAGGCAATGGGTCTTAGCCAAAGAAGCCTCTAGCAATGGAACGCGGGGGCCTTACCCACCGCTGGCGCAAGTCAGTATCAGTTGAATCTTTCTGGCGAAAGTGTGAATCATAACCTTGCCCTCTGACCCCAGAAATCCTGCTCTTAGAAATTGATCCTAAAGAAACAGTCCAGCCGTGGAGATAGAAACTCTGTATGTGTTCATTTACTCCCAAAAGAAAATTCGAGGTTACCTAAATGTGTTAGGAGTAAGGGCATTTCCAAATAAACAATGTGCTCGTTACAACGTGTGTACAGTTTATGCTTTTGAGGAACATTAGCACAACAAATGGTCTTGGTATAATGAAAGTGCAGATGTAGCTCACAAAACTAATTGATACTAATTCTGCACCCTATAACTGAGATATGGTTGCATGGAAAAACCTAGAGTAAAATAACTGGCACAGTGTTTCTAGGTGATATAGGTACGACTTTTGTAATTGGCAAAAATCGACGTAAAATTTCAAATCCAAAACGAAGTGTGGAGCCTGTGGTCTGACTGGCCTTTGTCTAGTGTGATCATGGATGTTCCTGGGTCACAGAGAGAGCACGGCAAAAGGCTCCGGGCTCTGAAGGGTACCACATGGGCCTGTTCTCCTCCTTCAGTGATCCACTCAGCCTCTTTGCAATCACCAGCACCCCTGTGTAAGCCCCTGGGCCACAGTCACATGTTCTGGGGTTTCTCAACCCCTGGATCACTAACAGGTACCAGTTTGTGGCCTTGGAAGGACCTGGCTGCCATGACCGTTGAGCAGGTAGCAGTGAAGCTCCGCCTCCTATCAGCACAGCCCTATCAGGTTCTAATGCCACTGACGATTGACAAGAGGCAGAGCATTGCATCCTGCTCCCTTCCTGCTGGCTGCTTCCATTTCAAAGCTGTCTTCTAACAGCCTACTGAAGAACAAGGGGGTGTGTGTGCCTGTGTGTGTTCTGTGTGTGCCTTGTGTGTTCTCGTGTGTGTGTGTGTGCCCTTGTGTGTCCTCGTTTTTGGAACAATTGCCTTCAACGGAATAAAGTCCTAATGTCACCAAGGTTGAGGACCATTGGCATATAAAATAAATGCTACCACCATGCATAAATATAAAATGAAATACAAACATTTGCTTGCTGAGGATTAATTTGTCATGATGTGTGAAGGACAGAATTATTCTTTGGAAGTTTGGACCAGAACGTGAGCCTAGTCCTGCGCTGAGGCGGCTCCTACTCTCACTCCTCTTTTAGTTGTTTCCAGCTGTTCGTCCCCCCCGGGGGCTGCAGTCAGAGCCCCCCTCAGTGAGGACCACCGGCTTCAGGGAGACTACAGTGTGTTCGTATTCTATGAATCTATAAAAAGTGGTTGCAAATTTCAAGGCCTACAATAATAAAGCCTTCACTATCTGGGCGTCAAGATTTAGACTGGGGGATGAGTGAGTTGTTTCCTCCAAACCTCGCGTGCTTGGAAGATGATGGCCATCGGTGGATTCGGCCACTGACGTTTCCTGTGCTGCCAGGAGCTGGGGCCTGGGCGGAGGGACGGGACACTGAGGATGTGACCTGCAAGGGTGGGTTCTAGTCTCCGGCCACTCTCTTCTCTCTCTGCTTCTGGCCATCACGGGACGAGCAGCTGTCCTCCGTGCCAGGTCCTCTGCTACAACAGGCTGGCCACGCAAGGGCTGCGAGGTTACTGAATGTCATTGACGTCGTCCACAAGGTCACTGTTTTCCTGCTGCGTGGCCCTGAGCTGCTGGTGTGTGGACTTTTCTAGTGACTGCACTAAACAGGATAGCTGGCGGGAGAAACACGGAGACGTGGAGGCCAAGCAGCACGATGGCCGCGTACAGAATGGCTTCCCTCTCCACTGCGAACCTGGATGCTACTCAGTGGAACACGCCTGGACGCCCTACACTTGGGCTTCCCTCTCTAGGCTGGTTGTGTCCGGCTGCACATCCTTGAACCTGGCTGCGCCAGGCCTGGCACCCGGTAATCTGCCAGGATCTCACCTGGGGCTTGGATCTGGCAACAGGTCCCGGTTCCCGAGTTCTTCTTGAGTGAGTCTGCTCGTGGCCCACCAGTGGCAGCACCAAGCCACGTGGCACATGCTGCTCGGAGCCTGGGGAGCCCCTTGGCTGGTGCTCCGCCTGAGGGGCTGGGACACGTCTGCGGCAGAACACGCGTCCCTGACCACATCGCTCTCGTCCACAGAAGCCGTTCAGGACAGGCATCGCTGCTCAGATCGGGCTCCTGGTTCAGGACGGTGGGACACGTGCAGCAGCAGCAGCTTCCGCCAGGCGAAGATTCATGGCGCCCAGCCCTGCAGCCCGGCCAGGGGCCGGAGCCAGCGAGCTCATCCGTCTTCCAGGCGAGCGGCCGCCAGCGGTGTGGCTTTTGTTAGACTACGGGGATGGTGACCGTGAAAAAGCCAAGACGTTAATAAGACAAATGTCTCCCCGGCCGCCCGCTGGTCGTTCACGCGCAGAAGAGGCTGTCCTTGGAGCGCCTTCGTGAGCACTCTCTTTCCCAAAATTTAGCCAGAGCATGTGGGTCAGATCCCTCTGCAGCCGTCGCTGCGCCCCCGGCACAGGCCGGATCAGGGGCGCACCAGCCCTGGCTTCTGCTGAGATTGCTTTTCTCCCCCGAGACAAACCAGACGTGGTCATTGCGCAGGGGTCCCCGACTTTTTTGATACCAGGGACTGGTTCAGTGGAAGCCCATCCTAGCTTTGAGGTGGCAACAGCGAGAGTAGAGGAGGGCGCGTGGAGCTCCGCCTCCTGTCAATCATCACCGGCTTCAGGACCTGATAGGAGCACTCTCACGGGGGTGGGGCTTCGCCGTTGCTCACTTCCGGCTCACGGTTCTTCTGCGCCACCGACGCCCCCTCCTGAGGCCACAGGTGGGACACACGTCTGCAGCTGGGGTTGGGGACCCCTGGTGAGAGTTCCTCGCTTCTCTGCTGGATCAGTCCCTTTTGGACACTTGCTGGAGAGAAGTTGGGGCGATCAAATCCTTGTGCTGCCTTCTTTAAAACAAAATGAACGTGGGCACAGGCCTGTAATCCCAACAGTCTGGGAGGCTGAGGCAGGATTGAAGAAGTCCGAGCCCAGCCTAGGCAATTTAGGGACTCAGTGAGACCCTGTCTCAAAAATAAATAAAAAAGGGTTAGGGATGTGGCTTGGTGCCAAGCACTTGGGTTGAATCCTCAGTATGGAGAAAATATATCTAGTAATTGAGAGGGGACGCAGACTCGGGCCTTGGACGTCAGTGGTAAACAGGAGGAAGCTGGCCAGGGATCTCTTGCCTACCTTCTGGTCTCCAGAACGCTCCAGCCTCGTTTCGAGCACCCAGGTGGTGGCTGTGTCCAACAAACACGCCCGACACACCCCACAGACGCTTCCAGGCACCTGGCGTGGGAGGAGAACATGGAGACAGGGCCTGGCTGACCCCAAGAGCAAGGATGTCCCCACCTGCGTCCAGCTGTCACATCCCCCTCTCCTTGGTCTCCTTCGTAGACTGGCCACCACGGAGAGCCAAGCGCTGGGTCGCTGGCATCCTACCTTTGAATGATGAATTGTCTTCCACATCCATAATTCATGCGCGTTGCAGGGGAAGTGGGGGAAGGAGAGAGACGCATTTGGAAAGGGTAATGCTTTTAAAAAGCCAGCGCTGCTGCATTTATTTAAAGATTATGCGGATTCTGTTTGGTTTTAACGCTATTAAAGTGTTCAGGAAAGAAGGAGTGTTGGAACAGCGTGAGCCCTCTTGGCGGAATCCCAGGGTACAAAGGAGGGGCCCTTCCCAAGGGAACACTGGGTTTCCGAGGTGGCTCACAGAACAGACAGGGGAGTTGGTCACAGGTCTGCATCTGGGGACGTCTTCAAGGAGCTATGAGACCTAAGTGCGCGCACACACACACACAGAGACACACACACGGAGTCACCATTAGTCATGCCTTTTGACTTGAATAGTGATAAACTTGCAGCAGATCAGCAAGGCAGCTTTGAGTGGGCCAACGGATGACGGACACATAGGCCAAGTGACCGAGGGAAGGAGACCCGCCCTGCACGTGGGCAGCACCAACCAATAGGCTGGTAGCCTGGACGGGATACAAAGGGCAGGAGGAAGCAGTGGGCCCTTCCTCTGGAAGCCCTCCAGTCTGCACCGTTGCCTCTGGTGCTGACTCATGCTGCGATTCCAGAGGGAGCCCATGGGCATGCGTGCTTACACGGAGACTGTGTCCTTGGGCACCTGTTCTGTGCCCTCCCTCTTCTCCTCTGGGCGGCCACTGGACCCTCCGCCTCGTCCACATGCTGGCGGCCATTGTGGTGGCCCTTCTCTGATCTTGCAAACCGCCCTGGGGTTTTTTGAGCTCTGACTTTGTAAGCCTACCCAACACATTCACTCTGTAATTATATATCTCTATATTTTCTATTAATTCTGTTTTTCTGGAGAACTCTAATACAGACTGTTAAGGTTTGGATTTGGAATGTCCCCCCAAAACCTCATTTACTGGGTGCTTCTGTCACAGGTTGCTCCAACTGTTAGCCTGGAAACTCTGTATAAAGAAATATAGGGAATGATCAAAATATGTGGGGAATTTTTACATTTTTTAAAATAGTAAGAGACTCATGGCCCCTTAGAACACACAACCCCATGGCTCTCGCTGCTTTCTGAAGCAGCTGGGGAAGTCTTCTTTCCTGAGTGTCCTTCCGAGCTGTGGTCAAAAATACAATCAAAGCTGCTGCCAAGCGCCATCCCACAGAAAGGCAAGTCTGCAGAAATACGGTGCCAGGTGACTCCTGGGCCTTCCCTGTCAGGAGGTGGGCCTGGTTGGGAGAGAAGATCGCTGGGGCATGCCCTGGAAGGACATTGTCCTGCCTCAGTTTCTCCTAAATCCTGATCCTTCCTCTTGCAATGCTGGGAGCAGCTGCTCTCTGCCAGACCCTCCCGCCATTGCCAGCTACCCATGAGTGGACAGAGACCTCCGGAAACCGTGAGCTGAAATGAGCCTTTTCTAAGCTGTGGGCATCAGGTATCGTGTCCTCGCTGTGGGAAAGTGACCAAAGCTGTGTTCTTGCAGTAGACACTACCTTTCCTGACATTCTGGGAAACGCTAGAAGTCACGTGGTGTCAGATCTGGTGAAAAAGGTGGATGAAGACACACTGCCGTGTTTTTACACGTCTGCCTTTCTGTTGAGCGGCACTCAGCAACTGTGTTGATTGAATTTTTTTTTTTGAGACAAGTTCACTCTGCAGTTAAGGCTGCTTCTAAACTTACTACATAGCCCAGGCTGGCCTCAAACTCACAGCAATCTTCCTGCCTCAGCCTCCCAAGTGCTGGGATGACAGGCGTATGTCACCACACTCAACTTCATTCATTGTAATGTAATCTTGATCACAGCGCATAAGGACACTCAGGAAAGAGGACTTCCAGAACTGCTTCCAAAAGCGGTAAGAATGGTGGGGTAGTGTATTCTAAGTGGCAGTGTGTCTTCTACACTGTAATACATTTTTTAAAAAAATATGTGAACATTCACCATATATTCTGATAGCTCCCTATACTTCTATACACAAGACTGAGTTTCCAGATATGGCGGGGTGTCCCTGACACTGTGATGGATTCTGGTGGAATCGGGGAGTGACACTGGGGAGGGCCAACATAACCTGTGGGCTGTGGGGTGTGTAGAATCTACTTTGGGAGGCTCAGGGGCTGGAGACCTTGGAAAGAGAGATGTGTTTTCCTCCAGAGTAGTTCAGACAGAAATAGAAGAATGTAAGAATTTTGCTCGGTGGTGTCTGTGAAGAAATATGCCAAAATCATCCAGGTGTTGTGGACTGGAAGAGAAACTGGTTCCCAGTGAGTCAGTCACATGGAGACTGCTTTGAAAACGGCGGTTCTGACCTGCCACCCGACTGCCTGTCTTCTCTCGTGGGGCACGAGCTCAGGGTCAGCAGCAGTGCGGCCTGCTTTCTGAAAGTTCACGCACTCGCGGGCCGCTGTGGCCTTAGTTTTTCAGTTTGAGGCCCAGAAGCCAAACCTGCTCAAATGTCTTCTTCCCATTCTTGCAGAGGGCTGTGTTCTAGATCTTAACAGCCTCTTCATAGGATTTTGTGGTCGTTGCTTACACCCACAGAACTTCTGCCTGTGGTAAACTGCTGCCTTTTGAGTGGCTGATCTTTACCGTGTCTTATTTGCGAGTCTGGATTCGATTCCATCGATTCCATCTTTGCTTTTCATCTTGAGCTGGGGGGCCGCTGTGAAGGACAATGGCAGTTACTCGAACACCAGCTATCCCTGTGGTGTGGCTACCGTCAACCTGATAACAAGTCAGCACCATGTGGGTAGCGGGTGGGTAGTGTGTATGGTGTGGATGTGTCAGGCCAGAGGACAGGTGGGAGCTCAGGTCACGCTACGGACGGAGTGTGATTTGACACAGACAGAGGGTTCATTTCTGCAACTTATTACTTCTTATTTTCAGACTGAGGTTAACTGTGGGTGATGGATGCCGGAGAAAGGGAAGCCATGGATGAGGGGGCTGTGGTACACTGCAGGTTCTGCTCGCCCTAAATAACAGCATGTGTATTGTTATGATTTAGAGGTAACGTGTCCTCCAAGGTCTCATGTGTTTGGAAGGTGACCTGGTCACGGGGCACGGCGCTGCTCTGTGGGTTCACCCATGGCTGACTGTGCCGTAGAGGGGGCGGTCACTGGGAATATGGCCGGGAATGGTGGATTCTTGTCCCCTATTCTTCCTTTCTTTACCTCTGCTGCCTGGCTGCTGTGAGACGAGAGCTGTTCTCCACCAGGCACTTTCTGCCTTGAAGTCAGCCAGCCATGGACTGAACCTTCCAGTAACCAACTATAGAAATGATCCCTGGAAGTATAGTCTTTGGACTGAGCCTTCTAAAACCATCAAGCAACATAAATCTCTCTTCCTTCAAGTTGTGGGCGCCAGGTATTTTGTCCCCGGGGTGGGAAACTGGTTAACACATCCAAGAAAGGGATGGTTACGTGAAAGGGACACCACTGTGTTATGTCATATTGAATAGCAGCAAAAAGACATAGGTGTCACTAATTATGAGATGTCATTATGAAGGTTCTTCGAAGTTAAACTATGCAGATGCACAGGAAATTGGCACATCCTTTCTAGAAGGAACCAGGCCTGATTTAGTTACTTTCTCCTTGCTAGGACCTAATACCCAATATCGACCATTTGAAGTAGGGAAGGTTTATCTTAGTTCGTAGTTTCAGGAGGTTTCCGTCCATTCATGGCTGACTGGCGAAGGCCAGAAGGGTCTAGTAGAAGACAGCGACTCACAGCATTGCAAGAGGATAGGTCAGGGTTTGGGGAGAAACTGGGGTAAGCCGATACCCTTCCACACCACAACCTCAGTAATTGGCCCCTCCCAACCAGGCCCTGACCTCCTAATAGCGAGTGAAATCCATAGGTAATTCCTAGCATCCAGATACCTGAGGCTTTTGTATTCCAGATCCAAACCATAAATGGGCCCAATAAAAGTATCTTCTGTGTGTGCAGTTTTCAATGGCCAGCCCGGCCAGCTGTGCAGTCCAGCCCGGCACGGGCAGGCCATGGCTGGGGGTTACGGCTTCAGCTCCCCCCGGCCCACAACCCTCCCTTGCTTCAGGTCCTTGCCCAGCCAATGCAGACTGGGAGAAGCAACAGGGCCAGACTATATTCGTTGTCCCCATGGCATCCTGCCCGACGCTGATTACACTAATTCAGATTGATTTCATACCCGGGATGCCTGACCCAGGGCTCACTTTTAAGTTGTTAAAGGACCGTTTCAGAGATGGCAGAGCGCGGCTTCTAGGTTTACACAGGCCTTTTCGTTCACTGTTCACTCTAGCTAAGCTCTCCCCTGCCTTTAATTCATTACTTTTTAAGTATCTTTTAATTAGCAGATGTTAAAACGCTTTTTTAATGGGTGAAGTGTAATTGCTGGGTTTGGCAGGCACCTGGCTCACGTAGGCCCAGGTCAGCTCCTGCCTGTGATGCCACCTCACTGCAAAGGCCCGTGACCACAACCGTGGGGACGCCAGACGCCTCTGCGGGGTGCGGGAGGAGGAGTTCTTCCCATAATGAGGTGGGGACGCAGGGGGACTGTCTCACCAGGGAGGAACGGAGGCTGCAACGTGCTTCTCAAGTTAAAGTGAGGCCGATTTGCATTCAGGGAGGAGGACAGCTGAAGGCTAGCAGGCGTGTCCGTCTTTTGGCCTGACTGAAAAAGCAAAGATGGAATCGATGAAGCCACACGGAATCCAGTCTCGCAGCGGCCACCTGCCTTGTCCTCTGGTAGCTGCGGTGGCCTGTGAGCCTGTCTCGGGCCAGGCAGGTCTGGGGAGCGAACTCTGCACCCCGTCTTCCTATGTCTGTTCCTTCCAGGGCCTCCGTTCAGGATTCACATAGAAGCATGCCAGGGTTCCTCCCAAAACAGTCATTATGAGGCCAAGTCAGGAGCCCGCAACCTGAAAGGGGCCCTACGCCTGTGGGCTTCTACCTGCATCCCATGCGACACAGGGTGGCATGCCTCCACGTGGTCCTGCAGGAGACGGCGCTCCCATCATGCGTCCCTCCATGCATCTGCCCGCCCTCCACCCATCTATCATCGTCTGCTCCTCCTCCCATATCCATTCACCCACCCACCTATTCACTATTCATCCTTCCTCTGGGCACCCATTCTGCCGTCCCTCCATCCCTCCACCTTTCCATCAATTCATCTATCCATTTTGCAGGACGGCGGCAAAATGCCAACATGCTTTTTGGCAGAGCGTAGGATTCGTGGTGTTTAGACCAGTTGCCCTAGAGTCCTCCTTCCCATCTGAAAGCTCTTGAGCACGGCCTTTACAATCCTCATTTTGATTGGCATTCTGCTCTTCTGACCTCTGACCAGAATCTCTGGCAAGCTTGATTTATCCCCGTGTAAGTTTTCTCTAGCCAGTGACTCCAAACCTTTCCAAACTCCTCCCATGAACCAACTTCAAAGACTTGAAGTCATATATCCAGTCAAAGTCACAGCAATAACTCCATTTCTCTGGTGCCAGTTTCTCACCCTGCAACTTTGGCTGCAACTGAGATTAAGGGTGTGGACCACTTAATCTGGTGGAAGAAACTGAGGTAGCTCCGTGTTTAGACTGTCACATGGATGCTGTTTGCTGCTTTGAGCCAGTTGTACACTGAAAAGCAGGAAAAAAAACAGGAGAGAAAAAAATGACAAGTGTTCAGGCTGTTGTATGTGTACTGTCTGCTGCTTTGCAAGCCGGAAAACGGGCAGAGTTTAAAGTTTCCAGTTTTCCCAGAAAGTACCTGAAGAGTTGAAGCAAAAGGAAAAATGGTTGTTAAAGAAGTTAGTATTAAATGGAGTTAAGGACTCTGTATCAGGGCTAGAGATGTCTCGAGGGCATCTCCGGAACCAACAAGACCCCACTCTTAGCAAGACCAAGGGCACAGAGGCAAAAGACTGGTCAGAGAGGAGCACCTCAGGCCACTCTGCGGGGCCGGGGAGGGAAGTGGTCAAATCCAGCTCCTGGAGCTCAACCGCCCGAATACTTAGCGGCCACTCCAGCCTTTGTCCAAGGGCCCAGACTACGGCTCCTGCCAGCAGCAGAGTTCGGGGCTACCTATGTGGTGTTGTGGTGTTGGTTTCACAGGCATGTGGTTGTGGGGTCATGAAAGCTCCCACCTAGATCTCAGCGAGGCCAGGCAGTTGCTCCTGGGAGAGAAGTGCCCGAAGCTGTGAAAGCTAAATGTGCTGTGGAACCTCCCCTAAATTAATTTATTTCCTCTTCCATACAGATTTTATTTCCTCTCCTTAGAAAACCATTGGTGCCACCATGGGTGCCTGTCCTTGTGACCTCCAGTAGTCCTAATTGTCTCTCAAGGGCCCCAACTCCATCAACATACGGGTTTGGAGATTAAATCATGGGAACACATTTGAACCACAGCAATCACCTGTTTTTGGTTGTTGACATCAAGGTGGGAGTTGCAAGCCACTTGTAATAGTGTCTGGGGGAAGCTTCACCCGTGGTGCTGTTTCTTAGAATGCTCAAACCTCAGCAGTGCATCCCAGGGAAATGGAGCCATCCTCTAGGTCTGAGTGGAGTGTCTGGGCCACACGGAGGTGCCCCTGAGGAGAAGGGACAGCAGGGTCCTGAGCAATTCAGATTCCCTGAATTGCACTAGTGGCTCTGGGTCAAATGGTCAGAGGGTCTTTCAGTGACAATTGGTTTTCCTTCCTGAACAGGACAGTAGTAATGGTCCACTTGATTACCCTTCTTACTGTATGCTAATTCATGACAAAGCCATTATTAATTGGCCTACAAACCACAAGACAGAGCTGACCCTTGGGTTGCACCTTGGTAGAGGCCACGTTCTCAGTAAAACATCCTGTGTTAGTCACACTTGGAAGCTGGGACCAAATACCCAAAAGCTGCAACTTAAGGAGAAGAGGCTTATTCGGCTCAAAATTGGCTGGCTCCATGACAGAGACTGCACACTGCAGGACAGCTGCTCACCCCATGGCATCCGGGAGGCAGAGAGAAGGAAGGAGGCACGACCATTGGAGAGCTCATGTCAACTTGAGGCAATCAGGAACCACGCCTGGATCAGGGTTTGGGAACCACACCTAGATTGGGAACCGAGAACCAGCCTGGATTAGAGTGTGAGTGATTTGCGGGCCAGCCAATGAGGGAAGAGCACCCACCCAGATGTGGGAGGCCCAGCTGTAACGCCAAGGGCATAAAAGAAAGGAAGAGGGAAGATTGTCACAGCTTCTTCCTCTGGGAAAGCTCTCGCCTTCGCAATTACCTATGGATGCCAACTCGCTACACACCACAGATCTCCATCACAGATTCGCTCCAGTCTCGACTTGCACCTGTCTGCCCATCGCTGATCTTCAGTCACTGATCTTCAGGCTCCAGTCTTCACCATTGTTCTTGGAACAACCAAGATCTGCAGCAGACTCTCACCGGCTGTCCTGCAGTCCTGGATGGGAGATCTACTTCATGGCCGAGCGGCCATCGGACCCTCCAGCTCTCGCATGTGCAGGCCGCCATCTTGGATTATCTCCATCGTCAGATTTGTAAACCTTGCTAATAGATCCTTTTTGCTATAATTTCTGTAAATTCTGCCTTTTGAAAGAACTCAAACTAATACAGGAGGTGGGACAAGAATATGCACTTCTAGGTCATATTCCCACTGGCCCTCCAGCCAGGTTCAGCCTCCCAATAGCACCTTCAGCTAGGAGATAACCAATGGATGAACCCACCAGTGACCCATTCAATCTCCTTCCAAACACACGAAGCTCTGGCGGAAAATTTAGATCTAAGTCACAACCCATCCTCCTTTCTCCCGCATTCTGGGTACCCAAGTATCGTCCACTTTTGTGACCTTGCTGTATCCTCTCCCAGTTGTTTCCTGGGAGACATTCCCCTTTCCATTGTCTGTAGCAGTTACTGTCCACAGCACTTTCCTTCTCTCTATGGCATGTGGTAAATCAGCACTCTCGTCAGACTCGATGAAGTCCTTGGACCTTCAGAGCTTGTACTGGGGCTTATGAACGCTTCCTAAAAAGACTCAAGTTGGATGTTCCCTATGGCTCTGAGCGTGAGAAACAGAGTGCTCAGGAATAGTCTCAGAAGGCAGGGAAACCAGAATGTAGTAGAGACCTGGATTTTACCAGCTCCTTAGTGCTGGAGTCTTCTCACTACCCTCCCTACCACAGAGAAGCTGCCACCCTGGATCCTGGCTGAGGTAACTAGTCAGCAAGGTGCCCAGAAGATTCTCAAGGCTGGATGAACATATTAGTCAGCTTTCTGTTGCTGAGACAACATACTTGACATACACAGCTTAAAGCAAGGGAGGTTTGATTTGGTTCGTTTCAGAGTTTTCAGGCCACTTGGCTGTCTCCAAGGTGGAAACATCATAATTAGATGGATGTGATGAACCAAAGCTAGCCTTATGGTGACAGCCAGGTGGGATCAGAGTGAGAGGGGAGCTAGGCACAGGTACCCTCCAACGGCCCTCGTCCAGTGGCCCACCTCCCGGCCTGGGCCCTATGAGTGCTCATAGCACACTCAGCTATGGGTGAATCCATGGATCAGTCCCCTGATGAGCACAGTGTCCCCGTGAGACCTTCACGTTTCAAAAATCCCACTTCTGAACACATGGGACTTTGCGGGGGACATTTCCGATCCACTGTATTTACAGTGAGGCTCTGAAGGAAAGAGAGAATGGACAAGTGAAAAGAAAGAAGCAGTAAACAGTGGGGATCCCTTGGACTCGATGACTACGGCTGCTCTGAGCAACCCCACAAAGTCTCCGTTTGGCCTTGTAGTATTTCAGGAGGAAGCCAGCCAGTAAGAACTGGCTTCACAGATGGACGTCTGGGGTCTGTATTTCCCTGGGTCATGGAGCTCCTAAGTGTTGGGGGGGTGGGGGAGACTGGAATCAGAACCAGGTGGCCCTGCATCTAAGTCAGCTTTGGAAGAACCACATTGTAATCTGGTGGCTTTGTAGCCTGAGAGGTAGCCCTGGTCCTGTCACTCACTGGCTCTGTGGTTTGGAACAATTTTGTGATACATTAGAGTCTTAGAATACTTTGTTGACTGTTACTGTGGTTTGGACCTAAGAGGTCCCCCAAAGTCTCAGGCCCTTGGAAGGGGATTGGATCACGGCCTGCTGTGTTTATACGTGGATTCAGCCTCTGTGAGGAGTAGAGCCGGTTGGAGGTGGGTCCCTAGGGGAGTGACCTGGAAGGCTGTGTTCTCTCTCTGCTCCTGGCTGTGATGACAGGCGCAGCTCTCTCCCGCCAGGCCCTTCTGTCATTGCTCTTGATCTGCTTTGGGTCTGGCTGACCGTGCTTAGACTGAGGCCTCTGAGAGTAGGAGCAAGAATAAACCTCTTCTCCTTTAAGCTGTGGGTGTTGGGTCTTGCGTCCCAGGGACAGGAAAGCGACTAAGAGAGAAAGCTGTGGCAGGGAGAGAATGCGGGCCAAGAACTGGCTGGCAGAAGGTGCCCCCTCCCTGCTTGCTGGGCTCCTGCTCTCTCCCTTTGCCCCACCATGGACACGGGTATTGACCAGCAGATTTTGATAAAAGCTGATCAGTGAAGTGATGTGAGTCTGGATGTGGGGCAGAGCTCCCAAGTGAAGGTAATTGGCCATATGAAGCCACCTGACACCTGAGAGGGTGATGTGCTGGGGCTGGGGCGGCCACCGTGGGTCTGAGTGTCCTTGGGCCGGGCTTTGGGTCAGTGTGGGGCTCCTTGTGTTCCCCTCTGCCCTTCACACCCATGACAACACTATTGCTTTCGCCCTTTTCACTGACTACTACACATTTTCCTTTTAAAAATAGCTTTTGATTGATTTTTCTTTTCTTAAAGATAGTTTATGTTCATCGGGGAAATTTTTAGAAAGCCTAGTAAGCAAAACGCAGAAGAAGTCGCACACGAGGAGCTGCTGCCTCCTCGCGTCCCTCGTCCCTGAGACACTGCATAGGGGTCACCCTCCCACTTGTTATTATCTCGCTCAACGTGTGACCTGGAATGACAAAGAAGGTGCATATTTAAGTTGAAAACATTAACCTCCGTAAGACCCATGGACGTGAACGGCTCTCAGAATCCCCCTGGTGGGGCGCACAGTCCTCCTGCCTCTCTGGCCCCTTTCCGGAGCAGTTCCGAAAGTCCTCTTTCCTCAGTGTCATTATGAGCTGTGGCCAAAAACAGTGGTTGCTGCTGCTAGCGCCCCCCAACAGAGGCGGCTCGTAAGAACATGGTGGCGCGTCCTCATCCACCTCAGTCACCGGATCTGGCGCTGAGCAACTTCCGGTTCATCCCCAAAGTCAAACTGACCACGACAGGGATGTTTTTTGCAAGGCTTCCGGACATGGGTGCAGCTAGGACAGCATAATTAAAGACACTCGACAAAGAGGACCCCAGAGCTGCTGCAGGGAGTGGCCGGAATGGTGGGACGAGTGTGTTCACAGGAAGGGGGGGCTGGGAGGGCGATTCAGGGCAGTGTGTGTTATATTCTACTTTAACGAGTAACTGTGTTTTCCAGCCTCGCTGAGTATATTGGAGTTTGAATGTGCCAGCCAGGCAGCACCGTGCCGTGGGGTGGAAGTCAGCTGTACGTCACCGTGTGCGTTAGGCACTGACACAGTGCTGCCGTTTTTCTGCCGTTGCATCTTGTTATGTGTCCCCTTCCTCTGTGTCTCATAGGACAGTTACTTATGGGAGAGATGAAGAAGGAGCTAGGGTGAAATCTGGCACCAGGGCTGGGCGCGTGGCTCAGTGGCTAGAGCACGTGCTCAGTGTGTGCAAGGCTCTGAGTCTGTTCCGTCTGGTGGTGCACGCTTATCATGCCAGCAGTTGGGACGCTGAGGCAGGAAGATTGTCGTGAGTTTAAGGCCAGCTTGGGCTACATAGTGAGCTTAGAACCAGCTTGAACTATAGAGCGGAACTCTGTCTATGAAAAAAAAAAAGATTTGACACTAACATTCAGCACATTTTATGTGAAGTGTCGATTGGCCTAGAGATTTATTAATTTTAAAATAAGAAATAAATAAGAAATACGTAATGACCAGACATTTTCTATGATGAGTCCTGACTGAGATATCACTGTTAAAGTTTAGGAAATTATACTTGTGTAGTTTGGGTGTTTAATTTTCCACGAATAGGTGCATTTTGATTTTTCACAAAAGCTGGCACAATGGTACATGCTTAGTTTGCAAATTATTTTTATTTTTATTTTATAATATGCTAAGATAATCTCTATATCTCATTTTTATATCTACCTGATAACTCATCATCAATGTAAATTTTAATTTATATAAATAATTCTTTATAATGAAAAAATTAGGTTGCTTCTAATTTTTTTCTATTTTGAACAATGTTTACATGTTACAATGTTTGCAAAGTTACATGAGTGCTAGGGAGTGCAACTTTTGTGCAGTTTTCTGTTATACACTTAGAGTAAATTCCTTAAAGTGAAGTTTGGGCCTGTGAAATTTACTAAACACACACTCTCTGTCTCCCTCTCTCTCTTTATATGTACATATTATGTACGTGTTTGCATTTATATTTATTTTAAATTATAGACCATGGATCACATGGCAAATGCCTGTATTTATAATGAAAGGTTACATAGATTTGTATTTCTCAAGATGAAATAAGAGTGCGGACTTCCCCAAAAGGAAATAAGGAATTAAAAAAAAAAAAAAACATTGGTCAATTTGAGCTGTACTTTATGTTGGTTGGCTTTCATTTTTTGAGGGTGAAGAGTATAGTCTTGGTTTCCCTTCCTGAAAGAAAAAGGAATTTTTTTGGGAGACTGTCCCAGGTGTTTGTGGGACGACAAGGCGGCCTGAGGCCGTGACGAGGAGATGGTGAAAGAGCTGGGGTGTGCTGGGAGTCTCAGGGAAAATCGTGCCTCCTAGAAAGGTTTGGGGTTCCTGTTCCTGCTGTTTTTAAAATTCAGGATGTCAGAGATAGAGATGGGCAGTGAATTCCAGAGTCCAAAAAGAATGGTTTCTGTACCCTGATTATTTGTGCCATTCCTCTACCCTGGCTGGGCTGTGCTTAATGTCAGAATTGTTTTTCCTGAATACTTGAAGGTTTGCCATGGGCCCGAGGACCTCAGGGCCACCCCTGGGGTCAGGAAGAGTGGAGATCCACAGACACCCATTAGACCAGAGCTGTGCAAAGAAGTTAAGGGCATTTACTGACAGCATCTCCCCGGCTTCCATGGCCACTTGCCATGCAATTGTTTGAGCCATGTGGCTAGACTGTGCCCCATTAGGGGAGTGCATGAGGAGAGCACTCGGCCTACCTGTGGCTAGCAGTGAGCACCCTCTCCTCTGTCACCACTCAGTCCTTGTGAACAAGTGAGTGGTTGGCCAGAGGAACAGTGTTGGCCTAAAAGCCAACCTTTACAAAGAGGTGCTGGCCACCCTGCGGGACACCAGGCTGCTGTGCCAAGTGTGTGCCCAAAGGCCCAGCATCAGTCATAGCCTGTTTTACAACACACAGACACACACACACACACACACACACACACACACACACACACTGGGAAGAGCAATTATGCAAGCGCGTTTCCTAGAAATTCCTCTACGCTACACTGTTTTTCTACTTTGCTTGAGTCACTGTCCTTTCTGGTCTGAAATTATGAAGACTGCACGAAAACGTAGTCTGTTTTCACCAACACTCGATTTTTCCAAATGCTTCATGCCTAGGTTTGCCAAGTCTCTTGCATGCCCAGTATTCATCTCAGGAACTGTGGTGGAATTTCTCGGCTCTTCTCTGTTGGTCTGGCATGGAAGCCTAGCAAGGGGCTCCTGCTCAGCCCAAGAGGAAACTCTTTGGATGAGGGGCTGGAGAGGCAGGTCTGAGAGCCCTGATGGACAAGGTCACCCTGTTCCCTGGGAATCATGCTGTGAACATTCCACCTCCAAGGAGAGAGACAGCAAGTTTGATGTGGGAAGGTTGAAACTTGGATGCTTTTCTTTAATTTAGATTCTCTTTGCTGGAAGAATGTTGAAGTGTGTGTGTGTGTGTGTGTATACAAGGAATGACTGAAAGGTGCAGTGAATATTTACATAAAAGCACTTACTATGGTGGATGGAGATCCGTAGACACTGGTGTTCCAAGGACATAGTACCAGACTGCTTCAGAAAGTAGCAAGAACCATGGGGTTAGTGTGTTCAAAGCAAGAGGGAGAATTTAGAGGGGGAGGCGTGGTAATATTTAGTGCAATTTTTTAAAACTTAAACATACCCCATTCATTTGCACAGCCCTCTTGTCTTGTAAAGCAGATGTGGTATTAGGTGAGAGGAGTTTGCCCAACTGTAGGCTAAGGAATTGTTCTGGGCGGGTTTGGAGTGGAAGAGGCAAAGCCATGATGTGTTGTAGATCAAGGTAAGAATTCCTTTGTAACTCACTGTTGTGTATAATATTGTTTTGGAAGGTACGAAGCTAGCTGAGATCAAATCAGGAGTTGACATGAGCATGTAAGAAAAGAACTGAGGCTGGCGCAAGTGGGCATTTAGGTTTAAGATGAGGAAGAAAGACTCCCAGAGGGAGTGGACGTTGAGGTGGGAGAGACAAACACTGGGGCAGGGAGGTGTCCAGGACAGAGTGCAGAATATGTTTCTAGAAAGAGGGTGGACCGAGAGAGACGACCCGGCACGGAGTGCTCAGCCGGGCGAAAGAGAGGCCACTGGCGACCTGATGGGAATAGTTTGAGTGGAGCAATGGGGACCATGGCCAGGTCCCAGTGGGCTCTGGGGTAGCTGGACAGAATACCCAGGCTAGGCATAGTTGGATACTACTGGAATGAAACTTGCAAGAGGAGGAGGGAAGAAGATAGACCATGCTGGGATGGAGGACGTCTTAGACACCTTTTCATGCCGTGACACAATACCTGCCACCTGCAACTTACGGAAGAAAAAGTTAATTTTAACTCACAAGTTCAGGAGGTCTCGGTCCACTCATGGGTGGACGGCAGTGGTGGAAGGGTTCTGGTGGAGGTCTAGCTGGAGGAAAGCCACTCACAGCATGGTGGGACAGGAAGCAGAGTGGGAGGGAGGGAGGTGCTACTGATGGAGTCATGTCCTTCCGGGGCATGCCGCAGAGATCTGCGCCTTCCGGGTCAAGTTCTGACGATCCTCCTCGCCCAGCCAAACTCACGTTTCAGCAGCTCAGGAAGTCAACGGATTAATCCCATGATCAATTCACCTTCCAAGCCGTGAGGCTTTGATGGGGGGGTGGGACACGACGCTCCAGATCCAATCCATGACAGGGCAGCTGCCAGCTCATGAATAGCTTTGGCTGGTACATCCAACCCTGAGCGTTTAGGCATGGGGAATAAACAACTGGAGAGTTTTACAGAAAGAAGAAATTGGGTAAGTTTTGGCTTTGCATCTGGAAATATTTAAGCTCTCGTGTACGTGGGCTTGTGTGCCTACACTCTACACCCTTTTTAAATCTATGGGAAATCACCACCCCAAGGGTGTGGCTCCCACGACTGTGGCTCCACTGTCTCTTCCTGCAGCTTAAAAAGAGATTGCACCTTTTTGAAATTCTCTAGCCAGTGTAGATCTCTCTTTCCATGTTTTCAACATCGTGCTAGGCTAATGGCTTTAGAATATGATGCACTCATGAGAAAAATTGGAAAATCACTGAAAATGTGTCTCTTGAAGTTTTAAATTCTTAGCAGCAGTTTCTTGCCGTGGAGTCCCGGCACATTCTTTGTAAAATGAGATAAGCACTGTTGTCAGACGGTCCTGGGAGTTTGACGCGTACGATTTTACCCAGATTCTGAATTCAAAACAAGATCTCTAATTTCCTGGAAACATCTGGCTCTCTAGATGCCATCTGGCATGATCTCGGTAACTCTTAACTGTTATTTTGTGCCATTTTATCAGGTTCTATTTAATTTACGTTATTCATTCACCTTGGAACGGGGTCCCTAGGCCTTAGAAGGGCACACCCTTTTCTGATCTCCTTCCTTTTCACAACAAAATGGGAACCCTTGTTTTCATTCTAAGAGGGCAGTGGAGATGTTCAGTCCCGAAACTTCCAGGCCACGATCACTTGGTGCAGGAGGAGTTTCTCCAGCATATGCATACCGGCTGAGGAAGGGTATGGGTTTTTGCTAAGACCTTCTGGTCACTGATGGGAATGACAACTCATGCAACTACCTTGGAAAGCTACTTGGCAGAGCCTACTAAATCTGACAAACCAGAAACCGCACAATCTAGCCATTCTATTCCTAGGCGAGTACATATGTTCCTGAAAGGCAAGACAGAGGCATCCATGGTGGCACCAGTTCTGATGGTCCCAAATGGGATTGTCAACAGTATGCTGGGTGCCGTGGTTGTGGTACAAGCACACAGTGGACACCATGCAGAAATAATAAGGGCAGGCTGTGTCCACATGCAACAATGTGACTGAGCGAATCCCTATTTGTGTGTGTCTGTGTGTGTGTGTGTGTGCGCGCGCGTGTGTGTGTGTGCTACTAAGGACAGAGACCAGCTTCATGTTGAGCTATATCAACAGCCCATTTTTTAACTTTTGGTATCTTTTGTATTTCGAGATAGGGGCTTGTTAACTTGCTATGTTGTCCAGGCTGTGTTCGAATTTGCAATCCTTCCTGCCTCAGCTTCCCAAAATGCTGGGAGGACAGGCCTGTGTCACCAGGCCCTGCTAAATCTGTTATGTAATGACATCCTTGGGCAAGGAAGCCAGCCCCAGGAAATTACATACTTGTATATGATTCCATTGATGTGTACTTTGGGAAGAGACAAAATAGTTCTGTGGCTTTGGAGGTCAAGCTTCTGTGACCCCTGGGTGTGGGGTGGTGACCGGCTGTGCTCAGGGTCCGGGTCTCTCAACTGCACTAACTCTATGAAGAGTTTTCACTCACTCATTTCTGACTTGTTCATTGTTTTTGGATAGGTTATTCCACCATTAAAAGGTCAGGAAAAAAAATAGCGCAGAAAGCATAAAGGGCAATGAAGCATCAAACCTAAGTCTAAGTTTGCCAATACAAGTAAATGAGACATTTTTCTTCATAAAAGGAAAACATATTTAAAAAAACACAACAGGGACAACAGGGGCTGGTGATATAGCTGAGCGGCGAACCCCTGCCCGGTGTAAACAGCCCCTGAATTTGTTTCCATTACTGCATCCAACCTTAAACAAAAACAACAACTCATAATAGTCATGATAATAACAACTGTGTTTATCTCAGCTAAAGCTCTACTTGCTTAGTGGCTTTGTACAAACCTAGAGGATGTGAGATTTCCCAACTCTAGATGAAGTCTCCTTTCTGACTCAGAACCCAAGCATCCCAGTCCCTGTTTCCTTTTGAAGATGTGCCTCCCAGAGGCAGATCGGCGATCGGCGCCTGTGTGCTGCTGTCTTCTCAGGTGGTTGCCACGCCGCCCTGGCTGTGGCGTGCCCTCACGCCCAAGGGTGGCCGCTCTGCTTGGAGCCTGCACACCCCACTTGACTGCAAACTCCTGGAGGGCCAGAGATTTTCCTTCTTGGTTTTTGTACGTATGGACCCCAAACTCAGGTTCTCACGAGGAGCTTGATCAGTGACTGACACACAGCCCACCCCGAGCAGCACGTTTCTACAACAGTCCGTGCAGCCTGAGGGCACGCCACCCTTGCCAGCTCCACACACGTTGCACATGTAGCTCTCACTGTTTGGGGGTTGGCTTTCTATTCATATTTTCCAAAATTGTCTCACTGGTTGAGCTGAGATCTCATGCAGAGAGCTGTCACCTGATGCCAGATGGCTTCTCTGGATCAGTTGCAGCCCGAGCACTTGGAGTTGAGCGAGAACTTAGGCCCTTGGTGGCCTCTGTACAGGGGAGGAGGAAAGTGTCAGGATTTTTTTCTGTCTTGAACCATCAGACCTTCAATTACTCATGACAAGAGGGCCACATGCTCAACTTCACCCCAAATCAGATAGTCTCATATTTGCCCATTTGTTTGAGTTCCGCTTTCCTCTGGGAACCCTGGTTTTCTGCACATTAGTACTTGCAAGCTTATAGATATTTGGCATCAGAGTTCCATTATTATTGAGTTCTCTGGTTAATTTTTTGTTTTAGAAAAGTTTTTCTTTCCCATAGTACTACACATTTGACAGATTTCCTTTTGACTGTCAGAAGCACAGAGCTCACATTTGGCATGGCCATGTTTCGTCCAGAAGAAAGAATTTTCCAGATGGTTTGGAAGGCTGGGGGCAATATTTGGGAGACCAGGAAAAGCTGTCACCATATAATTGATTGAAAATGCCCATTCAGTTGTGTTTTTTTTTAAACAAAATTCTCTTTCCTTCCATCTTGTCCTCTTGTGTGTTATGGGGTATTTCTCTCTGTGGGTCTCCCAAATCTTTTGGAAGTGACTTTTAGGTCTTCAGTGCTGAGGGGCAGTATTTCTAGGACTCTTTGCTTGTTGGATGGACTTAAGAAACTGCTATCTATTTTTAAGGTTAAAAGGTCAAATGTCAGCCATTTCATATGGCTCTCCCTAAACATTGGTTCTTGGGATTGTATTCATCTACCCACCAAATATTTGCTCAGCACTTACCACGTGTGTCCAACCAGCATTGGGCTGGGAGGGTACAGCTGGGAGTAAGATGCAGCCTTTGCCCTTCAGGGTCTAATGGAGAGCAGCTGCGCAAACAAGCAGTTACAGTGAAGTGTGCAAAACCGTGCTGCAGTGTGGCATGGCCGCCCGTGGGGGGCACTTAGGCCATGCTGGGGGGTGGGTTAGGGAAAACAGAGACCCTGGCTGGGTGAGAGGGAGTTGTCTAACTGAAGGGGGAACAGGAGTTGTAAGAATAACACTCCAGTCTGGAATTTTCCAAGGCCTGCAGTGCTCGGGGAGTAGGGCAGGCTTGGATATGGTTGAAATAGCATGACGGGGGCCTTGGGGGGCTCGGGGGCTGGGAAGATGAGCGGGGGCTTTGTACGTCATGCCATAGGTCTAGAATTTATCCCAGGCAGCGAGGAGGGAGAGGGCTTTGAACTGAGGGGTACTTAGTCCACGGTGTTGATGGACAAGACAAGGGACAAGAGCCGTACAGGAAAGAAGGTGTGGTGGGGCCTGGGTTTCCTTCTGCTGGTGACTTCCTTCATCTTTGGGGCCATTGTGGTATAAATACCCAAGAGTTCCCCGAGGGCTCATGTGCTGATCCCCAGTAAAGCAATGCTCTAGTTGGGTCCTGGAGTGGTGGTCGGACGATGAGAGTGCTAACCTCATCTGGACATTAATTCATATATGGAGTCATGGCCAATGGGCTGTTGGGAGGTGGGGCTCAGTTGGAGGAAGAGGTCACTGGTGGCATGCCTTTGATGGATATTTTTTGGTACCTTCTTCTCTGGCTTCTTTACTTTCATTCTGCCTCCTGGCCGCCATTGGGTGAGAAGCTTCTCTTCTCCATATCCTCTGCCATGATGTTTTGGTCTTGGAACCAGTAGACCACGGACTGAGGCCTCTGAAACAGTGAGCCAAAATAAACCTATTGTCTTAGTTACTTTCTCATTGTTGGGACACAATACCCAACACCCACACCTCAAGGGAGGAAAGCTTTATTTTAGTTCACAGTTTAGAAGGTCACAGTCCATTCATGGGTGGCCGGCAGTAGTGGACGAACACAGCAGAGGCCTTGCTGGAGAAAAGTTGCTCATGGCATGGCAAGACAGGATGCAGAGTAAGCAAAGGATGGAGCTGGCATGTATGCTGCAGGTCACTGCCCAGGGATCTGCCTCTTCCAACCTGGGCCCACCTTGTAAGAGCCCAGGAAATCAATGACTGAATCACCTTCTGAACACGAGCCTTGGGGGCTATTCCAGATCTCAACCGTATTACCTAAGTTCCTTAGAGCTTCTCTGCTCAGGTCCTTATTTGGTTGCAGTGATGAGAAGCTGGCACAAAGGAGTGACTTTACACAATTTTGGTATGAAAGCAGAAAAAGACGCAAGGAACCCGATCATGTCCATATGACACTTCAGGAGGAGAGTTGTTCTAGGGCAGTCACAGGCGAAAATGACGGAAGAAATGGCTTCAGAACTGCAAGAGGCGCAGCCCGCCAGAGGCTGGAGCAAGCACGCAGCCGGGGTCGGCAGGACGGGGTCCTGGGAAGGGTGGTGCTGTGTGTCAGAGAAGCTGTGCTGGGCCACCCTGGATGAGGTTATCCAACCACCAGCCACACAAGCCGTTGATATTCCCGACATGGCGGAGACGGCATGGGGTGTCATTGCCTTGGGTTTGGAAGCCACATAAAAATACTGAGACACGGGCCAGAGCCCTTGTCAGCTGTGTGAGGGAGCTGTGGGAGCGCATCCCTTTACTCAGAAGCGCAAGTGGGAAAGAACCAGACAGAGAGACAGCAGATGCCCTCCTTCTGGACAACTGCCCGAAGATAGGGACGCAGAGAGAAGCAGCCACAGCCAGCGGCCTGCTTAAATGCTTGGCCCGAGTCTTGCTTTCATTTATAATTTAATATTGAGATCTGAGTCTCTGAAGCACATAGATTTATGTGCTCCCGCGTGGAGCTTTGGCGACCTCCCTCAGTCCCCCTGTTATTTTTCCAAGCTGGTCTAAATTTTCCAGGTTGTTGGAAATGCTGGTGACTCTGTGGCCTTCAAGAGCATCTTACATTCAACCCAGTCACACTGAATTATGGTTTTTCCATCAACTAAACCTTTTTCACCAAATTGCCCACGGCTGAAACTATTTTCTGATAGATAAATATTTTCGAAGTTCCACTGTCAAGCCCAGTTTAGAAATGTCAAATTTGTAATGACCCATCGACGCCTTTTTCCTCTGAGGCACTACTTCTTTTTCCAGAGCAACAAATCTGGGGTAGGAATAAGGACAGAACCATGTATTAAAGCGATATTAGAGGAAGCAGACACAGTGGCTTCTTTGTGTCAATTTACTGATATTCAGAGCGTAAATGTTTGGTGCTCCCCCATTTTATAATTGTCCTTGTCCTGATCTCCTGATTCAGCTGGTCTGACACACTTCAGTGACACCCAGTGTTGGGGTTCCTGTTGAAATTCTGCACACCGGGGGACTGGGAGTCTGGAAGTTTCAGGACATCTCTTTTCTGAAAATTGAAAAGGTGCTTATTCCTTGGGAAAGCGTGAAGACGGAACCACAAAAGGTCTGATATTGGGAAGTGCAGGCCACATTATGTAAAACCCATTGTAAAGTTGACCACAGAGCAAAAGTAGCTGGTTCTCACGGCGGGGGCTCCACTTCTCACAGTCTTGCCTGTATCCGGATTTGCTTCTCACTGTTCCTCTAGGAAGGGAGAATCCTGGTACCAGCTTTTTGTTTTTTATTTAATTTTCAGAGCATTTAATATTAATTCATAATAATTGCATAACAGTGTCCCCAAATTTGTTACTTTTTTTCTATTTATGGTGATTTTGGGGACACTATATTAAATTTCTTGTGCATAATTTCTCTTATAGTGCAATATTCTGACAGGTTTATTCAGACCAAACAAAATTTTATATTATAAATTTGTAGTATTTTTACACGTAGGATGATGCTTGGGACACCCGGTATATTTAAGGGGTAGGGCATGATATTTCAATACATGTATATTTGCCTTAGAAGGATCAAGCCTGAGTGATTAGCATATCAACTCCTCAAACATTTACCATTTATTTCTTCATGATGAGAACATTCAGAGTCTCCTCTCCGAGTTGTTTGAAATAATCACCCAATGATATTGCCAGCCACCATTATTTTATAATGCCGTAGGACTTCCTTCTGCCATCTAACTGTAATTCTGTGCCCACTCACGGGTGTCTTCCCCTCATCCTCCATTGCCTCTGGTAACTGCTCTTCTGCTCTGTACTGCCATGTCCTAGCTCATTTCCCATCACCGGCACAAGATACCTACAGCTTAAAGGAGGGGAGGTTTGTTTTGGATCATGGCTTCCGACCATGGGAGGATGGCTCCAAGGCAGAAACAACATGGTGGAAGGGCATGGTGGAGGGCAGCTGCTTGAGCTGTGGAGGCTGGAAGCAGACAAGGAGCTGGGGACAAGAACCTACCCGCCCAGGTCACTCCCCCAGAGACCCTCCTCCAACAGGGTCCTACCCCTAACAGTGCATTCGGCTGCCAACCTCATCCTCGGAGGGCCCCACGGATGAGTACGACACTCCCATAATCCAATGACCTTTCGGACACATGAGACTTTTGGAGGACACTTTTGGCCCGGATCATGATGTTCTGTGACCTTGCTCTTTTAGATGTCATGCAGAAGTGAGCTCATACGGTTCTTGTCTTTCTGTGCCTGGCTTATTTTACGTAGCATAATGCCCTCCAGTTTCATCCATGTTACGAATTTCATTCTTACGTCTGGAATTTAGTAGTCCTCTGTACCCATGTGCCACACTTAGGCTTCACCCACTCATAGGCTGATGGACGCCTATGTTGACTCCATGTCCTAAGGACTGTGAATGGTGCTGCAATGGACCTTGGACACACCGGTTTCAATTCTTGAGCGCAATACCTAGTAGTATCATTCGGAAGTTCTATTCTAAAGTTCTTACGAAACCTCTGTGTTGCTTTCCTGATGGCTGCACCGGCCTACGTTCCACCCACAGTGTGCCAGTCCAGCTTTTCTCCCTGCCCTTGTGAGGAGTTTCTACCTTCTCTCTTCCTGATAGCAGCCATTCTATCCAAGGTAAGATGAGGCAGCTATTTGCTTTCTAGTTAGCCAGCCCCGGAAAGACACCCAGGAAGTGGCACCTCCAGGGTGCCGATGGGAAGTAAGCCGATAAACTCAGAAATGTGAAGTAGTGAAGTGGCCAGGAGAGAGATTCTTGTGTTTGTGTTTTCCCCAAAACTCATATGCTTTCGCCGCAAACCCTGCTTTATGATATAAGGGTAGGGCCACAGAGACAGAGGCAAGGCCAGGGGGTGGTAGGAATCGTATTTGTAGATAAGGCTTTACAGAAGTTACTATGGCATTAAGGGTGGGGCCTGATCTGCTAGGATTAGGGACATCACAAAGGAGGGTGCCAGAGCTCCCTCTTCCTTTCTTCAAGTCCGTGCCCTCGCCGATTATGTGAAGATACAAGAAGATGCCATTGCCAGGGAAGAAAGCCCTTCCCAGAAGCCCAACTCTGCCTAAACCTTACGGATCCCTAAACTGGGAGGAAATACATGTCCACGGTTTCAGCTGCCCAGTCTGTGGCACTTGACCCTGGCGCTGGAACCTGTCAAGACATACCCTGGTATGTAGTGGGGACATTGCTGCCCCCTAGAGGGGGCTGGTCAGCCACAGTGAGAATCCTGTGCCCGTGTTACCCACAAATGGCGCTAATTCCCGTCACAGCGTGGGTAGCGGGGCAGGGTGGGTTGGTGGCAAGCTTTTCCCCTGGATGAGGATCAGGGCACTCAGGATGGTTTCACAAAAGAAACCCACGAGAGCTGATGCTCCCTGTTAGCCCCCTGGCTGGGAGCAGCATCTTTCCACAGGAAGCTGCACCCAAGGTCACATCCGGAGTGGTTTAGGACCCCGGTAGATAGCAGCAACTCCAAATCTGATGGTCATTTTTTAAAATTAGTTTGAGAATGTCAGAGGGGAGGGTGGGGGCTGCCTGTGGTGCCTAAGTGTTGGGAGCAACAACTGTGTTTGGAATAAAAATATCTTAGCCCTTGGCTAATACGTATTTGTTTTGCCAGTCATGTATTTTTTTTTTTTTCAAAAAGTCCCTCTTAGTCACTTTTGTGGTAGAGAGGCTCTGTGACCCAAGGACCTGGTGGGGCCAGTTTTTATTTCCAGGGTGCAGCTGGTGGAGGCGTCCTACAGCACTTAGAAGATCAGGCTGTATCAGCTCCCCCCACCCTCTGGCCTCTCCCTGGTCTCTACAGCTTCGTCCTTATGTCATGGAGCTCATCTGAAGGGCGGGATCTTAAAGCCCACCTATGGGAAGGGTTCAGCTCCCAGCTTGAGCACAGGACAGAGGAGGGGACAGGTGGCCCTTCGGAGGTGCACAGTGTTGAGCAGGGTGGGCAGCGGAAAGACATATACTAACTATGTCATGGTCACATGGGGTAGGGTGGGTTGCTCTCGAACCTGTGACCTATTGTCCTGGGCAATTGCCAGTCTCAACAAGTCGACACAGTCTTTCCAGGTCAAACCCCAAGCATCTGCCCCTTCCACCAACCCTGCCCAGTAACACACACTTCCACACACATGAGGCTTCTGAGGGACACTCAAGATCCTAGCTAAAGCAGCTGGCAGTACAAAGCTGGACCGGGGACTTGACCTATGTGATTGCTTGGGAACGGGAGCGACCGCTCCTGTCCGGGCGCATCTGTCCAGGGAGCCACCAGTTTCACTCATGTGCCACGACCAGCCTCTGTCGCCCACAATGCTCAGTTCTCCAGCTGACAGCTCTTACTCTGAGCGAAGCTACAGGCTCAGAAGTGACGGTCTCGCGCGTGTTGGGTGTGAACTCACTCAGACATGCTACTGGTTTACCTTTCTCCTCGCAGAGTCTGACACTAGGGGCGGGGACGGGAAGAGATGCCATATGCACAATGTTCATTCTTCAAATATAGGCAGCCTACAAACATTTTCATGATGAAAACACAGCAAAACCCATGATGTAAGATGATTGGGGCCAATGCAGATATTAGTGCCTAAAGCAAATTTTCTAATGTAATTTGAAAACTTCCTTAGAAGGGACCCAAGTACCAGTCTCTGAAATATGGGACTCCTGGTGCCTTGTACCTCCTCCTACCCGGGAGCTCAGAGGGGCACCTGCCTCTCTTGTTGACTTATTAACTACTTGGGTAGCCACAGCACAAGTCAGAGTTCATGGTGCTCATGGGTCTGCAGAATAGGAAAGATGCTGTCAGCGCTGCTCTGTAGCAGCCATTTTCCCATCGCCAGGACAAACTACCCAACACCCGTAACACAGAGGAGAAGTTTATTTTGGCTCACAGTTTTTAGGGGAGTCAGTACATAGTAGGTTGGCTCCAAGCCTGGAACAGAGTGGAAGAAAGGCATAAGGAAGAACTAACGCTGGGGTGGTAGGTGGACGGAGGAGGAGGAGGAGCCAAGGAAACAGAATCCACTCTTCCAAGCCCCGCCTTCCTGATGGCACAGTCGGCCATCATCCATGGATAAAACTCATCCACGGATGAATCCGCTGATGAGTGCAGTGTCCCCACGACCTGGTCACCTTCCAAACATGTAAGACTTTTGTCTGAAGCAAAAAAGTAGTGATATTTTATTAAAACACAACGAAGTGCTGCACCTCTCCTGAGCACCCAGGGAGACCGTGAGAACCATGCCAGCCCTAAATGACAGATCAAGGGGGCAGAGTCTTAGAAGCAACTTTAGGAGAGGTGGTTGTGGAGCTCCCCCATGTGGTGCACGGCTGCCATCTTGAAGACTGTGTCAGAACCAATACCGTTCCTGGAAATCAGATCAGGGCTGGTCTGTGAAATCCTATGAGCCTGGACTAAGAGGGCCCAGTCAGGCAGCCAGGGACAAAAATGGCAGCAGGGTGCAAACAACTGTGGTTCACCGGGGACCGCAAGGCATGGGGGTCAGCAGTGAAGGTCATGGCCAAAGCCAACCACTTCTCAGTGGCCTGTGAACTGAAATGGTTTTACATTTTTAATGGCTGGGAAAGAATCAGAAGAAGACTATTTCATGACATGTGATAAATGTATAAAAGTCAAACTTCAGTGACTGTAAGTAAAAGTTGCTAGAGCCAAACCAAGCAGTTACCCTTATCTGGGGCATGTGACTGCTTTCCCGCCACATCCATGGTCTCCAGAAGGTTCTAAGGGGACAAAGGGGGTGAAGCGGGCTGCAAGGTCCCTCATCCCTCCCATCTGGCCCTTCTCAGAACTCACTGAGTCCCGATCTGGGCCATCTCAGCAGAACCGCACCTGACAGTGCACTGCCTTCATGGAGATGCGCTGTGCGTGTGAGAAGTTCCAGCTCTGCACAGCGTGGCCTGGGGCCTTTCTGAACTCCGGTGTCTGGGAGGTCTGACTGGAAGAAGACCTCGCCTGGAGTTCTCTGGAAAATGGCACCCACCCTGGGCGGGGCCAGGGAGCAGCCCTGGCTTGCAGCTGGTTCTGGGTTTTCTCTGTGGCTGGGCCGTGTCTCCAGCGGGCGCAGAGGGAAGAAGGCAGCTGAGGGTGCACGGAGCTGGGCCCCCTCCTCATCACCCCCATGGCACGGGACGGGTTACAGTGCCAAGGGCGCTTTGGCGCTTCGACATTCTCTCTGTCGGGCTGAATTGTGTTCCTCCTCGGAATGCACGTTTTTAAGTTCTACCTCCCAGGGCCTTGCGATGGGCCTTCTGGATGGTGCCCAGGGGACTGTGGTGCAACTTGGGATGTTTTGGCTTCGCAGTGGTAGACAAGCAACACACATTCAGTAGGAACTCTGCTTGGAACTGTGATCTTTTCCCAGTCAGTGGCCAGCGCGGTCCTCTGGGTGTGTCTCCCGTGGAGCTGGGCAGCAGGGGCGGCCAGAGCTCCGGCAGCCTGCGGTTGGTTCTCACCGGTGCGCTGTGTTGCCCGCGCTCTGTGCGTGCCTGTATGTGTCACAGGCAGTGGCCAAGGCTTATTGTAAAGCAGGCTTGCAGTTGGGTGCGTGTGCCCGGCTGGAGGCTAGGAAAGCGTCCTGAGCACACAGAAGGTGGCTGGGGCTCAGCCAGCACCCCGGAAGGTCATGCATGTTTGGTGCTTGCTTCGCATGCAATATTTTCAACTTGCAATGAGTTATCTTGGGATCATCTGTGCTTAGAGACAGGATCTTTATAACAGTAGCTAAGTTAAAAACGAGGGAGCCAGGGTGGTACTAGTGTCTCCATGAGATGAGAAAATGTGGACACAGAGACAGAGAAGGGAAAGATGGCCACCTACCAAGGAAGGGGAAAGGGCCAGAACAGATCGTCCACTGCAGCCTTGAGAAGAAGCCAGGCTGGCCTGCACCTTGACCTTTGACTTCTGACCTCAGGAACTGAACGACAGCGAATCCCTGTCATTCTGAGCCACCCAGCCCGGAGTGCTTTGCTACTCAGTCCTGGCAGAGTGGTCTCCCCCTCATTCAGTGAGAGAGCAGAACGAGGCTCAGTGCCCCCACCACGTCTCGCGTCCTTGCTCACAAATTTCATGTCGACGATAGTATTCCATCTGAAGTGACAAAAAAAAAAAAAATAGCACTGATCACAGTCAGAAAGCTTTTCAAAAGTCCTTCTGGCTGGGGCTGGTATATTTCCAATAACTTACCATAACTCTAAGCATGTTGGGTAATTTTCTTGCTTTAAACATTAGTTTCTTCCAGAGTGTGAAATGATGATGGGAACTGTTTTAAAAAGGACTATTCTCGTTCACAGGAAGATGGGCTTTGTTGGGAGCTTTTTAAAAATCCAAACGGGGGAGCTTTTTTTTTTTTTGACAGTTTTCTCATCAGTGGTTCAATTCTTCCCGTTTTGGCCTGTCACTCCACCTTAACTTATTGGACATTTGCTGAATAAATAAAATCCACACCTGGGACTGGCGTTATGATTTTATTCAGACTGCTAAAAATAGCTCCTCTGTGGGCAGAGGGGTGACCACAGGAAGTGATTCACTTCCTCTGTCAGCCCTGCGGGCACCTACCCACCCCAGAAAAAGACGGAATAGAAGTGAGACTTAGAACCACGATCGGTCGCTGCTGGGCTGAACCTTGGTAATTATGTTGTCTAACAGCACGCGGGGCAAACGAGTGTGGACGGTCACCTAGCACAAAGTGACTTGCTCTTCACATAGACAGGGAGAGCTGGCCATCTTTACCACTGATTGGCCCAACTAAGTGTCACCTCTTTTGATCAGCAGCAAGGCTCACACATTTGAGTCCTGAGACTCTGATGACAGGTAAGAGGTGGCATTAATCAGAAACGGGCTCTACCTCGAAGGTGGGAACCAAAGTGCGGGGAACGGTTAAATTTTAAAAGGCGATTGCAGGGCCCGTGAGCCTGCCTCCAAACACCCAATTCGCTTTGGCACGCTTGCCTTGCCACGTTTGCTACTTTCTGGAGCAGTTCTGATAGCAGAACTGGGAAACGAGATGTGTGATTCCAGGGCCATAAATGTAGATTGAGAGTGTAATGTCAGCACGCTGGGGAGACTGAGGCAGGAGGATCACCAGCTCAAGCACAGAAGGGGCCACTCAGTGACTTAACTAGACCCTGCCTCAAGACACAAAATAAGTACACAATGGACACATGATTCAATATCCTGGCTCCTCAGTACCAGGAGAAAAAAAAAAAAGACTTGAACTTTGAATGCCTGTCATTAAAAACCTGATAAGATTTGTAAGACTCAGACATGTAAAAAAAAAATAAAATAAACAATTCAGGAGTGTTCAAAGGCCCAAAGATGAAAAAACCATCTTCAATTCCATCCCGGGTAGATGGTGGTAGTTCAGCATTAAGGGGTGGATAAATTCAGCCTTTCACACTTAAAAAATGACCGCACGTAAGACAAGCATGGTGGCACAAACCTGTCATCTCAGCCCTTGGGAGGCTGAGACAGGAGGATTACCGTGAGTTGGAGGCCAGCCTGGGGGACATAGTGAGTCCAGGACCAGACAGAACTACAGAACAAGACCCTGTCACAAAAAGAAAAATAAAAAAAAAAGAAAAAAGAAAAAAAGCCTCCCGCCCCAAGTTAAACATTTCAAACATATTTCACGTATGCTTGGGTAAAACCTCTTGCACACAACCCAGTAACATTTTAGTTGCAGCCACTTAGCGCTTAACACCTATTTCATTCGTCTTTTTTTAGGTTCAGGCTTATTTGTGCTGGAATAGAACACAGTGCAGAAGGAAAGAAAAGAAAAGAAAGAAAGGAGAACCAAACAGGGATAAGGAAGAAAAGAGAGAAGAGGAAAGGGAAGAAGAAAAAGGCGAGTGGCCCACAGGCCTCAGGGCTGCTGGGATTTCACAAGGCACCGGAGAGTCCTGAGGGACACTGGGGCTATTCTGGCCAAGCCCACAACCTCCCTTACAGCCCGTGGGTGCCCTTGGAGGCTCTATCTTGAGGCCCCTGCCAGGCCATTTCCGGGGACAGCCGAGCTGGCCTCCAGCATTCCTGATTTCCCACGAGGCTCTTTCTGCCCTTTTCCTGCCTGAGTCCTCCCAAACCGGCTCCTGGACACGAACACCAGCCTGTAGCATGCGGCTCTGCCTGTAGTGACAGCTATGAGAACTTGGGGTCCGCCCATTGGGCAGACACCGTGGGGCAGCAGGGAGCTAGGGCTCAGGTGCGAAAGCTCCTCCTGTGTCACCAAGGCTGGTGATGGGGGGTGCCCCTATGCCACAGGCGCCTTTCTGGTCACCTCTGATTTTCAGTAACCCCGCGGGGAAGGTATCACAGTCCCTCCCGTACAGCCAGGAACAGGAGAGCCCAGAAGCTGAAGGAGCCTGCCCACGGTTGCACAGAGCTGGGGTGTCCACAAGGCCCTCGCACCGTCCACGCCAGCCTGCTAGAGGAGGCGCTTTGCTTCTGAAGTGCGCTGTGTGGTCCTGGCAGAACCGAGCTGCTGTCTGTCCCCTACAAAGAAGGCTGCAGTGACCCGGGTAGACAGCTGGCCCCCTCCTGGAGGCATCAAGGACCAACCAAGTCCAACACGACGGTGGGCTGTGGCCTTGACTCTCAGGACCTGCAGCAGCTCCTCAGGCCACCGGGCCTTGGCTTACGGGAAAGCATTTGCTCCTTGGTGACGTATGCGCACACCCGAGAACCTCCACGTCTTGCTCCATGATATTCAATCCAAGAACCTGTCTCTGTGTGGAAGGTCTCACTGTGAGAGGCTGGCTGTGACCTTATTTTGCAGTGCTGGGTCATGGGGTATACACCATGCCTTCATGCCGAGATCTTTTTTTCATTTTTTTTTTTTTTTTTAATTTGAGACAGGGTCTCATTAAGTCGCTTAGGCTGGACTTGAACTCAGATCCTCTTGCCTCAGCCTTCCAGAATGCTGGATTACAGGTACATGCCACCAGGCCAGGCCTGCAAGGGTCCTTCCCTGTGTCCTAGTTGCTAACTGATGGCATGTGTTCTGAGGGATCCCTTGCAAGGTGATTTCACCCTGGCTCTGACATCACAGAATGTCGGCGTCTGACGTCACTGGGCAATACGGGGCTCGTCATCCTGTATGGGGGCTGTCTGCTGAAAGGTTGAATGTCGTGTGACTGTGTGTGAAACTTCTTTTAAAGGTCAGTGGTGGTGTTTATACCAATTTTATTTTATTTTATATTTAATGTAATTGATTTATTTTTTAGACATTTATTTTTTAGACAGGGTCTTGCTCTATAATCCAGGCTGGTTCTGAACTCATTATGTAGACCAGGCTGATCTCAAATTCATGGCCATCTTCCTACCTAAGCCTCCTGAGGACTGGGTTTACAGGTATGCCTACCAAGCCTGGCTTATTTGGTGCTGGGGAATTGAACTCAGGACTTTGCACTTGGTAGGCAAGTGCTGTAACCACTGTGCTACTCCTACAGCCTAGCGTTTATCCCACTTTTAGAGGGTGTGGGAAGGCTGGGTGAAATTCAGAAAACAGCAAGAGTCATGACTCTGCTCCACGTCTGACAATGGTCATGTGCCATGATGCTAGGCCTACGATGGCTGCGTCTGTCCCGAGCACGTAGGGAATTTTCTTGTCATTAATCCCGAGACATCACACTGTAACAACACTCCCCATGGTGCTCACACTGCATCTGGATGCCAGGTTGGCTGGAGGTGACTGGCAGGCACAGGAGGACGTGGGCAGGCTCTACACGAACCTCGTGTGCGCCCCCACCGAGAAAGAACCGGAGCAGCGTGGTCTTGGTATCTGTGGTCCTAAAACAGCTCCCTAGGGCGTCCAGGGAGGACTGTCCTTGTTCATGAATTGGGAGTTATTTCACAGGCTCACGACACCGTCCCTGGGGTCCCTGCTCCCAAGGGAAGGGACTGCTGTGTGTGGCATGAGGGGAAAAGGAACTCTGGCTGTGGGGCGGGGAAAGCCTCACGTGGACCAGGACGCTGCCGCCACCAGCTCCTCGTGCCCAGCCTTGCTTTGGGTGGGACCTGGGCCGACAGCGACACCCACACCAGCTCTCCCAGCCTCTCCTCCCATCGTCCTTTCATGGCAGCCACTCGTGTTCCTACTGTGCGCGGCCAAGCCTGTCTCCTCACGGGACTCTGCTCCCTCCGGAAAGGAAGATGCAGCCACCCTTCCCTTCCCTGGCCGTGCGGGGAGGGCACCAGCGTGGAAGGCGCTACAAGGCCAGCCGCTGCTCCCTGGCTCCGTGGCCCCGGTCCAGGTAGAACCCACCGATTCCAGGCAGACCCTCACCTCCTGCAGGTGGGTAACCAAATTTCCCTGCCAGGTTCAAACGAAGGCTCAAGCCAGAGACAAGAATGAGTTTTAAGTCCAAGGTGAAGACTTGGAGGAAGAGTGGAAGGTGAGAAAAAACGTGTAGAAACAGGTCCTGCGCGGTGGCAGTCACATCCACCCTGTGCGGATAACGCGCTCTCTTCTGCTAATGGCTGGGGGTGTAGACCCGGTGGGGTTGTCTGGGAACTCACTAGGAGTGGCACGTGAGGGCTTAGGCAAGCTGCCCTCTCACTTGACTCCCCATTTTAGTTAATTCACTAAGTGATACTGGGGATTGAGTCCAGGGCATTTGCTCCCCAGACCCCTTTTTTAAATTTTTAGTTTTGAGACAGAGCCTGTCTAAGTTGCCCAGGCTGGGCTCGATCTTGTGATCGTCCTGCCTCAGTTCCCCAGAGTGCTGGGATGACAGCCTGCAGTGCTGGAAACAGTCCTGTTCTGTCTGTCCAGTGTGTTGGTAGCTCTGTCCCGTCCCTGTCTCTCCCTCGCTTTCACACGGCCAGCTCTGCTCTCCCATGGGAGTGAGGGCGGATCCTTCCTTCTTTCTGCTTTTTCCTTAAGAGATGGCGTGGTATCAAAGCCCGCACAGGCACGTCCTCAGCCACGCTGGTCCCTGGCTGTGACCTCGTCTACTCTTTGCATCCCAGGAGCGTTGAGTGACCAAGGTCTGATTTCTGTGGAAAATGCTGTGAACTCCCAGAAAAGGACACTGTAGTTAAACACTTCTAGAAAGTCGTCCTTCTGCCCCAACGAGGAGCTGTGCTCAGCACTGAGGCTGGGACCGCACATGCCCAGCCAGTGATTAGAAGGGACCCTGGCAACTGTGCCACTCATGCCCTAAACGGCACCCTAAGTCAGCTGTGGACCCTCTGGTCTTGATCTTAATATTGGGTGAATTCTTTACCGTAAAAATGTGTCAAATTTCATCTCACAAGAACCTACTTTAATCAGGTGTGTCTAACCTGGCGCCTACCGTATTTTCCCCCCTTGGTAGTTAAAAACTGTTACAGTGAAAAAAAAAATTAAAAAGGAAGTTTTAGTGCTTACCTACAGTTCATTAACTATATTACATGTGTTATGTGTGGTCCTAGACAGTTCCTGTGCACTTAAAAAAAAAAAAAACCCTAATCAATCAATTGATCAATCAACCAACTGAAAAATACCAGCGGCTGCAAACGGGGCACACTGAACTATAAACACTCTTCAAAGAATGTGGCCATGATCAAAACTCAAACCACACTAAGAACAGGGAAGATCGGGAGGTGAGCGGAAGAGCTACTTCCCGAGAAGCAAAATCTCAGTGTAGAATGTGCGCGTGCCTGGAGCCGGGCATCCAGGATGCCCAGGCGGCTGCCTCGTCGCCCTCCCAGCGCAGCCCCAAGCTTGGGGCAAGGGGTTGTGGGCATTTTTCAAGTGTAATGAGGGGTGTAAGGCGATCCGGGGTGAATGGCTTTCAGGCCCCACCCCCATCTCTCCGTCTAGACTCTACGTTGCTGTTTTTTTTTTCTTCCCTCCTCGCTTGAAACAGACTCCTCTATAAAATGCCAAAAACAGAAGTTGGGTCCCTCTTTCTCATAAAGCGGCGGGGCAGCATGCGCTCTGCCAGAGCCAGGCCCCAGCCCTTCATAAGACACGTGTTGTCTGAAACTGACGTTCAAGATCGCCCGGGCCTTTCAGCGGGTCTAGCAAAGCTGTTTTCTTTCTTTTTTGTAAATATGGTTTTCATTAAGAAAGCGAGTATTTCTGGAGAGGCGTGGATCAGCCGGGTGGGGAGGCCTGCAGGGCCCGGCTGGCTCCTGAGCTTATTCTCAGTCTTTTGGTAGGTTCTGACGCGCCAGCGTTTTCATGCCGAACTGCGTCACTATTTATTTTCTCATTTAAGACAGGATCATACTACCTTATAAAGTTGCCCAGGTTGAACTTGAACTCGTGATCCTCCCGCCTCAGCTCCAGAGAGCTGTGTCCACACGGATACCATGGGAAGGGTCGTGATTGACCTTTCTGTAACATGATGTCCCACTTTCCTCTGTGAAAAGCGTATTTCACACCGTGCCTGCACTTAATCGGATGCCTCCTCTGGCGGCCTTGGGATTCTTTGCTGGTAACAGGAGCATCAGCGGGAGTCACCTGTCTCACTTGGTTTTTGCTTGGATGCCCAAGCAGAGTTTCCTTGACAGGTGTACTTTGAATCTACTGAGCGTTAAAGGGGTCTCTGCTGCTGGCCCTGAAGGTACAGGCCCATCACTCCAGCACTCCAAGAGGCTGAGGCAGGAGGACAGCAGGTTTGAGCCCAGCCTGGCCTGGGGATGTAGCACAGTGCAAAGGGCTCTGGGCTCTCTAACACTTACTGCAAAAACAAACAGCCCCCTAGAACCAAATGAAAACATTGCAGGGCTCTGGCACCGGGTGAGGAGGTGTGAGCCCTGATTTCTTTCTCATTACGCTCCTCCCAGGGCTCCCCAGGGGACACTGCCTTCCCCAGATAACTGTGAATTCCTGGAGGGCCCAAGTCACAGTCCCCTTCTTGTCCTTACTGCCTGGCCTGACACCCTGCTGGTGCCACAGCTGCACTACACGCTGAGGAACTAAGTCAAGGTGGGCTTGTCCCCTCGGGTCTGTCCCACTGGCAGCAGGATGCAGCAGACACAATGCTGACACCCTGCCCCTGAGGACCCACTTCCAGGAAGCCACCTTGGACCCTGATGTTGGGAACATGTCTCCTGGAGCTTGACCCTTTCCTGTCCTTTGCTCTGCCTCCACAGCCTCTATTCCTCCGGCCACTGCCCAGGTCACGTGCAGGTGCCTGGGCTTTCTCAGCTGGGAGCCAGGCCCTGGGAAAGCCATCCTATCGCTGGACGTTTCTGAGGCCTCTCTCCACGAACCACAGCCTGTCGAGTGTCAGGAGGGCGTGGTAATAATCTCTTGAGCCTTTCCTTCACACCACCTAGAGCGGCTGTCCACAACCTCTTTTGGCACCAGGCCTGGGTTGCTCCAAAGCCACCTTTTCCAGCTAGGGGTGGGGGAGAGGCAGCGGGGGCCTCCTCCCCCTCCTCAGCCCCACCTCAGCTCATCAGGCATTTGCATAGGAAGCACACAGCCTCCCCGCTCCCAGCGTGTGCACTCCTCCGAGAAGCCAGTGCCTCTTTGGATCTGACTGGAAGCTCAGGTGGCTATGGGTGTGATGGGGACAGGCTGTAAACACAGACGCAGATTTGCTTCTGGCCTGGTGCTCACCCCTGCTGTGTGGCCTCATTCCTAGCGGGTGGGGGGTGGGCAGTACCAGGGGATGGGGACCCCTGATCTTGAGTGTCACACATGGGTGAGACACAAATGATGTGCTTGTGTGTGTGTGTGTGTGTGTGTGTGTGTGTGTGTGTGTGTGTGTGTTTTCTCTGTGCAGGGTTATGCCTGTGGCCCAGGAGGAAGGCGATCCAACTGCCTTTTGTTTTTCTTCAGGACATAGTCTAAATGCTCTGCTCTTCACAGCCAAGTGACATTCAGAGCCTTCTAAAAAACAAGGGATTTTTTTTTTCCAAACAGAGGCCAAGGAACGTGGTCCCTTGCTTGTTCTCCGATATGTTTACTTAGACTGAGAGGAGGTGGACCCAGGGCCATCTGTGGATGGATTTAACTGTAATGTAACTTGTAGGTATGTCCGCAGCAAAGCCTGACACCCGATCTGCCAATCACCCGGCCATGGAAACCTCAGTGGACAGGGATGTTGAACCCGCCCTCCTTCCAGCATGGAACCAGCAGCCTACGACGCAAGGCATGCCATCCCCGTGGGCGCGGGCTCAGAGCAGCGAGCGGGTTGCTGTGCGCACCTCAGAGTGCGCACGGCTGGGGATGTGTCCAAGGGCTGAGCAGTGCCTGCTGAAATGACTCAAGAGCTGTACTTGGCGGGGTGCTGAGGTTCGCTCATCCTTCTGCTGGGATTGCTTCCAAGAGCTGTTAAAAAACAACAACAACCAAAAAACAAAAACAGAACAAAAAACTCCAAATTCCAGTGACTTTGGTAATAAAAAAGAATAAAGCTGCTTTGGGGACAGACACCACAGACAGACAGTTTGGAGACATGATCTGGGAGGCAGGAAGTGGCCCTAGGTGGGGCCTGGGGGTGATAGGGACCTGCTGGAACTCAGGAAATGGGGTGCAAGTCCAGAATAGCCACAGAGGTGGGAAGTTAAGGGGACATTTCAGGGGTGCTATGGTTTTGATCTAAAACGCTCCCAGAGTCTCCTGTGTCTGGAAGGTGATTGGATGCTGGGGTGCTGTGTCAGCCTCCTTGCCTGCAAGGAGGTGGGGCCTGGTTGGAGGTCACCGGGCATGTGACCTGGAAGGGCGCCCTGGTCTCTGCATCCTCCCTGCTGCCTGTGCTGCCTGGCCACCATGGGTTGAACCCCAGTCGGCTGCCAGGCCCTCCCGCCATGCCCTTTCTTCCTCGACTTGGGACCAATCCACCGTAACCTGCGCCGTGTTCTGTGCCAGTGATAGGTAAAGGTCTAACGCAATTGTAAATGAGCAGAACTCTGGAAGTAATTGATTAATAGAGTCAATATGAACTAATTATCCTCACTTCAGGCCAGCGCTTACAACTGGATTCTATATGTGTGTGTGTGTGTGTGCGTGCACATGTGTGTGTATGTGTGTGTGTGTAGAGACAGAGAGTGACAGTGAGACAGACAGAGCGAGAGAAATTCCATTATGTTTTTAACCTCCAGGGTACTTTAATCCCAGCCAAAGTAGACCTAATTTAATTCATTTCAACCCAATTTAAAAAACATTTATTCCTCATCTGCTGTGTGCCAAGTTCCAAGAGTACCAAGAAAAATAAGACGGCGCAGGCCGTGGAGCGTTGTGCGGGCTGGCGGAAGTCATAGGCCAGCCCACTCTGTGCTTGTGGGGAGCTCCGGGACGGAGGAGGGCTAGGGCGGCCTGGGCCCGGGGGTGAGGACGGGCCACTGTAGCCCGTGACCTCCCGCCCTGCAGGCCCCTCGCTGCCCCTGGCCGCGGGGCCGGGGTCCCGTCTTGGCCGGTCAGCACACTTGCCGGCCCCAGATGGGTCCAGCTCTCAGGCTGCCTCTTGCTCCTCGCCATCATCTTCCCTGCTGCCTTGGTCGCAGTCATTCATAATTACGTGGGGGGTGGGGGGTATCAGAGCTGTGGAAGGACTCGGTTTGCCCCCATCATGGTGGCTGACAGGCTGAGGGCCGCTGCGGTGACACAGGCTTCCGTGTCGTCAGGCCACTGCCAGGATCCGCCACCGTCTCTGCGCCCAGCGTCTCCCCAGCCAGGTCGCAGTGGGGTGCAGCCCCCGACTCCCCAGGGCCCAGTTCTCAGGGACCTAAAAGCCGATGCTGGCCATGTCATGTGTTCATGCTGCTCCTGGGCTAAGGCCACAGGGAGGCTGCTGGGAAGGCAGCTGGCTCTGCACCCACGCTGCTAGGAAGAGGGCCCACAGGTACCTACGTGGCCAGAGAGCCGCTGTGATGGTGTTTCTGTTGGCGCCATCAAAAGTAGGCTTGCCACAAAAACACAGGTTCAAGTTGCGTGTGTGGAAGGTGATTCGGTGGGGGGCAAGGCGACAGTGTGAAGTGTCACCGCCACGAGTGACATTCAGGGGTTGGCTGCTCCTCCAGTTTGTGGCAGGTGCAGTCCCGCCGGGCACCCCTGTAAGGCAGTACCTTGACTGCACTTCAGAGTCACGTCCTGCAGGGGTGTGGAGCTGGGAGACGGATCTGACAACTACACCCCCCCCCCACCCGGGTGGATATTGCACCTGTGAACCAGCAATCCCTGGCGCTGTGGGGTGGCCTGCTCAAGGATGCTCAAGTCCAGCGGGCCCAGGGAAGCCTTCTTCAGAAAAGCCAGGGGACATGGCGCTCAGAACAGGAGGGTTCTGTTGGTCAGTGAGGAATGGTCCTCCGCTGTTGTGGGTGAGCTTGGAGAGATGGCCACAGAGGTCCAGGTCAAGAAGCTCATGCCCGCAGGCCATGCAGGTAGCAGGAGGTGAAGCTGGGATGCCAACAGTCCCAGCGGAGGCTTCGCATGTGGCACCAAAGCTGAGGGTCTAGAGATGCTTTTTAAGGTGGATTATCTTTCCAATGCCCTGCTTTGGAATGAGAACACAGGCTGGGCAGTTAGAATGGACCGGAGGGACAAACCTGGGTGCAGGGGAGCTTTGTGTTAGACATCGTCACTCTGGGAGGCTGGAGCAGGAGGATTGCAAGTTTGAGCCCAGCGTGGGCAACTGAGCAAGACCTTGTCTCAAAGTGAAACAAAAGGTCTGGGATGTAGTGCATTTCGGGGGCCGTGGGTTGAATCTCCAGTACTATGCTAAGGAGGGCAAGTCTGACAGACTCTAGAAGACCCACCTACCCAAGGCAGCAGTCACAAGTCTTAAGTCGCATCACAATTTCTATGTGTAAATAAAGGTAATTATTATTATTATTATTCATTTGGGGGTGACTCTGAACTTCTTCTGTCCCATCTGCTGCTTAGTAGGAAAAGTATCAGCTTTTTAAGGAGGTCGGGCCTAGAGGTTTGGGCTCAGGGAGTGGTCTCTCTAGGCAGGGCGGGGTCCGCCTGGGTAGTGCAGAGTGGTCCTGTCCCACTGAGTCTCTTCCCAAGATGGCACCAGGCACATGGGACGGGTGTGGTCTGTGGCAGGGCTTCTCAGCTCTCCATGGTGAAAACCCCATCTGTTGTTCGTTTTAAATTTTCCAATATGTTGCTAATGGGTATTTTGTAAAATATAAGGAAAAATAAGTTTCTAGAGAAAACTGAAATGAAGAGACGTGTGAAATCCAAGCTCTGCTCACCACCCTTGGTCACCCAGACACACAGCCAGCCTGCTAAGTCGCCGCAGGGGCGTTTCCATGCGACCCCTCCTTCCTGGACTTGTCTTGTCGTGACTGGGGACACATTCCACAGACTGGTACTGACCCAGGGACCACATGTGACATGGGATCAGTCTCCTGGGGAGCCAGGTCCTCGGATGCTGCCAGCAACCTCGTTGGGTTCTGGGCTGAAGCCTGTGGTTGGTGGCACTCATCTGGGACCCATCTTGGCATCTGGCATCTCCTGCTCATGCCTGCTGGCTGGAAATGCTGAAACTCAGCCACGCCCTCCACTGGCTCATGGGCCCAGAGGCTGCCTGTTGGGGCTGTCACTGCAGCGGCCCCTGTGGTCCCAACTCCCAGTGCCTGGCAAAGAGGACACAGAGGCCACCCTGGGATCTTCAGGGTCCTTGTTAGCAATGGGGTGTAGGAACCCTTTGCCCCCTCGATGGGTCTCACTTTTCCTGCCTTTCTGGGCAGAAGCTGGAGATGCCAATGAGGTCCCAAACTTTTCTACTCCCCACCCCTCTTTGCCTTTCCAACCTTTTCGACACCAGAAATTGGGTTTGTGGAAGACAATTTCTCCATGGATTGGAGGTGTGGAGGGCTGGCGCCAGCATGCCCAATTCAGCGTCACCTCCAACCATTAGGCATTAGATTCTCACCAGGAGCACATAACCTGGATCCCGTGCACGCACAGTTCACTGTAGGGTTCATGCTCCTGAGAGAATCTAACGCCACCCGCGGATCTGACAGGAGGTGGAGCTCAGGCGGTCATGGGAAGGATGGGGAGTGGCCGTAACACAGATGGAGCTCCCCCTGCTGGTCCTCTGCTCGCTGCATGCTGTGAGGCTGGGTTCCGAGCCCCACTCTGTCCTCTGGGCGTTTGGGTCCCTTTCTCTCCCTGCCCCACATCCAAACTTCAGCTACATCTCAGTGACACGTGGGACACTCTTTTCGGTACAGCAGATGTGCTCAACCTGCACCCTGCTGGTTTTTTTCTTTTTCTTTCTTTCTTTTTTTTGAGGAGAGACTGTCTTGGGCCATATATAAGACATACAATATAGTTACTATACATTTAAAGTATTAAAAGCTCCTTCTTAAACTTTTTCATTATAATGTTTAAAAAGGGCAAAAAATAATACTGGGCCACCAAAGGAGCGAGAACCTTATTGTGAACGGTGCTGGATCCAGGTGGGATCCAGGCGGGATCCAGGCTGTGGGCTCCTAGACCTAATGCCTGCTGGTTGGGCTGCAGCTGAGGCGGGAGGCTGGCTCCAGCCTTAGACGCGCTGGGTCTGCTCTCTGAGAGCGCAGCGCTAGCAGGACGTCCGGGCTTGCCAAGTGCTGAGCAAGCAGAGTCTCAGAGACGCAGAGACGCAGCTCTTGTCCCATCCCACCACGTTCCTTTGTACCTGGCGTTTCTTCTGCCACAACCACTGACCCCCACCGCCCCCAGGCAGGCGGGTAGTCAGGGAAGACTGTCCCGGTGTAAACACTTTGCCTGTGCAACGGAAGAGAGAAGAGGCACGTTGGTGATTCTCAAATTCTCACCCTGCAACACTTCACACGCGTAGCTCAGTCACGCCACCAGGCAGCGGCAGGCCAGCAGGTCCCTCAGCCTGGGAGTGGCGAGACAGTGCTGGCTGCGGGCCACAGGTGAGTGGACGCAGGTGGACAAGGGGGTGCTGGTGGGCAACACGATCCAGCCCAGTGGCCAGCGGCGGGGGTAGGAAGCCTTGGACCATCTGAGCATGGTGGTACACACCTGTTATCCCAGCATTCTGGGAGGCTGAGGCAGGAGGACTGCACATTCAAGCCCAGTCAGGACAACTCGACAATTCCGTGAGACTCTGTCTCAAAATTTATAAAGTAAAAATAAAAATGCACCAAAGACAGGATGCGGGTCAGCCCAGAGGCCTGAGTTCCTTCCCCAGAGCTTCAAGCCACAGCAAGACACCAGCAAACCAAGCGTGCTGGGCCAGAGAGCTAGCCTTGGCAGTACGGGGGGCACACACAGGGCTGTCCACAGAGCCTGTGGGACATCATAGGGCCCGCAGTGGCTCTTCTGACCCTCTGGCACCGGGGCACGTGAAGAGCAGGATTCAAAGACCCAACTCTTCTGAAGAACTGTTGTAAACCATCAGGTGGGAGATGGTGGCCTCCAAGTTCCTGCCTGTGGGGAAGCCGTGGTGACTGGTGACGCAGGACAGGTGGTGGTTGCCCCAGGTGGGATGGAGAGGGATGAAGGGCAGGAATGTGGAGAGGCACAGGGCCACCATGGAGGTCCCCAAAGGAGCCTGTGTGTGAGGGCTCCGCCACAGCTAAGTCCCTGCCGGCTCCTGCAAAGGTGGGAAGGGCTCTAGCCAAGGGAACAAGATGATGAGAAGATGCCAAGGTCGCTGTGACACTAACAATGGGAAGAAGAGACGTTGGCCAGGCAGCGATTTGGGGGCAGATTCCACCCTGTCTCACCCCCTGGTCATCTTCAGTGCCCACTGCCCACCCTGTCCCCCCCACCTTTCTTTCTCCTCCCTGTCGTCAGTACCAGCCGCCCTCCGACTCTCCTGTCATCTTTAGATTCTGCATTTCATGGAGAATAGGTGACACTTGTCACTTTGAATACGGCGTATTCTGCTCAACATGATGATCTCTCGATCTGTTGACTGGCTCTCGCTAAGTTGTTAATTCCTCAGGCTGGGCTTGAACTTGAGATCCTCCTGCCTCAGCCTCCCAGAGTGCTGGGATTACATGCCTGCCCCACAGGGCCTGGTTTGGCTCCATATTTTGGCTATTGTATACTGGACCAAAATAAACAGGTATGCAGGTAATCCTGCAGAACCCTTAATTCCTCCAGATCTGTCCCAAGGAGAGAAAGAGAGCTGGATCTGACGGCAGCTCTGTTTCAAGGTTTTCTTTCTTTCTTTTTTTAACTCCCACATGATTCCCACAGTGGCTGCCCTGGTTTGCATTTCCACCAGGGGAAGCGTCCCCTCTCCGAGGCCGGCGGGGATGCCAAGCACTCAGACACAGCGCCGGAGAGCAGAGAGCCAGCCACAGTCGGCCCGCATTCCTCCTTGGAGGCCCTGGGCTGGGCATCTTTGAGGGTGTCAACCTCACACACCTGTAATCCCTCAACCGTCTCTCGTAACGCAGGAGAACAGCGTGGCTTCTATCACAGACTAAGTCCCTGTAGGAAACCCCAGCAACTGCGTTTTCTCTAAACTCAAGCACCAAAGCGACATCAGATTGTCCAGACACAGGTAATAATTTGCTGTCTTACAGCATGAAAGGAAGTCGTTGAGTTTCTATTTCCGAATGAATGCGATATCTTCACCTGTAAGGATACAAAAAATAGAACCAGTGAGATGAAATTGTCTCTATTTTCTAAACACGCCACTATTTTCTCAGCCATGAGGAGTGACACGGGCTGAGTGTGTTCACTGACAGAGTTAGTGACACAGCGCATGAAAGTCCAAGTGAACGCTGATGCGCGGGCATCGGAGGGCTGGGGCAGATCGCCGGGCACGCCGGCTAATTCCACTTTTAAAAAATACCGCGGAGCCTCTCGATCCACGTTGTCTAACCTGTCTCCGGCGCTCCCCGACAGCTGCACAATGTGTTTCCCATCAGCTCGGCGCGCGTTCTGCAATTGCTCAGAGCCACTGTGGCCCACCACGTGTTATGGAGAAGTGCTGTGTGGACCGAGGACCCAGTGCCTCCTCCGCAGACGGGAAGAGGCTCTGTGGGGAGCCGACGTGCTCCAGCCCGCGTGCCCACAGGGTGTGGGACCTCTTGGTCGCCCATAGTGAAACTCAGATTGTGACGGTCACTTCGCCGTTGTTGCTGGGCCATCGTCCTCGACACTCACAACTCGAAGGGGGTTTCTCAAGTCTAGGTCCAGGCTCAGCGGGCTGGAAGGCGGAAACTGTGTGGTGGAGGAAAGGCACCCACCGCAGGACAGCCAGGAAGCGGGAGACACTCCTTCCACGTGGGCCCCACCTCCTCCCAGCGCGGGAGGCAAGCCAAGGCAGCGCTGATGAGCAGGTGCCCACGCCCAGCCACCTTCCAAACTCAGGAGAATCCTGAGGGACACCTGAGGTTTCCCCTGCAACAGCGGTGCTCGTGTTGAGGGCCTGCTCTCACAGATGTCACATCTGGGTTGCCTGCTCGCTGACAGTGGCAGAGATCTGGGGTGGTGGTGAGGGTGGTGGCGGAAATGGGGAGCAGGGAAACAGCCTCAGAGCCCGGAACTACCTGGCCCCCACCTTTCTGTGCTCTGGATTTCCCCTTATTTCACTGATTGCCACAGGGGCAGGTGGAATCTGGGATGGAAGGGCTGGGGACCCCCCCTCTAGTGACTCGAAGTACCAGCCTGCCTGGCCTGTGTTCACAATGAGAAGAGCGTCGCTACTGGCCGCGTGGGTGCAGTGGTGGGCAACGGAAGTGACAGCAGCTCATCTGCCAGGGTACAAAGGCGTGTCCCAGGGTGTCTTGGTCCCTACATGCAACACTCCCGACTCAGAGGTGTTTTAGCTCACTGTCAGAGGTCTCAGCCCGCACAAGCGTAGCAGCTGGTCCAAGCACAGCCAGCAATGGCGGACGGGCCTGCAGGAGTGAGCTGTTCGCCCAGGCAGCCAGGACACACAGAAAGAAAGGGGGGGGGTCTGGGGACAAGACCCATCCTTCCCGGCCACACCCCGGCGACCCCCCTCCAGGCAGACCCCGCTTCCTGACACCCCAGGAAATCACGTGATAGAGTCCACGGGGACACCTGTCATCTTCCCAACACTTTGGAAGACATTTTAAGCTTAAACTGTGCGATTTAATAGGAATTTTTTGAATGAATGTACTATAATGTCAATACAAAAAAATCCAAGGCGAAGAAGGTGTCTCTCCCTCTCTCTCTCTTTTAATGTAACTGTCACAGATCTTTTCTCAAATCCTGGCTGTCCTCAGAGCAGCTTTCACTGCCTCCGCACTCAACCAAGACGCAAATGTCCGGGGGTGAGGAATGTGACTCCAATTCCACGTTTAAACGGAACCTCCTTCACCAGAGCATTTACTGCCCTGGCCCTGCCCGGATTTCACACGTGTGCACGCCGGAGCCACGGGACCATAAAGCAAGTTCCAAGATGCCAGCGCGAGGACAATGAAGACCAGACCTTCTGAAACGATACGCTGGGTTTTGTACCTCGTAACATCACGCATGGGATATTAAAAGTGGAAGAAAGACTTTTTGAACTGCAAACTTCCCATCCCGGTCCAATAGTTCTTTTGGCTTTGAAATATCCACAATCTGAACTTTATAGGGATTATTTTTTATTATAGGTGAAGCAATTAAACCTCCATATTGAAGGATGTAAACCTTTTAGGGCCCTTTTCCAAATATCAAAAGAAAAGGAGGCTTATATTTAACAGGTGTGACAACCCAGCGCAAGACATTTCATTGAAAAAGAGCTTGACAGGATCCAGTGACAAACACTTAAATTAATCCAAAACATCTTTTGGATAAAAGGGATTTTTCTCAAAAGAAAAAAGGACTTAGATTGGATAGGCAACTTACCGAGGAATGATGACCGTCTCATGAACAAAATACTTAAAAATATTGATTTTACTGGAATGTGTCAAGTGGTGTTTTCTTTTTTCTTTTTGCAAATACGTCCCTTTTAAATGAAATGTTGACCTAATTAGAACTGTGGCGTTCATCCACACTCAGGGCAGTGATGGTGCCTTCATCGTTAGTGGCCCAGTCACCTCGCGGATGATCTTGTTGATTTACCTCATCGAAGTGTGTGTCAATCACAGGCAGGGCCCGGAAGCGCCGCAGCCCAGGTGAGGGTTAGAGAGCCGAAAGGACTTCCTGCCTACACCTGTGAGGCACAGGCGGCTGCAGGAGCCCATGCGGCAGAGCTAAGCAAAGGTCCGGGATTCTCGGGTCTAAGGTTCGTCAGAGTTAACGCATCGAGGTTTGTGTATAGGCTCAGTATGGGGTTCTTGGCCTGTTAAGAAATTCTCTCTCTCTCTGTCTTTCCTTGGGAATAGAGACTGAGCCCAAGGTCTTCACTCTGAGCTACATTCCCAGCCCACTTTTTATTTTATTATTTTTAAATAATGGATTTTGAGACAGGGTTTTGCCAGGCTGCTGAACGGCCGAGGCTGGGCTCAAACTTGCGATTCTCCTGCCTCAGCCTTCCAGAGTGATGGGATGATAGACCTGTACCACTGGCCATTCGGGGTGTGTGTGTGTGTGTGTGTCTGTGTGTGTGGTCTCTGAGGAATGGGAAAGAGGTACTGGGGGAGTCACCAGTGACATTTCAAAACTGTGAATTTTTTTTCCTGAGTTCCTTCTTTCTCTGGCCCACACGGTCCATGTGGGGCCTGACTCCATATTCTGTTAATAGCGGTTCTGGATTCTTACTGTAAAGCATGTTCACTTGTCAGTTAACATGAATTATGTTCAGTAGCCCTGTTCTACATCATTACACTCCTCAGTTCTGGGGGCGGCGCCGAGGCACTTGCACATTACAAAGCCGGGGACCTCCGCCCGGGGGGCCAATCACATTGGCCATCCTTAGAACTGGCTTACCTCAATGTCATGGCCGGAATACCTGGAGAAGGAACCAAAAATAACTCCTTTGCTAATAATGATGAAGAGAGGTGATCAGGTTCCGTATCTTCGAGAGCTCATCTTGGAACTTCTGTGTCATTACTAAGCATGTTCAGTATCAAGGAAACAAAGTCAGTCACCTTTGCAAAAGATGCCTGGAGCGCCGACTGCAGACCAAGTGTGCCCAGCCTGCAGCCGCCATTTTTATCTTTTGCTTTTTTTTTTTTAAAAGGTTCTAATAAAAAATGTTGAAAAGGAAGTTTAATTACGTTTCTATATATTAGCTGCTGGATATTATGTACCTATATACGGCACAAGAATGTTCCTCTTCGCTCAGAGAAACAAAGGCAAAAAAAAAATGGCGAGCCATAAATTAAACACACTTTTATGTGTAGACCGATGTGACCCATTACTAATTGCTCACACCCTCCCCTTGGGTACCACGGATGCGTCCTTGGTCAGCACTTAGGCTGTGTTCAATATTTATTATTATTGGTATCTCTTCAGAGAGGACTGAGGGACTGTGGTCCCAGCTCCTTAAAGAAATTCCTAAGAAACGGGTGTGTCACTCCATAAAGGCTCCCTCTCAAAGGGAAACACTTCCATGGCTAGTTAGATCCTCAAATCAATGGGCCCATTTTGTCTTCCCCAGCGTTAGATTCCCTCGGAACCTATAGGTCCTAGAAAATGCAGCTTCTACACTCAGCTGCTTGGGTGCTATTGCGTTTTCTCCCTAGCAAACGGGAAACAGAGCCCTGAAGGCTTTTTAAAAATTTATTTTTAAAAAATTTTAACTGGAAAGCGGGTGGGGAGGGGCCCATTCAGGCCGCCCACACGCAACCCCGAGCCTGACCCAGACTTGGGGGTCTCTCTCTGTTTTTTCTTCCCCCCCTCTTTTTTTCCCTATTATTTTGGCAGACTTTTTGGAATGTCTGGGAGCTCAGGGCTTTGCCTCACGGAGCAGGATTCTGAAGCAAGAAAAAGAGAAAGTTATAGTCTAAACCACAGAAATGTAAACAAGTCTGCAGCTAAAATAACTCCACTTTCATCGACAACGCGCCTCCCTCACAATCAGACTTCTGTGCGCCTCGGTTCATAAAACTGCATGGTAATAGCGACCAATTAATAGATTACGTGGCTGGGCCTTACAAGTCGAGGAGTCTTAATTATTGTTTTTCAAATTAAAGGCGCGCTTGTGCCATTCCTCCCGCGGGGCGGGGTGGGGGCTCGGCTCGCCTCCGGGCTGTTCGCAGGAATTCTTGGCTGTTGCGAGTTTGGGGCGGGCGGCGGCGGCGGGCCGCGGCCAGGGCGCGCTCGGCGGGACGGCGCGGGCGGCCCCGCGAGACCCACGCACGCCGGCGGCCCAGGTAAGGGCATCTCCAGGCCGGCGTGGGCTCGGGCACCCGGCCCTCGGGGCCGCCCCTCGCGGGACCGCGCGCCCCGGCGCTGTCGCCGTCCCCGAGCCCACGGCGTCCGCGCGCGACGTCGCCCGCGGTCCTTTTAAACTTCGGCGCAGCCACTTGTCCCTTTCCGCTTCCCGCGTGGGGCGGATTCGCGGAGTCGTCACGGAGTGGCCCGGGTCCCCGGCCTCCCGCGCCCCGCGCTCTTCCTCCCGCCTCCTCTTCCTCCCCGACCGCCGCCGGCCGCGCTCAGCTCCGCGCCGCGTCCGAACCTGGGCGGGCGCGCGCGGAACACGGCCCCGCCGCGGACGCGCGCGCGCACGGATTCTCCCCCGCTGCACGGACACGCGCGCGCGCACGGGTCCCCCCGGGTCGGCGGGACGCGCGCGCGCACGGACCTCCCCCCGCACGGAGGCGCGCGCGCGCGCGGATACCGCCCACGGGCGCGCGCGCGCACGGCTCTCCACGCGCGCGTCCGGCCCCGCGCGCTCGCCGGCTCTCGGGTGGCGCGTCTGGCGGCCGCCCCGCTGCCGGCGATTGGCGGGACGCCTTGCCCGCGCGCCGCACGCACCATGGGCTGAGCCCGGCGTGGACCGGCCAGTGCGGCGGGCTCGGCGGGCGCGGACACGCGCGGGCACCCACGTGCGCGACACGCCCTCCCCGACGGCAGCGCTCGCCCCGGTAAGTCGCCCGCCCGTGGACCCCGAGCAGAGGCGGCCGGGAGGGCTCCTCCGATGGCAGGAAGCGGTGCGGCGGCCCGGCGCGAGGGACAGCTCCGCGTGCCAGGCGTGGGGAGGCGGGACACCCCGAAATTCCTGAGAGCCGGCGGGGCTGCTCTGGCCACAGAGCAGGAGTTACTTGTCTGGAGCAGAAATAAGGGTTGAGTTGAAACTCACGCTCAGCTGAAAGTAGACTCGGGGTGCGGGTCTGAGTTGTCCCTGAGCGGCGCGTCCTCTCCTGCTCCCCGCCCCAGGCTCCTCCTCGTTTTCCGTCCTCGTGGCTGTTTTCTCCCGTGGATGTGGGCTTCCCAGCGCCGGTGGAGTTCTGCGCCCCGGGTCGCCGCCACCCGAAGGGCTGCGGTAGCCACTTTAACTAGATAGTGTGGCGTGTTTAAAATTTTTTTTTTTTTTTTTTTTTTTTTTGCTGCTGCTGTTTTATCAACTGGACTTGCTGGTTTCTGCCTGAAATTTGACATGCACTGCTCACTAGTGTATATTGTTATAAATGTGTTGTAAGACGCGCAGGGAAATTGGCTTTTTAGTGCTATTATCAATTGCAGACCGATCGGCCCAGCGGAGTGTGGGACTTGATAAATTCTTTGCTGTTCTAAGGATGATTTTGTGTCTTCCGCTGAAGAACTTACTTAGGACATGCCACAGATTTCGACCGGCACTTGTTTTTGTAGTTCAGGAAACTGCTTTCGACCTGAGGGAAAAAAACGTTTCGCTCCTTGCTGAGTGACGCACACAGGGACAGAGTTTATTGCCCACTGCGACTATTTTTTGGGTGTCATTGTTTCTTTCCAAGTGGTTTGGAGTCCCTAGCCCCCACGGAGAATTGTCCTGTCTCAGTTTAACCCTTGCAAGGCCAGCCTGGCCTATGAGAAGTAACATGGAAAGCCACCAGATAACGTGCGCGGCTTGCTGGATGTCAGGTCATGAGCGTCAAATTATTAATCACACCCTTGAAATTACATTTCTGCTGGGAACGGGTGAGCCCTGCGAACTCCTGGCTGGGATGTCAAGTTTATGCTTCTCAAGAAAACTTCCAAGGAGCTCTCTGCACATCTTGACCGCCGTCTGTGCGGTAGAGACTTTCTGAGATGACACCCAGCTCGCGAGTGGGTAACCGATCTTGGGGGAGGTTTTGGTTAATGCGTATAATATTTTCAGTGGCTCTGAAAGCATCATTTCAGAATTTCTACAGTGCTCTGTTTAATTAAAAAAATTCCGGGTAGCGTGCTAGCGCACTTAAACTTAACTCTTTTATCGGATGAATTCTTTAGCTAAGTTTTTGAAAACTGTTGAATGGATGACATAACCAGGCCGCACAGTGCCTGTGTGCACATGTCCTCCTGCTCTGCTCCCCGTGTTTCAGTATTAAAGAAAAACCTCCTTGAATTTTTGAATCTTACAAAGTCAGAGATTTTATTTACGGTAAGGATCCCCTGGAACAGTGACTCTGTAAGTAAGAAGTGATGTGTTCTCCACGGGTGACCTTAAACGTAACACACCACGTCTTGTAAGTCTCATGTATTGTGTGTCTCTTAGGTATGTCACATGTCATCCTGAGGTCATAGAAAAAAAAAGTTTCAATGCTTGTTTCTTTTTTTTTTCTGAGGCTAATACAAGTTCTGGTTTTTTTTTTCTGGTTAGTCACCTTGAAGCAAAAATGAAATAAAAGGGGGGGGGGGATATTGCTTTGTGAGACAGATATGCTAATATTTTGAAAATCTGTTTCTATTCCCCAGTGAAAGTGATAGCGGGCAGCATCATGTCTGTGATCCCAGCTGCATGGAGACTGTGTCACA
>PVKB01000427.1:56947-363117 GCA_004027205.1 Ctenodactylus gundi
TCCCTGTCTGGTGGCATTTTGTGGGCGTTTCAGACACCCTAAGTGGTGATTCGTTCCTTAGTCGCAAATTTGGTATTTTCGGTTTATGACTTCTCCCACCAGATCATTCTCACGGTTATTCTGTAAATAAACAGGATTTTCCAAGGCTGGCCTGTCACCCGGGCCAGGTTTTCCAAGTAGCCGGGGCCAACTTCTCCCCCCTCTTCGTTTTTTTACCTTTTATTTCAGGCATTTTCACATCACAAGGAGAGAGGGTCTGGTGTTTTCGGTTTGTAACCTTGCAAGTCTGGGGAAGGCAGGGGAGGGCGACAGCTAAAATTACTTCCCTAAACTTAAGTGGAAGTAAAATGCAGACACTACCAAGAAATTAAAGGGTGTGCCTCAGCACGGAGCCCTGGGTCTACGTTTTAGATTTAAACCAACTTTTAAGTTCATCTATTTTTGGAGTGGCAGGTCATAATCTGAAGGACCCTGGCTGCTTACGGGAGACCGTAATTTAACGATGAAAATGGGTCTTGGCTACCTTGAGGCGTGTGCGTCCGCTGTGAGCGCCCAGGGAGGATGGCTCTGTGCCTTCATCCTGTTCCAGGGACTCGTGTGAACAGGGAAGTGACCATCAGGTGGGTCAGTCGGACACTTGAATCCGTTTACCGCTTTTTAGTTACGATGCTTTGGAAGTGGGCATCACATCTGACGCAGGTCAGAGTGGCACCAGCCTGCTTCCGTACAGTGTAGCCTATCATCGCGAATTTCTTCCTTTTCTGTACTGGGGATCGAACCCAGGGCCTTTGCGCTGAGCTGTATTTCTGGCTCCTCTGCTTTTTAAAAATTTTTATTTATTTATTAATTTTTTCGAGACAGAGTCTTGCTCTGTAGCCCAGTCTGATCCTGAACTCACTGGGCTCTCCTTGGACTCATGGCAGTCCTGCCTCAGTCTCCTGAATGCTGGGATTACAGGTGTGCGCCGCCATGCCCGGCTTTATGTGGTGCTTGGGAATTGAACTGAGAGGGCCCTGCACTTGCTTAGGCAAGCACTCTAACTGCTGTGCCATTCCTCTAGTCCCTCTGCAGCCCGTATTATTATTATTACTGTTATTATTATTAAATTTTGAAGCAAGGTTTTGCTAAGTCACTAATTTGTCCATTCTGCGTCCACCCTTGCGATACTCCTGCCTCAGCCTCCCAGCGCGCTGAGTTCCTGGACCCACATTTGAGTTGTTTTGTGGAATGAGACTTTCGTAGATAATCTTGTGTTAAGCCTGATTTTTTTGAGGAGTAACCTTACCTTTGTGGGTAGGTCTCTGCAAAGCAACCCCCAGTGAAAAGCTGCCAGTCAGCCAGTAGGGAAGGAAGCGGGAGCCTTTGGGTGTTCTTTTCAGAGGCAGGCAGCGCTCTTTTCCCCTGATTTAATGGATTAGCAGAAATTCCCAGATCTTCACCTTGAAGGAAGCGGTGTGTCAGGATCTGGGCCCAGCCTGCGGGGCATTGGGGGAGCCAGGTCTCCCTTGGTGACATGTCCCCCCTGTCCTGTTCTCACAGTGTGACTGTGGCTGGCTACTGGTGTGCGGCTCCTGTCCTCCACCCTTGGGTAGAAGGGAGGGGCTATGAATTCTTGGGTGCACTAGGGTTTAAAGCTGCTCAGTAAAAGGCAGACTGAGACGCAGCGTGCCCGCTGTTTGGGGCACAGGCCTGAGGTTTCTGGGGGCTCCTCGTGGAGCCTCTGGCTCCCACAGGGCCAGCAGTGCTCTGCGCTGGGGATCAGGTAGCCTAGGGTGGGCACTCTTCTCTCTGAACTAAGATGAACACTGGGCTTTTTGCTGGACCGGAAGGAAAAGCCCAGGTCCTGGTAACTCCCTGTGGCTGGCCCAGGATGAAGCCATTGGCATCGGCACTGGGAATGTCCTGTTCTTTTTTGGTGTGCATGTGTGTCCCTGCATCCAGGCAGCCCTCTGACTTGCTGGCTCCGTGACACAGGACAGTTTTGTTGTGTCTCTCAGGGGCCAGAGGGCCGTTGCTTTCTTTGGCACTCAAGGCCCAATGGCTCATCTCTGTCTCTGCAGTCTAGCCAAGGCAGAGACCCCTGGGATGTCCCTCAGGCACTCATAGACCTTCCTGCTGCCGGCCCTGTGGGGTGCAATGAGGCAGAGCTTCCTCCTGGGGGTGCCGGTGCGGGGAGGGGGGACAACAGGAGGGCTAGGGCCCTGGCTGCCTGGCGGGTTGAGTGCTAATCCTACCGGGGTTCCTTCCATCTGGTTCAGTCATTCCACCCAGTGGGTGCATGGGCTGGGGACCAGTCCCCCCCAGGAGAGCTCTGCTTCTGTGGAAAAGGGTGGTGGGCCCAAGCTCTGAGTAACTTGGTTAGGCATTGGGTTGTTGTGTGCAATGTTGGCCCTCGAATCTGCAGTCTTAAAAGGGTGAACTGTAGGTGCTTTATCATTCCAGTTTCATGGCTGCTTAACATTATAAAAATACACATGTGAGCCAGGCCTCAGGGAGCCCAGCCTGGGATCCCAGCAGGAGGATTTCAAGTTCCAGCCCAGCAGGCAATTTAGAGACTTAGCCAGATCCTGTCTCAAAACCAAAACTTAAAAATTCCCAATATTGGGGCTGGAGGAATGGCTCAGTGGTTAAAGCGCTTGCCTAGCAAGTTCTAAATCAAGCAGTAAGTACCCAAGCTCCGTTCCCCAGCACCACATAAGCTGGGCGTGGTGCGCACGTCTGTAATCCCAGCACTCGGGAGGCTGAGACAAGAGGACTGCCCTGAGTCCAAGGACTGCCTGGGCTCCATAGTGAGTTCGGGAACAGCCTGGGCTATAGAGTGAGACCCTGTTCAAAAAAATAAAAAAAATAAAAAATAAATAAAAAACCCAAACAACTCAGCACTCTGGGAGGCTGAAGCAGGAGGTCTGAAGTTCTAGGCCAGCAGCCTAGGCAAGTTAGCAACTTAAAGAGACTCTGCCTCAAAAACCAAAAACCACTCCCCCAGATCAGCCCAGGCTGGGGATATGATCAGTGGAGGCCGGGGCTGTATCTCCAGTACTGAAGGAAGGGTTGGGGGTGCATCGCAGCGCAAAGGCCCTGACTTTCATCTCGAATATTGCAAAACACCAAAGGAAAGCAGAAGCCAAAAAGTGCCCGTGCAAGCTGAGTGCCCTTGAGAGACTGACAGCTGACTAGTGGAATGGTTTCGTTACCTGCCCCCAGGAGTTCCGGCTCCTGGTGCACCCTCAGTTCCCAGGGAACCTCAGCAGTCCTGCACCTAGCTGCCTGCCCTGGGGAGGACAGCGGGGTGAATTTTTAGCGATCAGATTCTTCCTAGGTTTACAACAGAGGGGATGGGGAAATGCCGCAAGCTGGTGGGGCATCCTAAGCCAAGAGCGTGGGAGCTGGGGACACGGAGACGCTGCCACCGGCGCCCGGCCTGGCCTGCCACAGAGGCCTGGGATTCCGCGGGGGGTGAGGGGTAGTGAGGACCCGCGGGAGGGGCCGTGACTGGCACAAGACCCTGAACCCCGGACACATGAAGGGAGAGGTGCATTTCGGGGTTTTGCTCCAGGGGTGGGTAATGCATGAAGGATGTGCTGGTTAAAAGAGAAATGTTTTGAGACAGAAGCCATGCCCACGTACAGCCGGAGCAGAAAACTGTCCCATGGAACACGTCGGAAAGTGGAGATTTCTTTGACGAGGAAGGGAGGTACAAGAATTTTGAAAAACCAACTGCCAACGCAAGAGAGCGCCGCTTGGAATGGCTTTTCACGAACATGTCACCTGCCGGCCCCACTGGTGGAGTGGCGGCTGGCCTCCCCGGTCTGTAGCAGCACAAGGTGTGAACGCGTGTGAGGCTGGACGGAATAAGCAATAGTGGGTGCTTCCTCGGTATTGGAGAGCGCGTTCTGGTGGCTTCGACCCGCACTGTATGATGTAATTCCCCTGTGAAGTTTTTTTTCTTTTTCTCTTTCTTTCTTTCTTTCTTTCTTTCTTTTTTTTTTTGAGACAGGGCCCCACTCTGTAGCCCAGGCTGGCTGTGGACTCAGGAAAATCCTCCTGTCTCAGCCTCCCGAGTGCTGAGATTACAGGCAAGTGCCACCACACCTAGCTTATTTGGTGCTGGGGAACTGAACTCAGGGCCTTGCGCTTGCAAGGCAAGTGCTGTAACCGTAGCACCATTCCTCCAGCCTCTCCCCCAACATCCCCCTTGGCCCCCTGTGACTTTTTAAGAAGAGGTAATGACAATCCCAATCAATGGACGTAGCACTGGGAGGCTTTTCTGGGGACGTTGTGGTAGTTCAGCATTCTACCAGTATTTTCTCGTGCTAAAACCCACCCAGCGCCCAGTGCTGTCCACACACAGAGCCAACTTGCCGGCTGCCGTTTGGGATATCGGTGTCAAAGCACTTCACTGTCCTAGAGCTGTAGTAGCTCATGGGGAAATAAAACTTGTTTTTGCAGTCTTCCAAGACTTACGAATGCAGGTGATTAAGCGTGATCTCCCCCGACAGCAGTTTCTTCGAAGTACTTTGTAATCAAATTGCAAAACCAAAGGTAATTCATTAAAATCGTTCCACAAGTGCGTGAGCCCAGTAAGGACCGTACTTGGGAGCAAATTAGGAGTGTGCTTGTCACACGCCGGTGGTGTCACTATTAATATTTTTGTTTTCAACAAATGAACATTGTGTCATTTTAAATTTGCTTTAGTGGTACTAGGTGATTTGAAAATGTGTTTCTCAATCAAAATGTCTTGATCATCTATTAAATGAGAATCCTGCCCTCAAAGGCAGATGGAAGATGAGTCACACAGGGGATGTTAAGATATTGGACGCACTGGGTGTGGAGCCAGGCGCAGCGCTTACCTGTGGGCCCAGCGGCTCGGGAGGCTGGGGCAGGAGGTTCGTGAGTTTGAGCCCAACCGGGGCAACTTGTTAAGACTTTGTCTCAAAACAAAACAAGGGTCTGGGAGTGTAGCTCTGTGGCTGGATTTCCAGTGCCACAAACAAAACAAAGCAAATGCACAAACAAAAGCACACAGAAGACACTGGGCCCAGAGATGAGAGAGAAACAGCTTCAAATTTAATGGGAAAAGCTGGAACATTTCAGCATGGAGCCCGTGTGTCCGTGTCTCTGAAATGTCCGTAGAAATTACACGGGGCTTTTATCTTCTCAACCAGTTGTTCTGACAGCATGCGAGCCAAACCGTACGGCTCACTACACACAGCTCCTACCTGTGAGGAGTCCGCTGCGCGGGGACCCTCCGGATCAGTGTTCTGAGACAGGCATCCTCAGGTGGAGGTCAGTGCAGGCCAGCTGGAGTGACAGCTGCAGAGCTCAGGGAATGCTGCATGGGCTGATGGTCGGAGGCCACAGTCAGTCCCGTGTGCTGGGCCATGGGGGAGGCAGATGTGGGAAAGGAAAGCTTGGAAATGGAGCCTGTCCCAGAGGCTATGCTGCTGGACCTGCCCCGGCTTCGTGGCACCCCAAGAGGTGGCCTGGCAGCGCACTGGGTTGTGCCTGAGGGGGCTGAAATCTGGAGACAGGACGAATGCTTATGCCAAAGGGTGCAGAAAGGGAGCAAAGCCTCCTGGCCTCATGTGTGCTGCAGTGGGAATTGGGTGACCACACAAGCCATGAAGGCTAGAGTGGGACCGTGTATACAGCGTGAGGCCTCGTAGAGAGGAGACGAGCATGTGTGCTGTGGGCTCTGAAGTGGGGCCATGTGTGTGGCGTGAGGTCCAGAAGGAGACGAGTGTGTATGTCACGGGATATGGAATGGGCCCATGCGTACGGCGTGAGGTCTAGACAGGAATTGGGCACACGTGCCTTGAAATTGGGAAGGACTTTGAGTACAGGGCTGAGCGTGTGCCGCCACTCTGGCACCCTTGATGGTGGCATCTGCTTGAAGCAGCCTGCATGACACTGATCCAGGCTCCCGGCAGTGAGGTGACAGTGACAGTGGTGGCCCCTTCGGGGCTTCTTGCTACCGTGCTCTGATGTTTCCCACTGGATACCTGACAGACAGAGCCCACGCTGTGTGCTGGCTTACTCTAAGGGCACAGCTGCCATCCAGGCCTTTCTGATGCGTTCACGGGGGCACCCGGCCTTTGATTGCCATCTCAGGAGTGGCCAGCTGAGCGCTGGGTCGGCTTGTGCTACGTGGGGCCTGAGTACCACCAGCATGACGCGTGTGTGGGCCCCCAGACAGCCTGCTGAGTCCCTGGAGTCAGAGCTCAAGTTAATGTCCTTGTTTCTCTTTCACTTTGGCTTTGGTGTGTATTTTACCTTGTCACATTGTCACATTGTGTGACTTGTTGTAGGCCGCTTTAGATCCTTTTTTGAAACCAGGTAGTATATGAAAATGTAGCCGTCTCATAGGACTAGAGCAATCTGTACCATGACATGAAAAAACCAGGGGATGATTCTTGGAGCCAAGAGCACTGGGCCTGGCCAGCACAGTCGTCTTTCTGTCACTGAACACAGTACCCAACACCCACAACTCGAGGGTGGAGAGGTGCATTTTAGCTCACAGCTTCAGAAGCCTCCATCTGCGCATGGTCAGCTGGCTCCAGGACAGGAGCAGCAACGGTAGGTGGGTCTGGAGGAGGACAGCTGCTCACCACATGGCACCAGGAAGCAGGGGGAGAGAGGAGGACCCGGGGATGAGAATCCACCCTTCCAGGTCACACCCCCAGCGACCCACCGCCAACCAGGTCCCACCTTCTGACAGCGCATTTCATTACAGACTCATCCGTGGGTGAATCCACCCATGAGCATGGTGCCACCAAGACCCCATTGCCTTCCACACACACATGAGACTTTGGGGAGCATTTTAGAGTTAAGCTCTCACATGTACCATGATATGTGCTGGCTCTACATGGGCAGAGGTGGTGGGGCAGCTGTGGGCTGCTGTGTGCGGGTGCTGGGAGCCCTGGGAGCTGCTCCAGCCATCCCACGTTACAGAGGGACCATATTAAACACTGTGCACTTTAGAAACCCAAGAACAAAGTTAAAGGTAGTGAAGGAAGCAGGCTAGCAGAATGGAAGTAGGAAGTGCCATGGAAAATGGTGGGGACGTTACTTCTCCACATGCCATACCCACTGGGTATGTGATGTAGGTCTCCTTGCACGGCTCTTGGAAGGCGGTGCTCCATTGCACCTGTTTTTCAGAAGAGCAATTTGAGACTCAGGAGACTAAGTACCTTGCCTGGAGTTACATGGTAGTAATAGCTGGGCTGGCTGAGTCCTGGGGCCAGTTCTACTATGGTTCCACACGGCGAAATGTCCCAGCCATGCCAGGCAAAGGAAATAGGATGAAAGTCTCCTGTGCAATTTAAAATGTTCTAGGAGACACATTGGAAAAAAAAAAGAAATGAATTTTAATGATATGCGGAGCATCCTAAAAGTTTGTTGTATTTCCTGTGTTTGGCAGTTTTTTGAGACACCCTGTACATTGAATTCAGCGCTTGCATAATTTTTTGCATAGCGTTTTTCTTAAAATATTATGACAAGTGAATTTTTAAATTTCTTACATGTATGGAGATCTTTAAGACGGCCTATAGTTTATGAAGCACTGCATTACCATCTCCGACGTAATCAATGTGAAAGTATTGACGAGATCTTTGACATGACTTTCTGTTTTGAATCCTGAGAATCCAGTGCATAGTTTCCACTTGAGCGTCTCCACTGGGTCTGGCCACCTGGGTAGCCAGGGAGGCTGGGGACTGCTGTGTCAGGCTGTGCATGCCCAGGGGTTCCCAACTTAGGGCTCTGGTTTAATAGAATAAGCAACCTCTAAGCCTGTCGTGCATCTTGATCACCAGAGCAGAGGTTTTGGGGCCCCGTGTCTCCGTTGGCAACCCCATCCGAGACATCACCCCACACTGGGTGAGTGACAGTCGATCGCTTCCATGTTCAGTACTAAATCTGCTGCTTTGAGATTGGAGGGGGTAAGCGTGTGTGTTTCCCTGTTGGCTATGTTGTGATTTTAAAGGGCAAAAGAAAACAATGAACTTTCAGGACACAGCTTTGCGTGCCTGATAGCAAAAGGGGCAGGTCACACGGGGACAACTGCATACGTAGCAATAGCATGGTGTGTTTGCTTTTGAAATATATCTGCAAGGTGATGACTAATGTCTTCTTTTTATATATTTCTAGAGAATGACTCGTTTATCTTTTTTTTCATGTTCCTGGGGATTGAACCCAGAGCCTTAGAGTGGAGTCGCCTCCCTGCCTCTCCTTACTGTTTATTTGAGACACCGTTCATCTTAGTTACGAATGGCTGGGAAACAGTACCCAGTACCCACAATTTAAGGGAGGAAAGATTTATTTTAGCTCACAGTTTCAAAAGGTCTCAGTCCATTCATGGGTGGCTGGCAATGGTGGAGGGGTCTGGCCGAGGACATCTGCTCACAGCCTCACAAGAGGAAGAATTAGGGACCTCGAGAAGAAGAGGAGTAGTTGTTTATATCCTTTCAGGCCCAAAACCCAAACTCCTGCCTGTTCCCCAGCACATACCTGTAATCCACCCGTCCTGACCAGGCCTAACAGCTCATGGAATCCATGGGTAATCCGCGACTTCCAAATGCACGAGGCTTTGGGGGAGCCATCCAGCTCCAAACCACAACCGCATCTCACTGAGTTTCTGAGTTGCCCTGGCTGGGCTCAACTTGCAATCCTCCTGCCTCAGCCTCCCAGGGCAGTAAGATTATAGGAGCATATCACCACACCTGGCCCAGCTCATCATTTTGAAGACCAGTGTTGTTACGGCGCTGCCACCCCCAAGTGAGAAAGGCCATCGGTTGTGTTGCTCCAGAACTCACTTCCAAGGGGACACAGTCGTCACACAACTTGGTAGTGACGGATTGCACGACACTGGGCCTTTTCCCTGTATATACAAATCTGAAGCTCAGGTAGAGTCTGCAGAAGCTAATCCGCATTGCTCAGCTGCTGGTTATTATTATCAGGGGGCTGGGTGTGGCGGGCCATCGAATGTGACTGTTTTAATGTCAAGGCTTAATTTAATTTTCATGCAAAGAAAAATTGTGCCTAGAAGATTCTTGTATTTCCCCAAGTAAGACATCCACTTCCAGCTGCAGCATTCTGCCGGCAGCAGCTCCTACCTGTGCCTCGTGCAGCTGCGTGGGTTTCCACTGGCATTAGTCCCCCGTGCGGGCGCCTTACCCCCTTGAGTTTATTTGTCCCGAGCTTACTATCAAACAAACAGAATCTGTTAAATCAAAATGCGCCTGGCTTCTCTCAACACCAATCCCTGTGCTAAATTTTAACACTTAATTCAGTGCGGTTCTTGGTGGTCAAATATTCGTGACTCAAGAACATCATGGCTCATTACACAAAATGAAATAAAAACAAGAAGACTCAAATTAAGAGTCATTGATGTGTGTTCTAGGTCAGGGGTCTCCAACCCCTGGCCGGGTCGGGTTAGGAACCGGGCCACACAGCAGGAGGTGAAAACTGAGCATTTCCCAGCTCACCATTGCTGCATTTACAGACCACAGACTTGAACCCCTCCCCCCGCCCCCTGCTGGTCCTTAAGCGTTTGGCGCCTCCCTCCTCCCTCTTCCTTCATGGTGTGGGGGTCGAGCCCAGGCCTTCCTTCACACTGAGCTCCATCCCCAGCTCATTTTTAAAAAAGTTTTGATTTCAAGATAGGTCTTCCTAAGTCACTGAGTTGTCCAGACTGAGCTTGAACTTGCAAACTTCCTGCCTCAGCCTCCCAGAGTGCTGGATTCTAGCTAGCCCCTGTGCTGCTGGGCCCAGTTCCAATCTTGAAGTGTCAATATTAATGAAGTTTCACCCATAACCAACTCGCACAGGGACAAAAAGAAACCAGCCAGCAAGTGTAATGAAATCAGGCTGCAGATCTGAAGCGCTTCTGAAATCTCCCGCCTGGGCTTTCTCTTCCGTGTCTGGTTTTCATGGAAATTTGTGTCTGGGAATGAAGGGGGCTCGGCATGAATTTGCTGGAGGTGGGTGCTGTGCTCTCTAGTTCTGGCCCTGAGAAGTCAAGATGGGAGACCTGTCTCTGAGGAGGTGACAGAGGCAGAGCCCGTGAGAGATGTGACAAACACCATGCAATCTTTTAAGACAGTGGGGATTTTCGCAGACTTCCTGAATTTTTGGAAAGTTGTTCAGTGACTTTCCTAGTATGGAGTCTTTAGGACAGAGAACCTGTTCAACATCCTGTCCCCATACCATGATCTCCACTTTGAGGCCATTGTGGGTCACTTCTAGTTTCTGTGGTGCTACTACACACAAACCCCCCGGCCCTGAGGCAAAGGACGACCCTGTTTCTGCCTCAGGTGCGGACCTAGCCAATGTGGATCAGGACCCTGTGGTGGCACCAGGTGTCTGTTTGCAGCACAGGCTCCCTCTCCAAAGGTCGGGAAGACATTTAGTCCAACCCAGGTTAGAGAAGATTAAAGAAGAAATGGCGGCGAGGGACCAAAATTAGTTACATTCGTTCTGGCAAAGGAGGCAAGATTATTATGCGTTTGCTTTCAGTCTTTGTGCCAAGCATAGTAGAAAAATAAAAATTGCATATCTTATACTTAGGGAAATCGAATGCACGCTTCCGTTTTGAAAATAGCAGGTCAATTTATTGTGGATGAAATGCAAGGAAGGCAAAGGTTGGCTCCGTGGGCATGCCGCACTGGGCTGGATTCCGCTGGCCACCGCACGGCCTGCTGTCCTGGGTCACCTGGTTGCTGGTTCCGAATAAGTCTAATCACTTGCTTGACTCGTGTTCACATTAACTGTCTGTTTTCCCCCTTTGTGTTTTGGTTTTGTTTCTGGTGCTGGAAACCCTTTTGTGTCTAAAGCAGGAGTACCACGGGAGTGAGCCGCAGTTGAAGGGGGAAAGGGCGCTGTGCAACCCCTGTACACCCAGGTCTCAGGTGACACTTGGGGACATCCTCAGCAGACCCGAGCAGAGGCAGGCTTCGTGTCAGGAGTCGCTCCAGCCGTGGTGCGAAAACCATCGGGAGGTCACGGTCGTTGGTGCTGCGGTTACTCTTAGACTTACACGAGTGTCTCTGGTCTTTCCCGTGATCCCCTGATGAGCCTTTCTGGGCATTTTTTCCTAATTGCCCATACCCTACCCCTCACGTACATGTTCTTGACATATACTAAGATTTTTTTCTCATCCTCCAGAAACAATGTTAGCCCCTTATAGATAAATGACATAAACCTGCTACACTGATGTTTAACTTTGCAGAACACTCTCACCATTTTGGGGAAAAGAGGGCAGACATCTGTGCAGGAGCCTTGTCCTGACTACCGCTGACCCAGCAGAGTGTGTGGCCCGAACAGGGACAGTCGTAAAGCGAAGGGCAGTGGGTTATTCCTCTTTTCATTTCTGAAAGGGTGTCTGTAAATAGGCAGGAGGGTTGGTGACAATGTGCTTCCAAGCATGTGTCAAAGTCTCAGGCACAAGGTGAGATGGTGTGTGGGAGTGAGGAGAGAGAAAGAGAGAGAGAGAGAGAAAGAGAGAGAGAGAGAGATGTGGGACAGCACCTCCAGGTCAGTGTCCCCTGGAACATTGCTGCTTTGGAGGGGTGGTCTTTGCTTTCAGCCTGGGCAAGAGCAGCGGCAGGTACCGATGGTCCCCTGCTTGTCCCTACCGGGCATGTCCTGTGGCCCTGTACCTGTGAGTGTGGTCATGTGACATGGCTACGCTGCACCTGGAGCACAGGGATCCTGCTGTTTCCTTCCAACACAAATGGAAATATAGTAACAGACAGACAAACAACAACAGCAACAAAACTGCTGAGTTCAACCTAAAATCAGTCAGAGAGAAAAACACTGGGCTTGTGTCAACGGAAACCAAGCTGCCCCAGCACGAATGTACAAATCTTTCTTTCTTTCTTTCTTTCTTTCTTTCTTTCTTTCTTTCTTTCTTTCTTCCCTCCCTCCCTCCCTCCCTCCCTTCCTTCCTTCCTTTCTTCCTGCCTTCCTGCCTTCCTGCCTTCCTGCCTTCCTGCCTTCCTTCCTGCCTTCCTGTCCTTTCCAGGGATCGAGCCCAGGGCCTTCACACTGAACTTCACCCTCAGCCCACTTTTGTTTTTCTTTTTACTTATTTCAATTTTGAGACACGGTCTTGCAAAGTCACTAAGCCGCCCACACTAGGTTTGAACTTGTGATCCTTCTGCCTTAGCTTCCTGGAGACCTGGGGCTATACACCTGCACCATCAGGCCCAGCACAATTTTTTTTTCTGAGAATGATCAGCAAAAAGGTTTCTGTGAAGAGGCCGCTGACTCAGCGGTGGAGGGCGAGTGGGTGCCCAAGGGTCTGCGTGCGGTCACTTGGGCAGCGACGCACTGGTACGGCCCCTAGGAGGAGCACGGGGGGGGGGGGGGGGGGGGGGGGGGGGGGGGGGGGGGGGGGGGGGGGGGGGGGGGGGGGGGGGGGGGGGGGGGGGGGGGGGGGGGGGGGGGGGGGGGGGGGGGGGGGGGGGGGGGGGGGGGGGGGGGGGGGGGGGGGGGGGGGGGGGAGGGAAGCAGAGTCTCGTGCAGGGAGAGCAGATCGGAGAGCGAGGACAGGGTAGGAGTGGACAGGAAGGAGCGACTTGGGGGTTGGTGCTTCCCCTCCTCTGAAGGCTGGAGCAGAGTGGCAGAGCCTCTCTACAGGACATCCCTAAGCTTCCATCACATGGAACTATTAAAATTATACAACATGGGACTATTAACTTTATGTAACATTTCTTAGGATGAATTTGTCACAATATTTGAACTCAAATTCATGCTATGAGACAATTAGGTAACCAGCAGCCAGAGTCAGCGTACAGGGTGTCCCCAAGGTTGTCGTACATAGGAAAAATAACCCATAGAGAAACCTAAATGATCTGTAATGTTATTCTTGCTGTGATTACCAGAGCCCAAGATGCTTTGTTTTCAATAGTTGCCCCTGGCTTAGGCACAGGATGTGCTAAGATATTTTCTGTGAAGTTGAGCAGTCCCTATGCAAAAACCCAAAAATCAGAAATACCTCCACATCCCAAACGTCTGAGCGCCATGACACCACATGCGGAAAATTCCACGACCAACCTCATGTGACAGGATGTGGTCTGAATCCAAAGACACTAGAGACACCATATTTGGAGCCACGCCCAAATAGCAGAGGCCTGTCACCCCTGCATTCTGGGAGACTGAGGCGGGAAGATCATAAGTTCAAGTCCATCCTGGGCAGTTAGCAACTTAGAGAGACCAGGTCTCAAAATCAGAAGTAGAGGAGTGTTGGGATGTAACTCAGCTTGGAGGCCCGGGCTGATCTCCAGTGCCACAAATAAGTATATAAGTAAATAGAAAGTGACCCCTGGGCCATGTGTGTAGGGAACAGAAGTGAATTTCCTGTTTAGCTTTGGGTTTCATCCCCTTGTTACCTCATTGTATATATGCAAGTAGTCTCAAGTCTGGAAAAAAAAATATCTGAAGCCTGAAACAATTGTGGTCCCAGGCATTTGAGGTGTGGGATCAGACTCACTCAACTAGCAGTCTCCCCGTTTTTGGGCCATCCCAGGTCACTGGCGGCTTTCAGGGGATGAACTCAGACTGGCCTCTCGTGCTGAGTGCAACCAGTGGGTCCCGGTTCGTCCTGTGCTCTGTCTTCGGAGTGTGGAAGGTGCGTTGTCCTCCAGGCCTTTTGTCTCTGTCTGGCCGCGCTTGAAGAAGTGCTTATGTCTGAGCAAGTACATGAAAGCTGTCTCTTCCTCAGCCTTCCCTTTCTCCTTTCTACACTGCGTGGTGTTTGAGTTTTTGTAGGGTCTGCATCCATGTGGATCCCCAGTGGGAGTGTTGAAACCAAGCCGTGGAGTTGACCAAGTGATATGTCATGGCCACACTGGGCACAGATTTGAAAGTCTGTAAATGCTTGGCCTGAAAAAAATCACTGAAAATACTTTCTCGAAATAGGACTGTGCTCACAGTGCATGCCATGGTAGCAAAACCACGGTGTTTTTACTTCCTCGTTAATGGGGTCACACCTGTTGCATGCCTCCACAATTATTCACATGGGCTTCTTAACAGTACAGGCTGTATATTTGGTTATCAAGAGCCAAATATATACCTAGTTTGTTCTGGATCTTGGAATGATTTTTTGGATTTTCATGATTTTCTGGGATTGCCAGCTACAAGACAGCCTAAGAATTTAGAAATCACTGATGATCTTAACCAACTGGGGCTAATGACATGAAGACCACATGTATGTTCAAAAAATAAATACTGAATGCCATATCATTTCCCAGGCCATTTTGGAGCCGAGTCACTCCTGGCTCAGTTTTATTTGATGTGATCTTTACCTGGCATTTTCTCCCTCATCTTTTAATGAGCGTAAAACATTGTGATTAAAAGTTTTGTAAATATCATGGTGATTTTGTCTTAGTAACCTAGAATTCAAGGAAGTTGGCCCTTCCTTGGACCACACTCAGAGAAGCACTCAAGGAGAATCCCTCTTGTGCTGAATGTCGCCCCTCTGCTGTCCTTCACGTAGGAAAGGACCATAACTTACGTGGATCTCCTTGTAAGGGACCTTGCAGGCTGAAGCACTCGCATGAGGGGACCCCAGTGTCCTGAGAAAACACAACATAAACAGATGCCTTCCCAAGGCAACAGGAGCCAGGGGAAGGGGCTTTATCATTGCCAATGAAATCCTCTTTAAGAAACTAACATTTAGAAAAAGCAAATAATATCTTCCTGTCTTATTATAGCATTTTATAAATAGTGGCCCCTTTAAAATGGTATCCATGTACTCAGTAACAATACATTTTTATTTTCCCAGGCAGAATGTTACCCTGAGCAGTGACACCACTTTTTTTCTACAGGATTTCTGTCTTAGCTTGTTTTCAGTTGTGGTAACAAAATACCTGAGACTGAGTAATTTATGACGAGTTGAGTTTTATTTAGGTCACGGTCCTGGAGAAAGGGAAACTCAAGGGCAAGATGTCAGCTTCCCGAGAGGGTCTTCTTTGCGTCACAACACAGGGAAGGGCATCCGGTGGCGATAGAGAACAAATGTAACGGCTCAGGTGTCACCTTATAGAGCCACTCATGCCCTCATGGGCCCTACTGTCAAAACTTCATCTAGTCCGAATCACTTCCCAAAGGCCCCACCTCCCCTCCACCAACTGTGGCCGGGTTAAGTTTTTGCTCTCAGGGTCTCTCACAGTGGAGATGGCGTTTCAGCGTGAGCTGGGGAAGGGATTGTCGCACAGTAGCGACTGGGTCTCATACCTGCTCAGCTCCCCGTTGTTTCCTGCTGCCTCCACGGTGGGCCCAGGATGCTGCTTGGAGAGCTGGGTAGTGTGCATATGGAGACCCTCGTGGGGGACAGCCACCAACAAGGTTTTTGGGAATATGGAAAGCTGAGCTGAGCAGAGAGGGCTGTCCTTCCACACCCCTCAGCACCCAGCTCCTGGAGTGAGTGCCTAGCTGTGCATTGCGCCTCAGGTGATGGGGAGCATGGGAGCTCTGCCCCACGGCACCAGCCGACATTCCTCTCTAGGGCTTTCCTCTTTTCTCTGCTTTTCTTGGGGTTTCTTTGAACTCTTGGAGAACAAGAAGAAACACATACTTCATTTATTTATTTATTTTACATTGACCAAAAGTGGGACTGGGAAAGCTTTTTGGAGGCCCTCCCAACACCGAAGGTTACGGTTGAGATCTGAAATGTTCCTCAACGGTCCCGTGTGTTTGGCAGGTGAGTGGACTGCAGAGGCCCGTACTCTTCATTGGATTCATCTGTGGGTTAGGAAGTGGGGCCTGGGGGAGGTGGATCACTGGGGTAGGAACCTGGAAGGTGTATTCTCGTCCCAGCAACTTCCTTCTCCCTCTGCTTCCTGGTTGCCGTGAAGTGAGCAGTTCTTCTCCACCATGCCCCTCCACTATGCTGCTTCTGCTGTGGAGCCATCCTACCATGGACTAAACCACGAGCCAAAATAATCCTCCCTCCTTGGAATTGTGTGCACTGGGTATTTTGTCCCAGTGACATGAAAGTGTCTAATATGCTAAATATGGCCACCAACAGCTTATCCACTAAATATGGCACCAACAGCTGCAGATGGTTGCATTTGGAGTGGGGATGAGTTGTATTGGGCCGTTGGAGTGTTGGAGTGTGGCTTGGTGCCGTTCAGCAGAGGACTCAGTGCTGAGGGTCCTTCTGTCTCTCGCAACCCTGAGTCTGGGTGTGCTACCTGCAGACTTGCTGTACCACAGGAACACACTTGCCTCTTAGATCAAAGAGGCGGGGTTCCCATGTCCTTACTGTGGTGTATGTTGGAGCGCAGGGAAGGCGGGACTGTGTTCCCTCAGCTTCCCACCACCTTGCACTCAACTTACGGCAGGGTAGACTCAGGGAGAACATGTGAGCACACGGGGTTTGTCAAAAAAAAAAAAAGACACTTATGTTCCCCCACTTGGGGTTTTAGTCCTGAACCTAGCAATTAAATCATCCTGTAAATCCTCTAACAGAGGTAGTAAAAGCTAATTTTAGATTCCCTGTGTGCTCTGGGGTCCTGGTCTGATTGCTACCAGTTGGCAAGAGGCTGGGCTGAGAGGTGCCACCTGGTGTGTAGGTTAAAGCCCTTTGCCTGAGAGTCTGGGCTTTGGTCTAGTTCCCAAACTGCTTCTTGTACCTTAAGTTCCAGACACTTCTGACAAAGGGGTTGAAAGTTCTGAAGTTTTCTTGGTTCTTTGTAAGGAACTGCTGTGTTGCACAGTGGTGAGAGGGGCCCAGGGCACGGCAAGAGCTCACTTACGAATATTAAGACAGTGAAAGACACATTTCCACACCCCCCCTCCAAATCCCCTCCGCGGAAGGCACTTGTTTCATGGCTCTGCCCCGTGTCCTGTGGCAGCTCTGGAAGCCTCCTTCCGGGCTGTCTCTATTTGTGCTGTCCTGGCTGCCTGGATGTCCTGAGTTTTCTCAAAATGTTGATCTTTCATTGTCATGTTGACTTTGAGGAAGAGCCAGAAGCCATACAGTGCCAGATCCAGTGAATAAGGTGAATGAGGGCACACCGCCATGTTTTTATGTAACAGACGTTGCCATCCACTGTTGATCGACGGCTGATCTGACATACAGTGGCCATGTAAATCAGTAAAAGTCCCATTGCCCTGAATCCACCCGAGAATGCTCAAAATACGGCCCTCACTCTGGACACAGTTGTCACCTCAGTCCTCGCAACTGCCTTTCCTGACTGTCATGAGGTCCTGCTTGTCTGAATGGCCCTGTTGGTATGTTTGCAGTACATAGTAATTACATTCATCATGCGGAGTTGACTTAATCATGTCCCAATTGTTTCCACTTCCCATCTCCCCCCCCCCCCAGCTCCCTCATCCCAGAGCTCCTTTCTATCTCCAGAAAGTCCACCTCCCCATTTCCTGTCACCTCTCTTTTTTTTTGCTCTATAAATTACTTATATTTTGGATTTCTCAGGAAATAGCAACCGTGCAATAGTTGGCCTTCTGTGTCTGGTTTATTTCCTGAACATTGTTGTCTCAAGGTCACCCATTTTCCCTCATATGACTCAAATCTGTCCTTCTTTATGTCCGAGCAGTACTCCATGGTGTATGTACACCACATTGTCTGTATCCATTCATCTCTTGACCGGCCTATAGGCCACTTTCAAAATGTAGCTATTACGGGGTGTGCTGCTATCAACGTGGGTATGAGTGGACCCCAGTGCTATGATGTCTCTAAATAAACATGTGCAGTTCGTTTCAGTAACCTCTTGTGAGTGGGTCGGAGCGGAGGACAGTCCAGTACTCCGTTACCCCTGCAGCAGGCCGACCTGGCCTCCTGGCTCTGTTGTGCCCAGTGCTGGCAGGTGCAGCGCCCCATTGGTTGGAGACCCTTGAGGGTTTGGAAGCTGAGCAGGTGGACTGGAAGCTTGCAAACCTGAGCTGTCCTTGGAGTAGTGTGATGCCCGGGCAGCCGGGAGCCACCAGTCTGCCCGTGCCTTCTGAGTTGACTGTCCCTTGGTTGGAAGGGAGCTCTATTCAGACACCGCGGCTGGAATGGGGTGTTGGGGGATATTTGATGTTTGGTCCCAATCCCTGGCACACAGCTGCTGAAATCTATGGAGTCTCCAAAACAGTGTCCTTTTTCATGGCACTGTGATGACAAGCGTCTGGGGCCCGTGCTAGCTTCAGGTTGAGAGCTGGTCTTTCAGAGGACGGGGACAGGATTAAAGGAGCAGGGCTCTCAGCTGTACTGTCCCCCATCCTCTGGGGATGGCAGGGGACCTGGAGGGTGAGTCAGTTGCTAGCGGCTGATGAACTAATCAGTTGTGCCTGTGCATGAACCGCCATGATACCCGGAGGACAGGGTTTGAAGGGATTCTGGCTAGCCGAGCACCTGGCCAGTGCCGCTGTCTCTGCATCCTTTATAACACCCCCCGGGGCAACTCAGCAACTCAGGGAGATCCTGTGCCAAAATCCAAAGTAGAATGGGCTGAGGATGTAGCTCAGTGCAAAGGGTCTGGGGCTCCATCCTCAGTACCACAAAAAGAAAAACAAAACAGAAGAACTTAAGAGCCTTATAAATTACTGAAATGTATATTTCTTGCACTTCTGGAGGCTGGGCAGTCCAACCTCAAGGTGCTGTCGGATTTGGTGTCGTTCAAGTGTCTATTTCTTGATTCACAGATGATTCCTGCTCACTTTTTTGGCAGTGGCAGGAGGAGGCAGCCCTCAGGTGCCTTTTATAAGGGCACTAACCCCAATCATGAGGGCTCCATCCTCACCGTGTAATACCGCTCAGAGTCCCCACCTCCGAATACCACCATGTTGGGGGTGAGGATGCCAGCCCATGCATGGGTTTTGGGGGGATGCAGACATGCAGCCTGCTGCTGACGCCTGGGACCGCCCTGCCAGAGTGTCGCAGGCTGTCCCCAAATCTTTGCCATGGTCCAGCCAGCTCTTGTTCAGTCCGCTGTCATTGTGAGTCCCTCTCCAGGTTTCATCTCTGTCTAATTTAACTTTTACTTTTCTCATAAGAACACCTGTGTAGAGTCATAAAGGTCAAACAGACTTTCCGGGCTTCTTAGGACAAGTGGCAATTCTGTGCTCCTGTTCCTCCAGAGTCCAGTTTCCCAGTGGTCACTGGTGCTGGTCCTCCGGGCTGTGTCTCCTGGAGTTACCTCCACACTCATCTGCATGGCCTGGCTGGTCTCACAGGAGCTCGCTGTTTGCTGTTGGTCTACTTTCTGTCCCTCTCTCTCTTCCCCTTCCTTCCTTCCTTCCTTCCTTCCTTCCTTCCTTCCTTCCTTCCTTCCTCTTTCTCTCTCTCTCTCTCTCTCTCTCTCTCTTTCTGGTACTGAGGATCAAGCCCAGGACCTTCTCACTGAACTACATCTCCAGCCTATTGTTTTATGTACTTATTTAATTGATTTGGAGGCAGGATCTTGCAAAGTTACTAAGTTGCCCAGGCTGGGCTTGAACTTGTGACTCTACTGTCTCAGCCTCCCAGAGTGCTGAGTGCCAGGCCCGCGCCACCTGGCCGGCTGCTATCGAGTTTCTACTCACAAGAGGAGAGTGTAGTTCACGGCTTGCCTTCCAGCTCCTGCCCATCTTTCCAGGGTAGGACACTCGTGCCGGCCACATTCATATGGACTTGTCGCGCTGTCGGAGCTATGGTGATGTCAGGAGAGCTGAGCCCTAGGGTGCGCTGTGGTGGCATTTCTCCTCACCCCTGGAACTTAACAACGTGACTTCGGTGTTGTGTGTGGCTCCCCGGGTTGACAGGGCTCCTGTACGCTCTGTGGAGGAATTAGCCCGTCCGTGGTGGGACGGGAGGCTCAGGGTCCAGTGGCCCAGCAGCTCAGCAGGCCCCGGGTAGACAGACGGACTCCTGTCAGCCTCTGCTGGGCCCTGGGGATGGGAATGGGGAGCCCGGCGAGCGATGCCCTGCAGAACTAGGGTGTCATGGGGCTGGGACACGGGGCGGCGGGGGGGAGGGGGGCTCCAGGAGTCTGAGTCTATCCTTCCCCCATAATCCCCTTGGAAATGAGGAAAAGGCTCCCTCTGGCCTGGCATTCCCTGCAGATATCTGCTTCCCCTGCAGGCGCCCTGTCAGTTCTTGGCCAGGGGCAGAAACCAGGAGTCAGTCTTAGGCCTGGGAACTCTAACATGGCGCACGGAGAGCCCATCCCTCCTCCGCTTCCCCGGAGTGAAGGCTTTGGTAGCAGCTGAGCTCCCAGGCCTGGCTTTCCTCGCCCAGCTCCAGGCTCACCCGGACCTCCTGTTCCCGGATTGCCACAGCGCCACAGCTGCCTGTTCTGCTGCGTCTCCAGAGAAGGTGCTTTCTCCAAAAGGCAGAGGCGGAGGGTGGGGCGGGGAGAAGCCGGCCATGGCCACACCCGGGGCCTTCCTGCCTCTTACTCCAGCCTCTTGGGTGCTGGCAGCTGAGCTTGAATACAGCTGGTCCCAGAGGGGACGGCCGCCGCCACGACCCGGCTCTCAACCTGGGGAGGCTGAGGCAGGAGGGTTCCAAGTTCCAGCTCAGTCTGCGCTACTTAGCAAGACCCTCTCTGAAAAATAAAAAGTGACAAGAGGGCTGGGAAGATGTAGCTTTGTGTCTTACAGAGGCTCTGGGTCATCTGGGACTGTTTTGCGTTGTGATCGGGGCTTTGTGGCGCTTCTAAGGCGCAGCCTCAGGGCAGCCCCATCCTGCTGCCTTTGAAACCAGCCACATACTATTTTTTTATATCAGCTGCTGCCAAGCTGTTCCTTTCTCGCTGAGTGAAGAGAAGGGTCCGGAGTCCAGAGCGGAGACCCCGAGCTGCCGGCCGCCTCAGGAGGTGGAAGGGCTGCAGATGGTCTTCTCAAAATAATTTTGGCTTTTTACCACGGTCCTAATGAAGAATGTTAACTGTGTAGACCTTCTGCAAGGATGAGTCTTAGCCACAGTGAGGGGTGGTCATGATAAAGAATGGTGCTGAAAATAAAACCATTTCAGTAAAAGATCCGTTGTCCTGAATTTCCCCGCAGATCCTCTCCTCACTTTGAGTACACTGATCCCATCGTTCTATTTCCCCCCCTCTCTCTCTCTTTCTCTCTCTCTCTCTCTCTCTGAGGTGAGAGTCTCGCTTTATTGTCCAGGTTGGTTCTGAACTTGCTCTGTAGCCCAGGCTGGCCTTGAACTCATGGCAATCCTGCCTCAGCCTCCCAAGTTCTGGGATTACAGGCCTGCACCACCATGTCCAGTTTAGGTGGTGCCGCGGAATCGAACCCAGGGCCTCGTGCCTCCTGTGCACACGCTGTCACCCTCGGTGGCCCCTGTTGGCATTACTCTCCGAGGCAGGACTGGAGGTCCTCTTTCCTGCGTGTCTTTATGAAGTACAGTGAAAATGTGGCCTAGGTTTTGCTGCCAAGCGCCACCTGATGGAACGGCGGCTCTGGAAAACATCATCGTGGGTACCCAGCCTTGTGTTCACCACGTTGGGCACCTTGCGACCGCTAGGTCCTCCAGAAGTCCACGTGGCCATGAAAGATCAGTGTTCAGAATGGGGGTCCAGGATGTGGAGGCAGCAATGCAGCGTACCCAAGACGCGCATGAGAGAGGGCTTCCAGCACTGCCCCCCGACGAGGCAGGACCCAAAGTGGGGGCGAGGGTCTTGAGATAGGGTAATAGTTCTCTCTCTGTGTGTGTGTGTGTGTTGAGGGGATACTGGGGACTGACCTCAGGGCCTTTGGTTTCTGCTGCATCCCTAGTCCATTTTTAAATTTTTACTTTGAGGAAGTTGCTTAGTGGCTCAGACGGAACTTAAATTTGTGTTCCTCCTGCCTCAGCCTCCCTGAGTGCTGGGATTATAAGACCGCACCCCCAGGCCCAGCTGATAATGATAACATTTAAGAAGAACGCATTATTATTATTATTATTTTTTTGCCAGCCAGCAGTGGAGTCTCAGCTCACTACACTGGTCCAGTGTTTGGGCAGAGGCACTTTTATGGTTTTTTTAATTATTGTGGCAAAAACCACAGAACGTAACAGTTGGCATGTGACCATTTGAGGCGCAGTTCGGAAGTGTGCAGCGGACCTGCGCGGTCCCGAAACACGTGGCTAGGCTGTTCCAGCGGCCAGTCTGGGGCTCCCGGCGCAGGCGCAGTCCCCACCAGCTCGTCTGCCCCACCCCTGTCGCTTGGTGGTGTTTCAGTGAATGTGACTGCGTTAGCTATCCCACTTAAATAGACGGGTTCAGCACTTTGTAAACGTGTGCGATCGGCTTGATTCATTTAGCACAGTGTCCTCGAAGTCGTTCACGTGGTAAGATGCGACAAGGATTTCCTTCCTCCTGAAGCCTGAAGAACGTTCATGGTGTGTACATGTTTATTGTGATCAGGCCTAAAACGTCCCCTGAAAACCTCCGGGTTTACAAGGGACCGGTTCCTGGGGGCGCTGCGCTCCCCGTGGAGTCATCCCTGGGTGATTTCCTGTGCTGTTAGGAGCTGGAGCGTGATTGGAGGCCGGCCCCTGGGGGTGTAACTTGGAAGGGCGTGGTCTCGCCCTTGGCCCCGCCCCCCCCACCTTCTGGCCGCCCAGAGCGAATGGCTTTCCTACCCCTCCTCCTCCTGTCCTGTTCCTTGTGCCCGAGGCCAGCTGCCCTGGACTGAAACCTGAGTCAACATAAATCTTTCCTCCCCAAGTTGTGAGTTTTGTGTGTTTTGCCCCAGTGACAAGGAAGTGATGAGGACAGTGCCATTTTTTTTTTAAATCCAGCCCGTGAGTGGGCATCTGGTTGCTTCTACTTTTGGTTTTTATGAACAGTGCTGCTAAGAACATGGGTTCTTTTGGGTGTACTGAATCAGAAGTAGGATTCTGGATCCTGTGGTCGTTTGAATTGTCATTTTCTGTGGAGCTGTCACACTGATTTTCCACTGCAGCTCCGTGGTCTTAGGTCCCAGCCACAGGGCACTTTCTCTGCGTACTAGAAATACTTCTTTTCTCTTGAATACCGTCCGTCCTCTGTTTGGGAGACGGCATGACATTTCTGGGGTTCTGCTGGGATGAGCACCGTTCCGTGTGCTTGCTGGTTGTGTGGCTAGGAGGAGGGCTTTGAGGGCAACCATTCATGGGAAGGACATGAATGCAAAGACCCGTGAGTCACCTTGGCCGAAGTCACCCCTCTGGTGAGTCACGGAATCCCAGTCTGAATCTGGACAGTGGCCGTGGATCCTGCTTTCTGACCACTGTACTCTACTCTACCCCAGGGGATTAATGTTACAACATGGGGAATGTTTTCCTTCAAGAGGGACACTGAGTCTTAAAAATAAGGGTGGTTAGCAGGCCAGGTGGCCTGTAATCCCAGCACTCTGGAAGACTGAGGCAGGAGGATCACAGAATTGAGCTCAGCCTGGGGAACTGAGAACTTGTCTCAATCAAAAATGTTTTTTAAAAAGGGATGGGGTTTTAGATCAGTGGGAAGGCCCAGGATCTAGTATGGAAAAAAAAAAGTAATAATAGCTGGGCTTGGTGGCATAGGCCTGCAATCTCAGCCCCCTGGGAGGCTGAGTCAGGAGGATCGTAAGTTCAAGTTCAGCTTGGGCAATTTAGGGGATTATTGAGACCATGTCTCAGAATACAAAAAATAAAAGTGGGCTGGAGTTGTAGTTCCTTGAAATGGCCCTGGGCTTGACTCCCGGTACCATTAAATCAGTCACTCAATCAATAATTGGTGGATTTGAAAATGTCCCAGAGCTTGAGGCATGAGTTTCTGTAACAGTGAGGCAGACTATACTTCCTCTGGTTCTCTGACGTCTGCTGCACGAGGTCCCCTGCAGCTGCGGGCCTGGGCCTCTTAGGTAGGGGCGTCTGGCAGGAGAGCCCGGCCGCTCCGAGTGCTCGGCTCCCCGCGTTGTGCCGCCTCGTGTCCTTCCCTGATGCAGCCACAGGAAAACAAGTTCGGCACCCCTGGCAGCGTCTGGGCAGAGCGGTTACCGCCTTCTGTATCCCAGCGTGGTGCTAGTCACAGGAACCAAGTGCACGCGCACAACCAAGCTGCCTCTGTTTTCTGTCCACGCAGCCAGTCCCTGGTGCCAGCAAGATTCGGGGCGAGCACTGTGTGTAGTTTTTGGTTCTGCAGCCTTCCAGTGTGGAGGGCTACCTGACTTTAGCTGTGGGCACCTGCCTGGTAGAGGGTGGGAGATGGGGGGCTGTAGGGGGTGGGTACAGAGCCTTGGCCGCCTGGAGGTCAGGTGGGCAGGGGAGTGTTTGTCCTGTCTATGGACGGCTGCCTTCCCCTGCCTGCGTGGGGGCAGCTGTGAATAAAGCCGTGGGCACGGAGCAGCGCGGGGCCGCCTGTGGTTGCTGGACTTTGTCCAGAGGAAAGGAAAGCAGTCGGAAGAAGGTCACAACCTGGGCTGCAGAGCCCGAGAGCAGGCGAGGCCCTCGGCCGTCCTGGCTGCCGGCTGTGTTGTCTCTGCGGCCAAGGACGAGGGATCCCACAGCTGTAGAAGGTCCAGTGCCACGGAAGCCGGAGCACCTCCTGATCTCTCTCTTGCTTTCTCTCTCTCTCTTTCTTTCTTTCTTTCTTTCTTTCTTTCTTTCTTTCTTTCTTTCTTTCTTTCTTTTTCCAGAACCAAGTTTCTGTGACTCATAAGAAATCTGCCCTCTCTTACCTGGTCAGTATGTGAAGCCAGGCAGCTCTGCATTGAAATCTCTGAGCCCAGATAACATCTAGCGGGCAAGGTGTGGGCAGGGAGTGTTCGGAAGGTGCTGAGTCTTGTGCCATGGGGACACCTATAGTTGTGATTTCTTCCTGTTATGTTGTTCCCTTAACCAGTGTAGAGTGCCCATGTTTGTGTCTCCTGATCCGATTTGGCTTGAAGTCTGACGTATCACAGAGTCGTGTAGCAACTCTTGCTTGTTTCCTGGGCCCAGTTGCGTGGACTATTGACTTCCACCCTTTTACTTTTTCAGTCTGTGTGTTTCCTTATGGGTAAAGTATGTCTTTTACAAGCAGAAAATTGTGGGTTTTTGTTTTTGATACAGTCAGTCAGCCTGTGTCTTTTGCTAAGCAAATTGAGACATTCACACTCAGTGTTGGTGCGGTGGGCTGTTTGCCACATCCGCCATCCTTACCATGCTTCAGTGGTGATTGTTTGGTCTACTGTCTCTTCATTCTCCTCTTTCTATTGTTTCCTTCTCTCTGGGGTCATTGGTGCCGTTGGTCTCCCTTTCTCTGTGTAAGATTCCTCTGAGTATTTTCTGTAGTGCTGGTCAAGAGGATGTGAATTTCTTTAGGATCTTTCTGTCATGGAAAATTTTGACTCCTCTCTCTATTTTGAGAGATAATTTGCTGTGTATAACAGTCTGGGTTGACATTTCTGTTCTCTTAGTACTTGGATGATATCACTCCACAATCTCCTGGCCTTTAGGGGTTTTGTTGAGATGTCTGTAGTTATTCTGAAGGCTTGCCCTCTGTTTTTCTCTTACAGCTTTCAAAATTCTCTTTGTGTTGTGTCTTTAGGATTTTAATTATGGTATATCATAGGGCTGTCTTCTTTTGGTCAAAGTTGTTTGAAGTTCTGTATGCCTGTGTTAGTTCAATGTCCATTTCTTTCCTTAGATTTAAGAACTTTTCTTCCATAATTTCATTGAACACATCCTTTAGGCCTGTAGTTCCATCCTCAGCTTTCTCCTGCATGACCATAATTCTGAGGTTGTTTCTCTTTGAGTCATCCATCAGCTGCTGTTACCCGTCACTTTCTTGGTATTTTTGTTTTGTGGTCTTCACTGACGGTATGTTCCAGATTATCCATTTTATTTTCAAGAGCTTATAATCTATCCTTGAAGTGTTCAAGCTGTTTACCTGTTTTTTCCTGGGAGTTTTTCATATCTTAGAGTTCAACTAACATCGTTTCATTGTCTCTGCCAAATTGTTCCCTAATTTCTTGAATTGCCTCCATTCTCTGTTTATTTGTTTCTTCTCTAACTTCTGGTTAATGACCAATGTTTCTTTAAGTACGTCTGCTTTGAACTCCCCGTGCATTTGTTTTATGTCTTGTGTGAACTTCTTTGCCAGTAAATAGCTTTTTTTGTTGTTTGTTTGTTTATGGACTTTTTTTGTCTGTAGGTTCTGCTACATCAAGATCCCTGGTACTAGCTGCTGGAGTTGTGTAGTTGCCATGGGAAGCCTTGCTGTCAGTCATAAATGTGGGACGTGTTTCAGCATTAATAGCGACAGTGATGACAACATTGATGACAGTGACGATATTAAGAGTGATTGTTATTTGGGGGGCTGCAGAGAGGATGTACTTTGGATGATCCTTGTCATTTATAAACAAGAGCTGTTGACCTGCTGCTTTAAAAAAATTGTTGAGGTTGTCTACCTATCTGGGGTTCTATTAGTGTATGTTCAAGTTGCGTAATTATTACATTCATCGGGGACAGTTGGTATATGTGCATATTGATTCTTTGTTCCTTTTCCACCCTGGCCCCTCTCCTCAGATCCCCTTCCCATCTCCACAGCTGTCTTTTATTTTGCTCTTAAATTATTTATATTTTAGGTTTCTTATATAAGAGACACTGTGTGATATTTGATCTTCTGGGTCTGATTTATTTCACTTAACATTGTGGTCTCAAGACCCATCTATTTTTCTACAAATGAGTCAACTCTACCCTTTTGTGTGGCAGAGTAGTACGCTGTCGTGTATATAGATGACATCTTTCTCGCCCATTCATCTGTTGATGGACTTCTGCTTCCAAGATTTAGCCGTTATGAGCTGTGCTGCTATAAACATGGGTACGCATGTGTCATTATGATATGATGTCTGTCAATAACTCCCTAGGAAAGATACCCAAAAGAGGCAGAGTTGGGCTGAAGGGAATTTCAGTTGAACTCTACACACTGACTTCTGTAGTGGTTGAACCAGTTTATCTTGAGAAGAGAGAAAAAGGTGGAAAGACATAGATCAGAACTGCAGTCATCAGGGAAACACGTGCAGGCATGTGGTGCCTTAGCCCTGCCGAACTGGAGGGTGGCTGAGTCCGGGACAGGTGGACAGTAGAGACAGGAAGCCCCACTAGAGGAGGAGGAAGGGGGCAGGAGAGTGGAGGTGCTGTGTGCTGTTGGGCATGCAGATCACCCCAAAAGGAGCAGGTCTGGGAGGATGCCTCAGTGTGCACCAAGCTGCCAGCTGCACAACTGCCCTGTGCGGCTTATGGTCTGTGTGTGGCCAGTGGTGATGGTGGTAGGTGGAGTGCCATTATCTTTGATATCAGCGGCTTCAACCTGGTATAGTGGTGCACACCTGTAATTCTAGCACTCAGGAAGCTGAAGCGGGAGGATCGCCTAGGATACACAGCAGGCTGAAGGCTGGCCTGGACTGGAGTGAGAACATGTGTCTGTAAAATGAAGAGGAAGTGCAGCTTCCTCTCTGTGGTTTGCATGGAGCTGATTTCTGCTCTCAGAAAAACAAAAAATCCTTCAGTGGGCTGGGGGCATCGCTCAGCGGTGAGAGCGCCTACCTGGGAAGTGCGAGGCCCTGTGCCTCCGAGACAAGTTCTCTTAGACGTAACAGCCGGGCGTGGTGGCACACACCTGTAATCCCGGCACTCAAATGGCTGAGGCAGGACGCTGCCATGAGTTCAAGGCCAGCCTGGGTTTCTTAGTGAGTTCAGGACCATTCTATACTGAGAGTGAAACTGTGTCTCAAAAACAAATAAAAATAAAAACAAAAAAGAAAGAAAGAAAAAGAAAATCCTCCAAGAACACAAACGGGCTGATGTGCGTCCTTAGTCCTCAGGTAGCGGAGGCATCGTGTGTCCTTTGGGACGCAGTGATCATGTCACTTCCTGTCGTGCACTCACACAGCGCCCTCACCAGGCTAGGTGCTCGGGGCCAGGGGCACCAAGGTCCCAGGGACAGTCCCCCTTTCCTTGGCGTATGCATAGCAGGGACACACGTCTTGAGGGGTTGGCGCACATACATGTCATGCTGTTATTATATTCACTTGATTTCCCCCCTCCCTCCCTGTCTCCCTCCCTGTGTTTCCTTTTTTTTTTTTTTCTTTTTAACTCACACAGGCCAACGGGGGGAACAGGTGCACCCACGCAAGGCTTCAGCCGTAGGGACCGCAGTAACACTGCCTGGCGGGATCCTGGCCGGGCATTGTGGCAGTGTGACTGTAGGGGGTATATACCAGCAGCGCTAAGTAGCCACCTCTTCCAAGTCCCATCACAGTCACAGCGTCCCATGCCACAGAGGGGGAACCAAGGCACCAGAGGGTTACATGAGCTGGCCGTGGTCACACAGCTGTTGAGCCAGGCTGAGGGAGAGCCACGTCCTGTTCCCAGCCTCCACCCTGGGATAGAGGGGTGACGGGATCTGAGGACCACAAGGGGGTGCCTCACCAAGACCACCTCATGGCAGGGGCTTCCCAGGAGAGCTGTTGTCATGGTTGTATCTAAAGGCCAGGCAGGACTTGGCCAGGATGTAGGAAGAGGTGCGGTGTAGCCATGTGGACCCTAGGTTTTGTGGCCAGGAGGCCTAGGGGTGACCTTCAAGACAGGAGGTGGGCGGAGACGCCCCTTGGCTCCAGCACAGCCCGGAAGGGGGCAGTTGCTGAGACCCCTTAGTCACTGCACTGTTCAAACTGAATAACTTCTCAAGAATGTCGGCAGCCGATTTGTGGGGATCCCAACTCTGAGCACTTTAAGCAATATCATAAAAAATTCCCTAGGGAGGAAGTTGACTCACTGCAGTTGTTTTTTATCTGAGAAATTGCGCGGATGCTCTGCAAGAGACGGGACGGCTGTGTGCCATGTGCCATGTCGCTTACACGGGGAAAGGTGCTTCCAGTGTGTGGAGGCGAGCGGCCTGAGCATGGAGGCTGTACAGGCTCAGGTGTCCCGGACAGGGGAGACCTTGGCGGGAGGTGGATCTAAGCAGAGAATGCAGGAGGGTGGACTTCCTTCCTTCCTTTCCGTCCTTCCCTCCCTTCCGTCCTTCCCTCTTTCGTTCTTTCCATTCCCCCCCCCCCATCTTCAGTTCTGAGAATTCACCCTAAGCCTTTGCACTGAGCTCTATCTCAAGCTTTTTCTTAAAATTTTGTAATTTTTATTTTGAGACCAGTTCTCACTAAGTTGCCTGGGCTCGGTTCGAATTTGTTACCTTCCTGCCCAGAGTGCTGGGATTGCAGATGTGAGTGGGGGCTTTCATGCTCTGCCCAGGATGGACAGAGCTGACATGCACACATGTGCACACACACTTACACATGCACATGCACATACACACACATGCACACATAAGAGCTGCCACCCTGAACTACAGGAATACTTAGTGCTTACGTAAAAACCCCCTGATCGCTGCCCGGCGTCAGAGAAGACACGACATTGGATTTGAATGTGATGACATTTCATTGATAATCATACAAAAATCTTAGATTCTGCTGGTCCTTTTTTGTCTTAATCTAATATATGCCGCAAAGGAAATGAATCTTGATTTTGATTTTTTTCTGCTCCTTTTGTCAAGCAAATTGTGTGTTGTGTGGGTTATGATTGTGTAGGGTATATGTACGGTGCATGCAGCGTGTGTGCATATGGCATGTTTTGTGTGGCATATGTGGTCTCTATGGTGTGGCATGCATAGTGACTGGGTTTGTGTGCTATGTTTTTCTGTTGGTGTGATGTGTGCGTTTGTGTGCTATGAGTTTGTGTTGTGTATGGTTTGTAGGTGGTGTGTGTTTGTGGGAGAAGGGTGGTGTATTTCTATGTTGTGGATGTCTCTGTTGTTTTTGTGTTGCAGGTAGGGTATGTTATGTGTGTTTGTATGTTGTTTGTGGTATGCGTTTTGTGTGTGTAGTGAGGCTGCTCTGTGTCAGTGTGGTATGAGTGATGTGCCTGTATGTTGTAGGCAGGGTGTGTGTGTGTGTGTGTGTGTGTGTGTGTGACCTGATACTGAAGGAGTCCTAGGCAGCCTCTCCCTCCTGTGTGGTTGTGTCCTGGGGCCTGGATGTGTGCCAGGGCCCTTCCTCTTGGTGGGTGGTCTGTGTGTGAGGAGCAATACTACCTGGTGAGTGGTACTGCCCTGTGCGGTGTCAAAAGCCCAGCATTGAATTAGAATGGGGGCATTTGATGACATACATGGACATTGAGGTCCCTGGAGAACAGAATGAGAAAAAAAAAAGAGTAAGTCATAGCTTTTCTACTGCATAACCCTTCTACCCGCCCACCCCAACCTCCCTCTTCACTAAACCCAACCCATCCCAACCCAACCCAACCACAACCCAGCCCAACCAGCCAAACCCACAGCAGCTCACATGGCACCACCCGCCCAACTCCACGCAAGGAGCCAAAGGTACTTGCAGAAGACACTGGGCTATAGTGAAGGAATACTACATCGACTTAATGACCCTCAGTAACACTGACAGTGCGGATTTACAGAGAGGACACACAGCCCAGACGTCCACACAGGGTGCCACACGTCTGCCTGGGTGGCATTCGGAGGACCCCTATTATTTCCTGTGAGTATCTGTGTACAATGCATCGTAATGACACTCATCTTGGAGAACGATGCACAGGCGTGTCGCACCTCAGTGGACCTTCTGTGAGATAGTTTCCAACGGAGGGCATTAAACTTTCAGAGTTGGAGTAACACCAGGCACACTCAAGATCCCACGAGGCTGGCCGACTAGTCACTGTCCTCTGTTCTGGGATTGAGTCAGGCAATTAAACCGTAACCGACATGTTTTCTTCCTCTTTTGTCTATGCTGGTTCTCCCATAATAACTGTGATGAATTATCTCTCAAGATAAAATTAATGTTCCCGGGGCTGCAGAGCGCAAGCAGAGATGCTACTTAAAGCCACACTACCATAAATCCACAGACAGGACTGTGCAGGGAGACATGGCACTTGCTCAACCAGCTAATTTATGGAGCCATAAATTCTGGTCATCAATTCTGGCCCAAGAAACTGTGTCAGGCTAGGGAGACTGAAATAGAGACCCTCTGCTTCCTGGTGGGGGCCCCCGAGCTAGCCCGCTGGGGAGGGTCTCAGAGACAGGGTGCTCTTACGTTTGCTGGAAGAGCTTACCTGCCACTGTATTTCTTTCTGTGGGAAACTGAGGACCACAGCTTTAGTTAGCTGCGAGGCTAGGGACAGAAAACTGGGGTCGCTGTAAGATCAAATGGGGGAATGAGAGGGGGAAACAGCAGGACAGTGAAGAAATGTCCTGTAATGCAGAAGACACATGTGCCCAAAGCTCTTCTCTGGAATCCTCCCTGTGGATCCCAAGTATGTGGGCTACATTTCAGGCACCACTGGTATAAGCTGAAGCCCTTGAAACCTAGGTAGCCTAGGCAGAAGGAAGGAGCTGGTTGAGTGGATCCCCGGTGCCATCTTGGAGAAGCCAGGGGAGTGGGTGGGGTGGATCCCAATGACTGAGTTTGATTTGATGGATCTATGAGACGCAGGTCACTCTGAAAAACCTGGTCAAGTGCCATCAGCTTGATGTTTTGGGTCCCTCTCACTTCTTTCTTCAGGTACTGACTTTATTAATTAATGTTTAATTGATTTATTAAAAACTTGTAGAACCAGGCTCTTCTCTTTAGTGCAAGGAGACTTAGCTGGCCCAGCTACCTCAAGGGTTAAGTTTAGTTATGTTCTCACTTAACAGTTGAAGGAATGGTGGTACAGGGTTGTGACCTGTGTGATGCCCTGCTGCTGGTGAGGAGCAGGGGATGAGAACTCACCACAGTGCTTGACCATTGTGGGCCCCATCTCCTGACTCAGGTGGTGTGGCTGGTGCATGCTGAAATTCCCACATGCAGAGAAGGTGGCGCTGTTACTGGGGGTGGATGTCACCCACAGGCCCTTGCTCTTCTCCAGAGGAATCCTCCACTGACGAGCTCTCAGAACTACCCATTTCATTTAGTTCTGTTTTACAGGGGTTTTCTTCTATTTCCTCAAATGATGGAGCTTGCCCACTCTTGATAAGCTACGGACTTTAGGGTAATTGTTCCATGAAGGTGTCACAAGTCAACCCTCTTGTTCTGAGATCTAGGAGGTGTCTTCAGACTTAGGCTAACCTAATTGTCTCATGGCTGTGTTGCGTTATCCTGATCAGCTGTGGTTTTAAGGGGCACACGTTGGTCTGCTAATTTGAGACCCCAGCATTCCCTGTTTCTGTTCCTGCTTCTGAAGGACCTGCTCATCTTGAGATGACTGCTGACCCTCTTTCAGCACAGACTACGTAAAGGGCTGTAACCATGGCACAAAGGTCCTCGTAGGATGAGGTCTATGCTTGGATTCCAGCCTCTCATCGGCACTGGGTCGGTACAGTCTGTTCTTCCAATTTCCCATGTGCCGCTGTCTTGCTTTTTCTAGATTCTTTTATTGTCTTTTGTTTTGTCCTTTTTTTTTGTGCTACTAGGAATTGAACCTAGGGCCTTTGCGCTGAGTACACCCTAGTCCTTTTGAGACGCGTCGGCTGTGTCGTTAAGTTACCCAGACTGCACTCAAGCTTGTGATGCCCTCACCCCAGCCTCCCAGAGTGCTGGCGTGACAGGCGTGCACCACCACATGATCTGTTTTCTCATCCTGGGCCACATCTCCCCCACACGTTCTCTCCAGTGCTGTCCTGGCTCAGGCTTTTGGGGTTTCTCTCTCTGCTCCCTGTTACCCACATTGGTGTCACCCTGGGGTAAGATGACACTTTTGTACATCTGTTACTTCTTTTGCTGTGGCTGTGAAGCCAACCACTCAGGGAGCAAAGGTGACAGTTCCGGAGGCAGCCTTTCAGATGCCCTCTGGAATGGGAGTGGGACGGGACAGGCTCTCTCCACACTGCCTAAGTGACCCGAAAAGTTTCCAGTAACTCGAGTCAGCACTTACACCAGCTATGTGATCTGGGCTTGTGCTGTCTGCTTCCTAGCGAGTGTGTACTGGGAGGTGAGGAGGTGGGAGAGGAAGGAAGGTTAGGACCGGCAGTGTGCACACTTAGACTGTTAAAAAATCCATAAGGATCACCGCAAATGAGGAAAATGTTTAAGGAAAGCTCTACGGTGACTGAAAATAGTCTCCGAATATTCTCAGAGTATGAGTTCTCAGTAACGGGGAGATCATGGTCTGCCCTTCCCGCTGGGGTAGGGAACACCTACGCACGTGGCAGGCCACGGAGCCTACTGAAGCCCAGTCCAGATCTGTTACGGTTGGAGAAAGAGCTGGAAGGAGTCTGGCACTGCACTGGAGGCATGTTTCTCCAAGAGCAGCTCTTCCCAGAGAGTTTTTGGCAAATATCTTCGTTTAACCCGTATCTATGGTTCCATCGAATCCTAAGAGCTGGAGGAACTGTGACGTCGTCTCTGCTGAGGTGTCTGAGGGAATGTGTGACATTTGCAGGACCGGCTGGCGACTCAGCGGGTCCATGGTGCCCCACGAAGCAGGTCACTCAGCGTTTGGAGGAGCAGCCATGGCGACTCCCTAGGATTGTGCTAGAAGTCTCGTGGGGGGTGCTGTGGCCGCAGCCTCCCGCAGGGGACTGTGGGCGCGGGTCAGCCTCAAGGGCTGGGCATGTGTCACTGTGGGCTTTGGAGTGTCAGGGAGACTTTGGTGTTCTGAGTAGTAGCATTGTTCAAATCTCTTGGCGCCAGGAGAATTTCAGAAATCAAAACAGAAGTATATTTAAAACAAGGAGCGGCCCTGGTTCATGGAAGAGCATTTCTGATTATTTCTCCCCGGGAACTCTGTGGGCATTTCCTTCAGGCAATGCTGGTGGTAAACGCGAAGGCCAGGGGAGTGGATTTCCTGAGCCCGGCTTCGTCTCTCTCTGGACCCTTGTTCCCTTCCACTCTCGTCTGTCCCGTTGACTCCATTTTCCCTCGTTCATTCCGGTCCCTTCTGTTCCTTTTCACTCCGTTCCATTGCCTTCCACTCCATTCTGTTCCATTCTGCTCCTTTCCTCGGACACCCGTGGAGCGTAATCCTTGCGCCTGGTGTTGTGCTGGGCGTTGGGAAGGCATCGTCTGTGTGCTCACAGTCAAGAACAGGCAGCAATCTGTGCTCCAGTAGGGGGCTTCCCAAGCTGTAGACCATGGACTGGTGTCTGCCTGTGGCTCCACAGCTAGGGGTGAGCAGCAGGCCACAGAGCAGAGAGATTCAGCTGTATTCGCAGCTGCTCCCTGTCACTCAGTGACCGCCTGAGCCCCACTTCCTGTCAGATCAGCAGCGGCATTAGATTTTCACAGGAGCATGAACCCTACTGTGAACTGCACATGCAAGGGAACTAGGTTTCGTGCTCTTTCTGAGACTCTAATGCCTGATGGTCTGAGGTGGGGTTGAGGCGGTGAAATCAGTGCCATCCCACTTCACTGCTTTCTGTGGAAATATTGACTTCCATGAAACCAGCCCCTGGTACCAAATAGGCTGAGGACACTTTTCCAAATCTCTCTTTTCCTGAGTCTGAGTTCAAAGTTATGCCAACTTCTTAAGAGGTGAAAATCACCTAATATCTTAACACAAGTCATTTGTTCATTGTTCATCCGTTCCCTGAATTCATTTGAGGCTGTAGGCTGGGCACCGTGGCACACCCCAGGGAAAACCCAGGGAGACACACAGGTGTGACTGCAGGCCCAGAGCACAGGGAGTAGCCCTTGGGGGTTGCCGGTGTGCCTCCTCCTGACTCAGCTTCCTGTGATGTCATGTTGGTAGTTTGTGGTTGGCCACCAGGATAGTCTTGGCACCCCGGAACCTTGTTAGGTTGCAATTCGTCAGGCAGTGTGAACAAATAACCCTGTCGTCACCAGCACCCCACTGCCTGGCAGTCTCCTAATTACTCTAGTAACAACCAGCTGGCGCTGGGTGCGTGCTTTCTGTGTGTCACCGGCTTCACGGGCTCATCTCAACGTTCACAGCTCCTCTGACAGGCCATCTGTTCATAAGGAAGAGACATGTAACCAAGTCACCTAAGTGGTAAATGTCAGAGCTGGACCAGAACCAACTGTGACTCAAAGCTGGCGGTCCCACGTTCATGGTCCACTGCCTCTCTCTCAAGACCTGCCCCAAATGCCTCGCATGTTGGCGGTGTCCTCCCGAGGTAACGTGGTCTCGCGTAGGGAATGGAAGTGCAAGGATTGTAGGCACTGTGATGTCAGTTTGGGTGACTTCACAGCCACTGCCCGGCGTGTGTGTGACCACTAGAGCCCCTCAGGATAGCCATTTTATTACATAACTGTCCCGCTGTGTCATTCAGCTCTGTACTACTTATTTTATGGGAGCTGATGTTTTATCTCTTGCTTTTTCTGGGCAAATACCGACGTTGGCAGTTTGATTCCTCAATGGCTTTGTTGCTTTTGCAAGGCGAGGTATCGGCTGACGAGCCGTGGTCTCATGGGGACTTCTTGTCACTCTGGGTAGCTGCATCTCTGAAGATCAATTTGCACTTGCCCTTTTAATAGCTGCAAAAGTATCGGGACATGGCACCTGATCCTTAACAGTGCTTACTGGAGGCTGAGGCAGGAGGGCTGCAAGGTCAAGCCCGGCCTGGACAACTTAACTAGACCCTGTCTCAATATTTGAAATGAAAAGTAGGCTGTGGATGTAGCTCAGTATGAAGTCTGGGCGTGATCCTTACTGCTGCTGCTACTACTACTACTAACGGTAATAGTAGTAATGATAAGTAAAGAAGACTGAAGCATTTCCCCCGGCAATGCTTACCTGTTAGTCACATGATTCTCTGGAACGCCTTAGCTTGGAGGGCGGAGTGCAAGTTGGGACAACACTGAAGTCCCTAACTGCCTCTCTGACCTGAAGAAGCTGGGGCCTGGGCATGTCTGCCTGGAAGATGAACCAGACCCATCATTGGGTGGAGTTGGGGACCTCCCAGGTGGGCCATGTCTTTGTCTTTTGGAAGCCACGTGTACAGGGACACTAAGTCCCTTCTGTACCCGCCTCGATCAGAATGAAGGTAGCAACCTGAGGGCCACTTGTCACCGTGACTACATCAGCCGTCTGCCATGGATGGGGTTGGTTGGAGTGCATCAGGGGGCAGTTGGAGAAACCTGCCCAGGATACCAGCTGGTCCTCACCCTGAGCTGTGACACCCGCCTGCAGCTGAGTGATACGCATTGCTCTTTGCCTGTGTCGGCATTTGGGGATGGTAGACCTCGGGGGAGCATCCGTAGAAGGTGGTTCTTCTATGATCATGAAAATGCTGAGCTATTGCTGGGGGGTGGGGTGGGGTGAGGAGGAAGTAGAGGCTTCCTCTAGGGTCATGCTCTGCTCCTGTAGGGTGTGCTAGAGGGATAGGCCCAAGATGAATGAATGAACGCTCCCAGCTCCAATGGGGAGGGGGAGGGCATCCTTAGGTGTCACTCCTGGTCCATTCTGGAACGATGCTTGTCAGCTGTAGCTGGGAAGATAGCAGCTTGTGCTAATTTTCGTTGAGGAAGCTAAGTCTAGCCAAAGTCAGTGCTTGCTGTTTTCATCTGTGCCATCTCACTAGTGACTTTATTAACCCACTTAAGCTTATCAGTGAGCATTCTTTCCATGCGTGGTGACATTAAGACTGGGCTCCCGTCACCGCGATCAAGTCACGTGCTCAAAATGTAGCCTTAAGAGTGAGCATTCTGTTCAAGCTGGTAAGGGCCGGCAAGCACTTCCAAAGTAGAATTTCCAAGGATCCTCTCAGTAAAAACTGTGTATCTTCTACCAAGAGTTACCTTGGTGTGTGAATACCATTCCCTGCTTGGAAATGTCACAGAAATGGACCCCAAGGATTCCTGGTTGCTGTGTCGCGTTTTCTGTGCCTTCGTGAAGACTTTCTCTAATTCTTCAGGTGACGTGGAGGATGGAGAAAGCAAGCGAATGGCTTTAAGAAGGACGCACAGGAATTCAGATGTGCAGGTGCTCGGAACGTGAAAGGAACCTGTTCGTCACGCAGGACGTGAACTTCCTCTAAAAATAAGCCCTGCGTCAAGGAGCCAGTTTGAGGATAGGGATTGACCCTATTTTAAAATCAAATATATCAAAGTTTTATTTATATTAATCAGAAAAGTTACTCCTGTTATTTTATTTCCAAAATAGGGCAAGAGAAATAGAAAGAGGGAGAATTATCCCACATCAATAATATTTCCAGAAGAGCAGTTTTGTGAAAAAAATTTGAAATCCCACTTGAAATGGTATGCTGCACTGGGCCGGATGCCCCAGTCCTGCGATCCTAGCTCTTGGAGAGGCGGAGGCAGGGGGTGGGGATTGCAAGTTTGAGTGCAGTCTAGGCAACAAGGAAGCTTCGTGAGGTCTCGTCTCTAAATCAAAACCTAAAACAATGAGCTGAGGAGGTGGCTCAGTGTGAAAGTCCTGGGCCTGATCCCCAGGACCACCAAAAAAAGGGGACACTACACTTTTGTAAACATTTCTTCACTGTGATTCTGTGAAAGGAATTCTGCCTGCTGAGGACATGACTGCATTTCCAGGACACGGTGTGTTTGGTACTTGGCTGGCATCTGCTGCAGTCTTGGAAATCTTGTCCGGTTTCTTCCGCCCATTCATAAGCTTCAACACATAGAACCTACTTGAGGAAAGTGATTTAAAATGTTTCCAACTCCATGTAGTTTATTTGAAGTTGAGGACATTAACATGTTGACCCAGGAGAGAAGACACACCAAACCTATTTTATTTTTTCCCGCCTAGCAGTACTAAGTTCATAAACCAGAGCCCAAAAGTCTTCTCTCCTGTGTTGTCCCAACCTCACGACTCAGGGTCCAGCTTGTCGCGCGTGCTGAGGACGCAGCGGAGCACGCAGCGTGCCCGTCCCCAGGGCCTCCATTCCCTGGGGGAGACAGCCCGAGCACAGAGTCGGCAGTCCGAGGCCCGATTCAGTGAATGCTGTGGAGGAGAAGGGACATGGAAGCGCTGGGTGGGGGGTGTGGCTGGGATTTTGTGGACTGGCCAGCCCTGGAGGGAGTGACACACCGTCCAGCCTGTGGGAGGTTGAAGGGGGCGGTGTCTCAAGGGAAGAACATTCCAGAACGTGGGAGCAGCCAGTGCCTTCCAAGGGTGAGGGAACAGCAGGGAGGTCAGGGCAGATGGTGAAGGGATGGCTCAGAGGAGGGGCTGGAAAGCTCGGAAGGCAGGGGGCAAAGCGGTGCTGAGGGCCGCCAGGGACTGGGGCTGTGGATACAACGAAAAGCTCAGCATTGGGGAGTCTATCTTTTTCTTTCCCGCAATTTTTTCTTTTTACTGGCATGTGTTTTTGATCTATAATAATTACACACACCGTGGAGAACTGGTGTGAAAACATATGGGTGATAATCATCTTTAACCCCTTCCATCCTCTGGTCTACCCAGCCTGAGATCCCCTTCTGTCTCCGGAGTCTCCACCCATTGTGGTGGAGAGTTCTGAGTGTGGGTGTGACGTGATCTTGGCCCAGTGGCCTTTTCCCCCGGTCATGTGGACGGGTGTGAGGAGCGCAGGAAGGCAGGTGTATCGATTAGGGTTCTGTAGAGGAACGGACCAGGGAATACACATCTGAGGTTATGAATGGAGATTTATCAGGCAGGTGTGCAGGATCAGAGATGGGAGAGTCCACCAGGGTGTCTGCCAGTGGGACAGGCGGAGGATCCTGTAGCTGCTCAGATAAGAGGATGGTGCTGAAGAAGGGTGTCTTAGTTACTTACTCAGTGCTGTGACAGAATTCCCAATATCCAGTATTTCAGGAAAACAAGATTTATTTAGCTCACAGTTTCAGAAAGACTCATAAAATCCATTCACGGGGCAGCCAGAGACGTGAAAACACAATGCAGAGACAGAGGCTGGAGAGCTGCTTACCCCATTGTGAAGTAGGTTCAAAGCTATGAGCCTTCCCGGGAAGAAGCTGCAACAGTGGTGCCCCTCCCTGACTTTCTGGCCTGTAAGTCAATGCCAAACGCTTGAAATCTCTGCCCTAGGCAATCCTCAATCTCAACAAATTGACAATCTTTCCAGGTCCAACCTTAAACACCTACCCCTGGTGCCAAGCCCTACCTCTAAATAACAGACAGTTCCAAATACGCGAGGCATTAGGGGGAAACTCGAGATCCAAACCATAGCAAAAAGTATCAAGGAAGCCGCACAGGGCAAGGTCGCAGGCCTGGATGCCCCCGTCTCCAGCTTGAGTCCGCACTGGAGGTCAGCAGACGGCACAGCCTGGAGCTCTTCCAGCACCCCTCCCCCTTCCTCTCCTAGCTGATGTGCAAGGTATTTCTGCATGCATTCAGGGTGACAAGAGTGTGGCCAATGGTCACCCTGCGATAATGGCTGGACTTGGCCTGGGTGATGTATTCAGGTCGTGTTTTGGACGTGTGGCCACAGCAAGGCAGAAGCTGTCCTGGGGAGTCTGAGCAGCTGTCAGGGCTTTCCCTCTCATCCCACTGCTGCCCGCGGCGGTGACTTGTGGGTGGCGCAAAGGGGACCCGAGACGAGGCCTCCCTGACCATCGTCACCTGCAGCTTCTCTCCTGGTGAGGTCTTTCTTCCTCTCCCAACGCTCCTGTCCTGTCTGCCTGTTGTCCTTGGCCATCTGGTTCCTCGGATGTGTGCGCTGCTCACCCCGGATAGGGAGAAGCACCGTGCAGGCCATTGCCACGTCACGCCAAGGCTGCCCGTGTGACATGCACATGGAAGCCCGTGTGGTCGCGGCGAGGAGCGGTCAGTGCTGAGGTTTCCTTTCTTACACCACGGAGTCCGGGAACTGTAGGGATCAAGAATTCACTGTCGTTATGCGCGGGTACAGTTGCAACTTGATCTCCTAGCTTCGGTCTGCAGGAGGTTTCATGAACTTCGAGGAACCCAAGCTCTTCTTGCTACACACACACACACACTGACTACTCACATCGGGTTTGCTGATGGAGAAGCCTCAGGCAGAGGAGTGGGGTGGCCCTGGGCCGCAGTGGTCTGTGGGAAGGGCTGACTGCAGCCCAGAGCTCCCTGCTTCTTGGTCAGGCATAAGGCCACCTCCACAGACGCTGGTGTGGTGGCTGTGGACTGGTGGCAGTGACTTTGAAGATGTTCTCTGACCCCTTGAGCCCCGTGTGGCTTGAACTTGGGTCTTACTTTGAGGAGGCCAGAGTTGCTTTAGGAGGAAAACATTCCCTTTTTCAGTCCCTGGGGGGACATTTTGCTTTGTGGGTGGGAAAAGCACACACCGGCTGCCAGTGGTTAGTTCCTATGGGTCTGGATGCTGGCAGCAGTGGTCAGTCGCAGGGCACCTGCGTGCCTTCACAGATGGCTCTGCGGGCCTGAGTGGCTTATCTTTTCTTTTATTCTATTAATTTGAAATACGTAGGAGCCCAGCTGTAATAAACAACAACCCAAAACTCCCATGTCCTCACCAACAAACTTAATGCGTACTAATGTTGAGCTGTATTTTCTTCTACATCTTTTGAAAAAAGTAGAACTTCAAGCCAGGCCTGGTGGCACAGGCCTGAACTCATGGCACTCTGGGAGGCTGAGGCAGGAGGATCACAAGTTTGAGCCCAACCTGGGCACTTTAGTGACTCAGACCCTGTCTTAAAATCTAAGCTAACAACAGACTGGGGATTTAGTTTAGTCTGAAGAGCCTGAGTTGGATCCCTAGAACTATGTGCATACTCACACATGCACAGAGACCGACACACAGACAGACACACACACATGAGAGAGAAAGAAATATAGCTTACTTCCCCGACCCGTATTCTCCTCATCCACTCAGTATCCAGAAAGGGCAATGTGTCGCTCCCACTCCTGGTCCTACATTCTTCCGGCCTGGATGTGCTACAGATGACACCCACACGTATGTACACATGTATTCCATACACGTGTCAATTTTACACAGATGGGACTCACCTACACTTCTCTTTCTGCAGTGTGCCTTTGCACTCAACATTGCTGCAACTTACACATATGTGCAGTGAGTTCATGCGTCGTTATGGTTTAAATTCACAATGCCCCCAATGGCTCCTGTGTTGGGGAGGTGACTGGGTCACAGGGCACTGTGCTTATCAGTGGATTCATTCCTGGATGACTTCCTGTGCCCGTGGGGGTGGGTCCTGGCCAGAAGGGGCGGTGCCTTCTCTCTCTGGCTCCTTTCTCCGCCTCTCCTGCCTCCTGGCGGTGGTGGGATGAGTGGCTTTCCTCCGTGTCATTCCCTTCCCCCTGCCCCACATGTGTGTGAGCTAACGTGACCCTCTCCTCTGAGTCCTGGATGTTGGCTGTTGTGTCCCAGCAATGACAAACAACTAACACATCTGCTGATCTCTGTGGGGGTTTGGTGCTAATTCTTCCCAAAATTTCTTTGGTTCACATTTATTTATTTGTTGAAAAGTTCCTTTTTCTTTTGGGAGATGCCTTTTTTCCTCCTCATGGGTCATTGCAGTGAGAGTTAGCGGTGCGGATCGTCACTCTGTGGACCCTTCCTGTGGGACGTGCTACGTGCTTTGTATAGACTTCTCCCATGGGCTTTGAAAGAATGTGTATTTTCTGTTCAGCTCAGGATCTTTCAATGCCATTACACCTAGTGGGTCTCTGTGGTCTCCAAATCTGTGTGTCCCTGGGGCATTGATGATGTTCTGCCCATCCTTTCATGCTCAGATGTCACTCTTGCTGACATCCCTTCCGTCACATGGAGTACGCTGAAGAGCCGAAAGTCTAGTCTGGTAACAACACTCAGGGAGGCCGAGGCAGGAGGATGGCCATGTTAAGTCTGCCTGGGCAAGGTGGTAAGACCCTTTCTCAGAATTTTTTTTAAAAAGGGAAGAAAGGGGGGAAGGGGTAGAGAGTGAGTCTCAGGGTATAGTGTCCTTTGGTTACATCCGTAGCACTGTGCGTGCACACGCACACACGACACCTACTGCACACACACACTTGCACAGATGTGCACATGCTCGCACTTTCTTACGTGGGTTTGAGGTGCTCTTACCCCCGGAAAAGGAAGGTAGCTAGATGATGGGCCTGCGGCCTTGCGTGGCTGCGGCCTTGGCTTCGCTGTTACCGGCGTCAGTACAAAGACATCAAAGTGTGCCGATGGCCTCGGCAAGGTGTGTGATCCAGATGTGCCGCGAGTCTTTACATGAGATGGTCAGTGAGGGACACATGGCCGCGAGTGCCACCCAGAACCCCTCGCCTCCCCCGTCCCCACTGCCGGTGCCACTCTCCGGAGTGGCTCTGACAGTTCCCTTTCCTGAGCGTCTTTACCAGGCTGACCGAAAATATGGTGAAGGTGACTGCCGAGCACCGTGCAGTGGAACAGCAGTGTGTCCTCATCCACCTTGGTCACGGATCTGGCCTTACGTCACTTCTGGCTCTTCCGTAAAGCTAAGATGACCATCGAAGATAAGTCCTTTGGATCAGTTCAGGACGTGAGTCAGCTGCAATGTCACGGTCTTCAGGAATGCGGACTTCCACAACCGCTCTGGGAAGTGGCGAGAGTGGGTCGAAGAAGGAGCGGGTGTTTGAGTGGGTGACGTGTCCTGGTGACGTGTCTTGCACCGTAACAACTTTTTTAAACAGTTGGACATTTGTGGCATTTTTCTACCGCGCTGTGTACATACATTAAAGTGGAGCCTCTTTGCTGATTCTCCCCCTTCTGCCCTCGAAGGCATGAGGGTGGTCGTGCTGTGGGGTGGGTCTGCACCCTCACCCTCACCCACCCTTGTCCCTCCCCTAGATTTCCTCGCTGGTGTGTGGGTGGGCAGCATGAGCTGATCTTTTCTGGTTGGGCTTTTTTTTTTTTTGTAAATACATGAATTTCAAGTTCTGTAACACATTAGAGACATGGGGTTTGGGGAATCTGTGAGTATCTATGCCTGCCCTCTTTGAGAGGCTCACCCCTTTCCTAGCTGACCATGGTCCCTTTCTCCAATCTGTCATTTATGTCAGCATACCAAAAAGATGCACGCGTATCCATGCTTATAGCAGTGCAATTCATACTAGCCAAATCCTGGAAACAACCTACCTGCCCGTCCATGGAGGAGTGGTTAAAGAACACGTGGTACCTCATCACCGGGAACAACAGGCCAAATCTCAGATGCCATTCCGGGCCCGTCCTTCCTATTGTCTGCTTGATCTGGTGGTTTAGAAAAGGGGACAATCTCCCTAAGATTTTTCTGCATCTGTTTATAATGTTAAATTTTTGCTTGAAATTTTACAACTCTGCTGTTTGATACATTTTCTGGGGGAATTATGCCTTTAATCGCTCATCTTTGGCCCTAGTAAATGATGTTGTCTTATTTATTTGTTTATCTTTTGAGACAAGGTCTCGCTCTGTAGCCCAGGCTGGTCCTGAACTCACTGTGGAGCCCAGGCTGGCCTTGGACTCACGGCAGTCCTCCTGTCTCAGCCTCCCGAGTGCTGGGATGACAGGCGTGCGCCATCACGCCTGGTTTCTGTGGTGCTGGGGAATCAAACCCTGGGCCTCGTACTTGTTGGGCCAGAGCTCTAACTGCTGAGCCATTTCTCCAGCCTGGATGCTGTCTTCAAGTCTCCTTCCTTGTGAGAATAGAATCGCCCTCCGGCTCTCTTCCTTCCTTCCTTCCTTCCTTCCTTCCTTCCTTCCTTCCTTCCTTCCTTCTTTTTCTTTCTGTGGTGCTGGGGATTGAACCCAGGGTTTCTGCACTGAGATGTGTCCTCCGGCCCATATATATACATATGCCACACACACACACACACACACACACACACTTATATGCATATGTGCAATGCATATATGTATATATCATAACTCTATATAACTATATTTGTATATAACTAAACATATCATTGTATGAATACTAATGTACCATGGTATGTATAATATATGTCATACAGTTAAAATACATACATAATATATTGTTGCTGTTGTTTGTGTTTTTGAGCTGAGATCTTGCTAAATGAATTGCTGAGTTTTCTAGGCTGGGCTGAGCCTTGCCACCCTCCCGCCTCAGGCTCCCGAGTGCTGGGGTCTCAGGTGTGCACCCCCTGCCCAGCGCTCCCTCTGGGCGCCATCCCCGGTACCCCGTTCCCACAGCGCTGCTGCTCATCCGGAGTGACTCCTACACTCCCCAGCTTTCTCTGAGTAGGCTCCTCCCTTGGGGCTTCATCCCTCCTCCCCACTGCCCCTAACTTAGCTCCGTGTCTCTGGCAGTGGCACTCTCCTGCGCTGCTGCGCTGCTGCGCCTGTCCTGCGTGGCCCCGCTGGCTGGCATGGGTCTGTCTCCAGGCCCCTGCTCCCTGCGGCGCTGAAGGCGTTATTTTACGGCCTCAGGCCTCTGCTGCTGGGGGTGGGAAGCGTGTTCTCTTTGTAGATAATCTTCTCCTGTTCTCCCGTCACCTTCAATACTCTCTCCGCCGCTTTGATGTGGAGTGTGATAGGACTAGATGTGGCTTTCATTCCGTTCATTGTGCTCTGAAGTCCCCTTCCTGCTCCCCGGATCTGGTTACCATTTCGCCACTGCGGATCTTTCAGACATTTTTATTCCCTATTTTTATTACTCGCCCATTATGGAAGTTGGAGCAAGTGTGGGACATCCCATGTGAGCGTCTTTGCCGCTTCGCCTATCTGTCTGTCTGTTGTCCTTCTGTCCCCCTCTCCCGCTCCTCTCTTCTCCTCGCCTCTCTCTTTTTTGCCAGGTACTTTGCGAACTGTTCTCATCATGTTTGAGGGACTAACTTTATTTTTAATTGTGCGCTAAGCTCCTCATTTCTGGAAGGCATCCTTATTTTTCCTCTGCCTGTGCTTGGTTTAGCTTAGGCTGCTGATTTTTGTTAGGATCTCAGTTATTTATTAAATGTCATTTTAGGTTTATTTTCCTGAGGCTTTTGGGTCTGGTGTGGTTCCCGTGGTGTTTCGGTGCTGATCCCTTTGCATCGGCTAAATCTGCCCCCTGGCGCTTCGTCTTGAGCCCTTGGTGATGCTCACTTAGGAGCTCATCTTGCGTGGGGGTGAATTTTCTTTCCGTTGGTGAATTCACTATAACCTACCACGTGAGCATGGGTCAGCCTGAGCCCTGGCTCTCCTGGGCCTGGCCTCTTATCTGTCCACCTACTGGTCAATCAGCTGGCTGGGTTGTTGTTCTCTCTGCCTCTTTCTCTTCTGCGGTTGGCCCGCGACTCTGTCAGGGTTGATGTGGGCTGGTCATGGTCACGGGCGTGCGGTTTGTGTCTCTCCCATACCTCTGTGTTCCCAGCACAGCTGTAGGCACAGCCAGCTTTCTGCTAGGAGGGCCCACTTCCAGCTGTCCTGCTTTGCTTCTCTTGGGCCATAAGCTGTGTCCTTTGTCCCTGCTTGGGCCATAGAGCGACACACACACACACACACACACACACACACACACACACACACACGCCCTTAGGACCTGTGTCTGTAAGGCAGATCCCATGAGTGCTTATTGCTGTTGATTTAATTCCTTTTTTTGATTCTGGGCCTTGGGTATTTCTTTTTTCTTTCTTTGGATTTTTGCTGTGTATAATGTGATCAAATCTACAGTAAAAGTTTAAGTCAAAAAATCCTTTCAGTAAAAGACACCTTGTCCTGAATCCTTATTAAAATCCTCCTCACGTCTGACACTCTGACTACATTGTTGCTGCCCTTTTCTTTTTTTATTTTTTGAGACAGGGTCTCGCTCTGTGGTCCAGGCTGGTCCTGAACTCACTCTATAGTCCAGGCTGGCCTCGAACTCATAGCAATCCTCCTGCCTCAGCCTCCTGAGTGTTGGGATTATAGGCGTGCGCCACCAGGCCTCGCACTGCCTGGGCAGGTGCCCCAGGCGCCGAGCTGCACCTCCAGATCTCTGATCACTTCCTGAAGCAGCTCTGGAGGCCTCGACCTTGGGGTCTTCCAAGGAAAGATTGAGAGAGGCGGTGAATGTCGTGGCCGCGTGCCACCAGGGGACAGGCGGGTCCGTGAAAGCATGAGTGCATCCTCATCCTCCGTGATCACCAAATGTGGCACTGTGTGACTCCTGCCTCTTTCCAAAATCAAAATGAGGTCAATATTGGAGTGGATTTAAGACGCCAGGTCAGCTATGACGTAGCCACAAGAGACATTCAGGAAAGAGGACTCCAGAGTCGCATCAGAAAGTGGCGGGAGCGATGGCATAAATGTGTCCAGAGGGAGGGGGCCACTTTGAGAGGGGGTAATACCTTTGACTGATGACTTATTGCGTTGCTCGAACACACCTTGTGTGCACGCAGTTCTTCCTTCGGGGTGGGTGGCTGGTGGCTGCCAGGGCCCCTTAAGCATTTCCAGGTGTTTGCCGTTGGAACTCTACCTTGCGCCCTCCTGTGGCTCTGCCACGTGGTGACCTAGAGTTGCTTTCATGAAGAATATTGATTACACTTCTAATGAAGTCCTGGAACAAGAGTGAGCATTCGGGGAGAGTAATCCTTAACAACCACAACCCCCGCGGGCTCGGAGGCACTGAAAGATCACTTTCCTGATATTAGTGTTGAAAGTGTCAGGATCGCACCAGTGGCCTTTTGGTCATGGCCTTAAAAGTACCCAGAAGTGAAGAGAGGAAACCCAAGACACACCTTTCACCTGGGAAGAGCAGCCCGGCAGCCAGCAGTAGAGAAAACCTTTGGCCCATGGCCTTTGCAAGGGAGGGACTGGAGTGAAGTTTCCCCTGAGAACCCTGGGGTGGCTGGAGGGGACCAAGGGCGGCCCTACCAAGGACATGGGGAGGAAGGAGGCCCCGTGGCCTGCAGGGAGAGAGTGCTCTCCCGGGAGTATTGGACTCCTCTGGGACAGTGGATGGGGACAGCAGATGGACTGTCAGTCTTGTGGACACTGGAGGCTGATCGAAGTCACGAGAAGATTTTTTTAGGCTGTTCCGCTTCGCACTGCCCTCCCGGGATGATTCTCCCGTGGGGCTGAGATCATTCTTTGGGCCCTTGCTTGGCTTTGGGGACGGGCTAGTGCACAGATCGCAATAAATAGCGCTCGTCCTGTATGAATCATAGGGAATAAAAAGAGAAAACTTTTATTTGAATGTTTTTGGAAAAATATACTCCAGTGGGTATTGGGGAAAATTATCTGTGCTTTGGTAGGTGATTTTTGGTTTTGGTCCTTTGGCCTGTTCCTTGCACTAAAGTATTCACTTGAAACTTCTGTAAAAGAATGCTAAAGGAATTTTTAAAAGGAAATTTAAAAAAAATTAGAATTCCCCTCATTCTACTACAATCCGAAACTGTCTTCATACTGAATCACACTTCCGTATTATTTTTCCTTATAATCTCATTGTTCATAATATTTAGCTTTTCCCCGGTTTCCTCTGTCATCGTCTTTTCATTGTGGCTAACGCAGTTCTTATCTGTTCCTGGATATTCCAGATTGGAGAGTGGCTAGTCAAGCATGCAGCTTGTAGCATTTAAGAAAACAGACTGCCAATTGGTTTTGTCAAGTAAAGCCACTAAAAACTGGGAAAAGATTCTCTAATTTCATCAGCATTTGAGCGAATAAAGGACATTTTAACAGCAAAAAAAAGCGAGAGGCATCATTTCAAAAGAAATCGCCCTCCGTTCTGCCCAGTTCCTTATGGACGTACTCATTCTGTCTCAACCCCTCCCCTCCCTGTTCTCACCGGGACTTTCCCTTATCTAGAGCTTCCTGAGCTGGGTGCATCTCAGGGCACTCATGGAGCTGAGGAGCTCCTGGTTTTGTTTGCAAAGTGGCTCCTGGATTTTGTAGATCCGGTGGAATGCGGACTTTCCATCGATGGGTGCAGGGCTCCCGGCTTCTCCGCAGAGTGGGAGCCTTCGGTGCGGTCCCAGGGCAGGAGCTCGTAAGCGGGCTTGGGGTGGTGTCTGTTTTAATGACACATTGTTGGGAAGTCCAGAGAAATGCTCAGACGTGGCCCCTTGCTAGAGATCTGTATACTTGCGTCACTCTTGTGAGTGTCGAGAGGATCCATCGGGACGTGAGACAGGTTACGATCGACCCATGGCACGTGTGTCTGCTTACAGTGAATTCCTTGGGACAGCCATCCCCAGCCTTTCTCAGCACCAGGGAACTGGTTTCATGGAGACCATTTTTCCGAGGACCAGGACGGTTCTTTTGGGGTGAGTCCAGTGCATCCCTTAATTGTCTTGTATTCTGTGATGAAGTCATTGCTCGTCTCGCCCCCGTGCAGCACCAGCGGGAGCCCCGGGCTTGTCTTCCTGTGACTAGATGGTCCCCCTGGGGGGTGTGGGACGCAGTGACACGCGAAGTGTGTTGTTTCTGTCTGATCTGCCGCATGATCTTGGTTCATTTGTTGCCACTGCACACAGCTGTACAACCGAAGCCCGCCATTCGCTCGCCGCCGCCCGGAAGCCTGCCACTAGGTGCTGCTTCTCACCGGTCCAGTTTCAGTGTGATTCTGCAGGCAGTTGACTTATCGCTGTTTCGCCCAGTGAAACTCTCTGCTGTGGTCAGTCTGTATTTGCAGCCGCTTCCCAGCGCTAGCGTCACCACCCAGGCTCCTCCTCAGGTCTTTGGGCATTAGAGATGCCCAAGGAGTGTGTGACCCAGGTCCCCTGGATGAACGGTCCACACTCCGTTCAGGCTCCGTAGAATGTAATGCCGCCACCTACCTCACAGGAGGCAGAGTGCAGGTGGTTGTGGGAGTGAGGGGAGTGGCAGTGAATACAGAGGCAGCTTCTCAGGAGCCACTGCTCACCTCCTGCTGTGCGGCCTGATTCCTGGCAGGCCATGGGCGGTTCTGCTTGGGGCTAGAGATGCCCGCTTTGGGAGACCGAGGTAGAATTAAAGCTTGACATTTTTGAGCAGGCTTAATTTGATATCATTGCCTCTTCCTGGTACTTGATCTGGGTGGGCTTTGAACTTCCAGTGGCAGGAGCTCCTGCCCGGGCACGTCAGAACCCCCCGCCTGCTGGGGGCGGGTTTTTGCCTTGGACCCAGTGTGGCTGGGTTAGCCAGTTCTGAGCAGAGACTGAAAAGTTCTTGATGGATTATTTTTTTCCAACCCTCTTTGCCCTTAACTTTTTTTTTTTTTTTTGTTCACTCAGTCTGTAGTTCTGGCTGGTCTTGATGTCACTGCGTGGCCCAGGCTGGCCTCGAACTCACGGCAATCCTCCTGCCTCAGCCTCCAGAGTCCGTGCACCACCACACCCAGCTTGCCCTTCACTTCTGAAGAGAGGATTCCTGGCCAGTGGCATTGTTATTGTCCCTTCTTCCACCAGATCTTAGGGTTCTAAGCGTGAAAGGCCCCTGTGTTTCATTCAGGGACCGCAAGCTGTTTAAAGAGTTTAAAGTTAAGCATTGTGCATTCTTAGACATTCAAGGTTTTTTAGTTTTAAATGGCCTGGGTGGGGGGAGAACCTCACAAAACCCATGGATTCGTGTCCTAAGCATGATTTTCCAGAGGGTCGCTGCTCTGCGCTCTACTGACAAAATGCAGAAGAGATTTTAATGATGAAGGCAGGCTGCGCACAAGGCCTTCCTCGCCCACCTCCGCGCGGACGATCGGAGTCGGCGTGCATCGGAGGTCCGTTGGGGGTTGCATGCCTGGGGTTTACACAGCTGCTTTCGTTTCTTCCTTTTAAAGACCCTGCACTTGCGATGAAAGTGTCAAAAGTTAACTAAAATTAATTCAAGAAGCCAGTGTGGGGCGCGCGAGGGGAAAGCCTCCGGAAGGCGACTTCCTCTGCCAAAAGTGCCTGTTAGGTTTCGGCTCCGACTCCCTGTAAACTTTTTATGTCAATGAATTTCCTTTAAAGTCGCTTCTATGACTGCTGTCCAGGAGACAAGTGTTACCTTCTGCATAGAAGTCGAGGAGGCAGCTGGGAATGTGCACATATATGTTGCGCCACCAGTGGTCCCCAGCGCTCCCACACCAGGACGGGTTTAGTTGAAGCCTTCTTCCAAGGGCAGGGGTGGTGGGCACTGGCCGGGCAGTAGGTTGCTGGAGGGTGGCTTTGACTGCCTCCTGTCAATCAGCAGCCGCATTAGAACCTGATAGGAAGGGCTGACAGGAGGCGGGCTTCCCTGCTGCTCACCTCCTGCTCACTGCTCAGCTGTCCCTGGAGCCTCCTTGCGGTCCTGGGACTGAGGGCCCTGGTGCACGTGTGACATAAACAAAAGAAAATTTAAATGAAGAAAAAAGCTCAAGAGAAACATCAGGATGAGTTCTGGGAGTAAAATTCCCATGGGAGCATGTCAAGGGAATAAAACCAGGAAGGGTCAAGACATCTGAGTACTAAAACTGGGGAGACAGGGCCCTGGCACCTATAATTCCAGCATCCCGGGAGGCTGAGGCGGGAGGACTTTAATTTTGAGCCCAGCCTGGGCAACTTAGCCACTTATTGAGACTCTGTCTCCAAATCCAAAATAAAGAACGGACTTGGAGATGCAGCTCTGTGTGAAGACCCTGGGCTCACTCCCCAGTGCAAACATCAGATTAAATTGGGGAAGTTCCCCTTATATAGGAAAATATTTAGCTGTGACTCCATTCTCCACGCATTATCTATCCTGATTTCTCTGGTTAGTTTTGAAGACCCAAACTCAAATGATCTGTCATCTCCCCACCTACCCACCCACCTACCTGCCCATTAACCCACCCACCCACTCACCCACTCACCCACCTACCCACCCACCTACCTGCCCATCAACCTACCCACCCACCTACCCACCCACCTACCCACCCACCTACCTGCCCATCAACCTTCATTCATCTTAAGGGCAGGAGAGTGTGGTTGACGTAATTGACAAGGTCGATGCAGTGTTGGGTCCTACAGTCCTGGAATGGGAGTTTGGCCACACGGGGTGGGTATTTCCTTCCATTCAGGGTGCAGGTACTTCTTCCTGTGGAGCAGAGGGGACCCTGGGACACCAGGTCTCTGAGTCTCTTCTTCCATGGGGTATTTTTGGCCTCAGCCACATAATCCTAAGGGACCTTGGAATCCCAACTGTAAACTTTATTTTTTTAGAATATTTTTCCCATTTTATTGACATGTATATGTGGAAAATTCAAGGTTTACATTGGAGTTGAGCATTTTGTGCACATGTGTATCTTGTCAAGGTAACAAGGGCTTTCCCACTCCCAACTGTGAACTTTAGAATCTCCGTGTAACTCTCTGCAGCCACTAGCCAACGGGTAGATGCTTTGATCGTGAGGTGGTCACGCTGCCCCGTAACCAGCCTCTCTGATAGCCAGGTACTGTCACTAATTTCTTTTGCAGCTGTATTGGTCAGTTATCCTGTGGCTTTGCCAAAGTGCCTGGTATGTACAACGTAAAGGGAGTTATGTGGCTCACAGCTTCAGAGATTTCAGTCCTCAGGGACCCCCGAGAGACATCCCAGATGCTCTGGTGATGTTACCTCCATCACCTGGAGCTTGGTGTGTGTGTGTGTGTGTGTGTGTGTGTGTGTGTGTGTGTGTGTGTGTGTGAGACATGTCCCTGTGGAAAGCCATCTTTGCTTTTGGCTCCTTTCCAGCCTTCTGGAAACCCCTTTCTAAGGAAATGCCAGGTCAGCATTCTGAATATAGATATAGATACAGTTGATCGTGCAGACAGTGGGAGTATGACGGTATAGACGGAGTTGGTGGAGATCCAGATAGATAAGTGGCCAGCAGGTCTGCTTGTGCAGTGGGCCATCTTTGATGGCCTGGTAGTTGGGGGCTCTGTTTTAGGGACTTGGCTTATGAATTGTGTGGGGAGCAAGCATGACATCTGTAAGGCGAGGTAGCAGTCACCCCCTCTTCTGAAGAGAGCTCTCCAGAGTTGACCCCAGGCTGAACGGACCCTGCCACAGGTGGTGATGACGTTAAAGAGAGCTGCTGAGTTCTGACCCGGTGCACATGGGTGATCTCAGTGGCCTATCCTGAAGACTCAGGTCTTTATCTGGGAGGGGCCTGGATTTCGATTGCAGCGAATGCAGACTGCTACAAGTGAGTTGGGGAGGCTGGCATCAAGGTGCCACAGGTTTGTCCCCATTGTGCCTGAGTCACCAGAGTGGGATGGCTTTTGGGGAAGGGACACCATGTCGTGCTCAGCCAGAAATTGACGCCATGCCTGACAGCGTGGAGATTTCAGGAGCTACCTCAGAGAATCAGTGGTCAGAGGAGCACGTCAGGGAGGTCCGGCCGTCAAGGGGTTCTCTGGGGATCTGGGAGGTGTCCAAGCAAAGGTGAGCATGCCAGCATGTGTCCAGTTGTGTGGGTGCTGCCGTTGAGTCAGTGAAAAGGTCACCTGTCCAGATGTGCCGGGCTCAGCTCGCCAAGGACAGCCTGTGCTGTCTTGCTGGACTTCGATTGGAAGCGAGCGTTACTGGGTAACCAGCTAGGGTCCCAGGTAGGAGTGATGCTCAGAAAGCCCTGTGGAAAACTTACCTCATTTGCCTCGGAGCCAGCAGTGACTTCTGTTGTGCTCGGGATGGCGTGGTTCGTGGAAAACCGTAGAGGCCGGGCTTGCATCCTGAGTTTGAATCCGGCTTCTCCACTCAGCAGATCTGGGCCTTTCCCAGACCTCTGAGAAAGGAGGGTGGTAACAGCCTGCTTTCAGCCTGTCTCAGCTGGCAGGCCTGGTGCTGGCCGCACAAGGACTCTGCCCCTTGCCTCGGGAGCCAAGCCCTGCCCACCTTCCAGAAAGAGGGCTCATGGTGCCCTTTATTCTCAATAAAAGATTAAGATGTTCCAGATACCATTATATAAAACAGCAGTTCCTGGCCCCCTTCCTGAAGAGGCAGATCCAGCGTAGGATTGGTTTGGGGATTGCTCAGTCTGATGAGACTCCAGCCGTGTGCGCCGGCCAAGAGACGTTCTGGTAGTTCATGCCTCTTTCCCAGAAAGAGGAAACTTGCTGAACACATTTTTAAATCATGCCCCGTGAATGCTGCAGATTGAAAACCCAAAGACATTGCAGGCAGGCAGAGCGTCCTGTAAGCCGGGCCTGGTGGCACAGGCCTGCAGTCCCAGTCACTCTGGGAGGCTGAGACAGGAGAATCACAACTTTGAGCCCACCCTGAGCGATTTAGGAATTTAATGCAACTGCTGTTTCAAAATTAAAACTAAGAAACGTTGGGAATATGGCTCAGTGTGAAGGCTCTGGTCTTACGCCCCAGGGCTCAGCTTAAAAAAAAAATGGAGAAAGGGGAAGGAGGGAGAAGTATCTCCCAGCAGCCAGCGGTACCTGTGGGTCTCGTCTCTGGCTTCACTCTGCCCCCTCAGGGTTCTCTGGCCTGTCTTACTGAGTAGCTTTTTCCCATGTGCCATTCCCCTTCCATTCCCCATAGCATCAGGAAGCTAGGTCCTGTGGCAGATGCCTCAGAGCCAGCCTGTGGCACTCTCCCCTGTGAGGCAGTGGGAGGCTGCTGTGTGGGTCCCAGCCCAGGCCTGAACCCGCATCCCACAGACCCAGCTTCTCTCAGGGCTGCCACAGAGCTCTTCCTCTTCCTGCGGACCCCCTTTCTCCTCTGCGTGGTTTGGGTCTAAAATGCTCCCCAAAGTCTGTCTCCTGTGCTTGGAAGGTGACCCATGACGACGGGCGCTGTGTTCCCGGCGGGGTTGTCCCTGGGTGGTTTCTGTGCTGTTAGGAGATGGGACCTGGGCGGAGTGATGGACCGCAGGGACTATGACTGGGGTGGAGGGGGCTGTCCTCGTCACTCTTGTCTCCACGCACTCCTTGCTGTCTGGTGGATGCCCTGGGATGGTGCACAGCCAGCCCTCTCCCACGCCAGACCCTCCCGCCGCTGGAGCTGGCTGCTCGTGTTCAGAAACCCGAGCCAGAACAAACCTTTTCTCTTAGATTGTAGGTGTTGGATTTTGAGTCCCATTGAGGGGACACTGACTAAGACACCCTGTGTTCCCTCCTGTTGTCCCACCCCTCTGCCTTAGTGGTCACCCGCTTCTGGCTTCAGTCTCCTCTCCTGCATTCCAAGGATGCCCACCTCCGTCCTTTGGGCTGGACCATGCCGCCCTGTGGCCTCTGGCCTTGGTGCTGGCTTTCCTCCTCGTAGTGGGAGATGGCTCGAGTCCCCCTCCTCCGGAAGCTCCACCTGCAGCTGTCGTGTTTCAGGGCAAAGTCCCCCTTGGCATGGCAGAGTTCCAGGCTGCCCCATGGCCTCAGACCTCATCATCCAGCGACGCCCACCGTCCCTCATGGCCTGTTCTCCACTCTGGGAGGGGGCAGTCACACCACGAACCATTTCTACCCTGTTGATGGATGGCTTTTGCTTCCTTGTCTCTTGTGACCCTCCCCGGGAGAAGTAGCTGGCTCGACCCCCCGCGGGGGCCTCTGCCACCACATCGCCCCTGACCTTGACTGCCTGGGTTGCTTACCCTCCTTCTTGGTGTCTGTTCCTGTTCTTCCCTTCTTTTGTGTGGGATCTTTAAAATTTCTCCTACTCAAAGCTGACTCCTGCTTTTTCCCCCCTGGACCGTCCAGGGGGTGTTTCTCACTGGAGCAGCCACATGGCTCTTGTTCTGCCCTGGGCCCCCTGCCTGCGCCTTGTGCAGGCGTGGGTGGGCCCCCACCTCGGACTCCCCTCGCCTCATAGCCCGTGCACAGCAGCAGGTGCCTGGGTGAGTGCTTAGTCAAGCTTGTTGAGTGACGTGTAGATGGCCGTTCCGATGCACGTCTGTAAAGCCACAAGCATGTTATAAACCTCCCATCCTGCGCACTGACGAGGAGCCTTGGTGACAGGCGGGTAAATACCGAGGAGATTGACTTTTAAATCTTTTTTGACCAATTTGTGGCTAGGACCAGTGAAATCATCTCTGTGCAGTCCTCTTAAGCCAGAAGCCCTCGGGAGACGTGGCGAAGCTGGACCTGGTCGGCAGAGTGCCCCAGAGTTTGAGCAACGCCCCTGGGCACAGGGCTGTGTGTTCCTGACAGATCGGGGGTCCTCAAAATTCCCCACCCTGAAAGATGATAAGAAAGACTTTTCTTGATGGTGCTAAGACTTTCAGGCTTGTCCAATCTGTGACCCATCAGATTTTTTTTCCATTAATTAAAAAAAATTATATTGAATATGTTCTTAAAAGGAAGTTTTAGAATTTATATATGGCCATGGTGACTATATGATGTAGCGTATACACGGCTCAAAAACAAAAGAAAGAAAGAAAATACAAGGGCAGATAACCAGGGCCAAGGGTTGGAGACACCTGCTCCGGTATTTGGCAGGTTTGTCTTCCTCCCTCCCTCCATCCCTCTCTTCCCCCCTCCCTCTTTCTCTTCTTCCCTCCTTCCTTCTTCAGTTCAACTGGAGGCTGAACCTGGGCCCAAAACACTCCATTCAATACATGGGAGTCCCAAGGTCAAGGCACACAGGAAGCAGCAGCAGACTCCTGGGACTCCCTGCCGCAGAAGGCTTGGCTCTGTCCATGGCTTTTGCCACCCACAGAGAGTCTTAGAACAGCATCACGGGCAGATGAAGGGCATCTCGTTGGGTTGGCAGCCGCAGAGGGCAGGGCTGAGCCTGGGGTACAGCCAAGCCCCGGGAGCTGACGTTGCCTAAGCAGAGGTGCCAGCAAGCATGGAGTGGCTGGCGGCATCTGCGCTTTGCCCTCGAGCTGGCGCTGCTGTCCTCCACCCGTCTTTGTCATCGAGCCCCTCGTGAGTAGCTGCGGCACCGCACCGCGTCCTCTTGCCAAAACTCTAGTGTTGTGGTGTGGGTCTGGAACGGCCCCCAAAAGTCTCCTGTATTTGGATGTTGTAGATTATCTATGGAACCACGTGCTGTTAGGATAGGGAGCCTGGTCGGCAGGGGTGGATTATGAGCACGTGGTGGAAGATAGGCATGTGGGTTGGGCGACAGGCGTGTGGATTGGACTACAGGAGTGCGGTGGGGCTTAAACCTGAAGGGGGCGGAACACTGAGGCTGGACCCAGAAGGGGAGGATCACTGGGACGGGACCTGGAAGGACATGTGCTGCTTCCTGCCTGCCTGCCTTCAGGGACGGGACTTGACTTCAGAAGTGAGGTTACTCACTTCTGAATTCAACAATGCCAGTCATGAGTGGCACCCCCTAGGGTTTCCACCACCTTTTGTGGGCCAAGTCTTTTCCTCCTAATTTTCAGAGGAGCCACTGGAGGTGGAGAGAGGCTTTGCGGGCAGATGGGTATGTTTGCACAAGCTTGGGGTTCCGCACTCAGGGTTGGGAGACCACAGAGTCTACGGACTAACCTGACATGATGTGCAGAGATTTCCTTATGGTCACAACCATGGAAGCTGAGTAAATCCCAGGGGTGACAGTGGGTGTCCAGCTCCTCAGTGCTCTGGCCCAGGGGTCTCCCATAGGCCATGAGACCCCTCAGCCTCTGCTCCCCACAGTTGCTGGACTGGGCTGAGCCGGGCAGTTTGCCCCTTTCCTGGGGCTCCCCAATGGCTGTGTGTTTCCTGAGGCCCCCCATGTGGCCCGCATGATCTTCTGGCATCTCTGCTCTGACGAGGCCAGCTGTTCCTCATGTGACTGGTAGCGTGTCTTTCCCTGGCACAGCTCTTTCGCCCAGATCTCATGACATCTTCTTGGATCCTTTTTGGTTCCTCAGTTGAGTTATGGATAATTTATGTTGTCAGATAAATTCCCTCAGGATAAATGAAATATTAATAATGCTATAATGCTAATTTTAAAATACCCACTGCCCGTATTTAATAGAATCCTCTGTGGGCTTTGCTCTGGGCTTTCAATCAGATCCAACAATGTCTCGGCCTTAAATCAAGTTGTTCTTGAACCCAGTGGAAGTTTTGGCAGCAGAGCGCACCATAGGAGGGCCCAGTGTAGGAAACCTTGGCCCGTGCTCCGAATCCCCTCACTTCTTGGCCATAATGGGGAACTAACACGGTTCTAACCACGTGTCCGTGGAAAATAGACGCAACCAGCAATAATTAGTACTGGCGTTTGGACTTATAGAGCAAAGCGAATTGGAAACACTTCCGCTGTCTACGGATTTGCACAGCCGCGCATGGTACTGTCCCTTCTGTCACCACTGTCCCTTCTCCGGAAGAGCGCTGCTCCCTGGACACCAAGGGCCTAGCCTCCTCCTGAAGGGCCTAGCCTCCTCCTGAAAGCTTCTACCAATGTTTTCAAAATTAGAAACTATTTAATTGTTAGTTTGTTTCTTTGTTCAGATGATAAAGGTGAGTGGTTTTTTTTTTTGGTTTTGAAAATTTGGAAGAAAATAAAAGAGTCCAATTCTTTTAGCTTCCACGAGCCCACGGGAGATGTGGGATTTGTCTTTTTGGGCCTGGCTTGGCTTCCTTAGTGTGATGTCCCCAGGCTCCTCCGCGCTGTCCCAGTGGCAGGTTTTATTGTCGTTAAAGTCCGGGTTGTATGGCACTGTGTGGCCTTTATCCGCCATCTGTGGACGGGGATCGTGGCCATTGCATTCCGTGGCCGTCGTAAGGCTGCAGTGAAGACAGTGGTGTAAGCATCCCTAGATGTACTGATTTCCTGTCCGCTGGGGATCTGCCCCTGGAGCTGCTGCCGATCCTTGGCGACTTCTACTTGTCCTGCCAGCTCCGGATAAGGGTTCTGTCCTTAACTCTCCACATCCTGTCTACTGTTACCTTTTTGATAATGGCCATTCTAACAGGTGCTGGGCTGTGTCTCCTTGGTTTGAATTTGCTTTCCTCAGTCGTTAGGGACGTCACGCAAGGATGGACTGGGGAGAGACTGGCCAAAGGACAGGAAGTTTCCCTGAGAGAGGGAAAGGAATTCAAGAGACCAGTTGAACTGGTGACTCTGGTTAGAGTCCTCAGTTCTCACCACAAAAATGAGCATGTGAACTAATTAACTGAATATGGTAACTGTATTAAGTACCTTAAAGGTTAATGCATATATTAATTGAATTTAGCCAAGATACAATGATTACGTGTTTCAAAACATCATATTGTACGTGAGAACTATATACAGTTTTTATTTTTCAATTATGTAAAGATTTAAAGTTAACAATCCCTGGCTACTCACACTGGAAACCCAGTGACCATGTATGTTAGTGTTTCAGTGCCCTTTTGTCAGACTCTCCCACCTTCCTCCCTCCCTTCCTTCCTTCCTTCCTTCCTTCCTTCCTTCCTTCCTCCCTCCCTCCCTCCCTCCCTCCCTTCCTTCCTTCCTTCTTTCCTTCCTTCCTTTCTTCCTTTCTTCCTCTCTCTTCTTTAATCCTTTAGGGTCATAGTGTAGATCTGGTTTTGCACCCTCATGTTTCCCCCTAAGAATGGCTCGTAGTGTTTCCTGTGACAGGGAACACTTGCCTGTGACCCTTGGACACTGTGGGTTAAGTGTCCACAAGCCCGGGTCAGAAGACTTCAGGTGGAGCTGGCTGCATGGAGTGAAAAGAACCATTTATAAATAATTTTTCCTACTGCAAATATTGCTTTTGATGTAATACCTAAGTCATTTTTCTAATTGGAAAATATTTTCTCCCGAACCAGATGTCATTTGCAATTTGTCATGTTGTAAAGATCCTGCTAAATATAATATCTGGGGATTGGAAGTTTCACTTGGAAAGTCGCATTAAACACAAACATTCCCATTATCTTAAAAAAAGAGAGAGCCTGGGTGTTAGGTCTGTGTCTCAGCGTCTTCTCAGAACCGTCTTCACTTGGGTTTTTAGTTTGACGGCGTTCTAATCTTTACCACACACCGATCTTTCTCCTACAACTTGCATGTTCAAGGGTGGCTTCTTTCCTGGACTAAACCAATTGTTTCAGGACCACCCTCTCGAGGTTTGCAGACCTCCCCCTGCACAGAGGCCAAGACAGAAAGAATGATCTGGGGAAGCCATTATCGCTCATGCTAGGGGCTGGGAGGAAAGGAAAACATTTTCAAAATATTTCCTTTGCCCGAGTCTGTGAGTGTTTCAGAATGCCAGGTCGGGCGAGGCGTTCATTTCGACTTTTTGCTTCCTAGTGCTGACTTCCCCTCACTTGAGTAAAATGCTGGCATCTCTCTTTCTTTTAAAAGGGAAGGATTTCAAGATTTTTCTCTTTTTTAGGATATCTTAATGTTTTAAGAAATAGGTTTTGCTGTTAAGTATTCAGCTCATCCACAGAATTCATCTTTGGGGAAAAAAAATAAAGTTTAATATACTCAAATTCTTTTTCAGGTTATGCCAGGTCTTTGGTGACCCTGAAAGGGCTGCGTTGAGCAAAGCGAGACAGATGACGCCCCAAGAAAAACGACCGTGGAGCCAAGGGCACTTAAAGGTGAACATTTTAAAAACCCAAAGAACTGCCCCCATTTTGATTTGATTCAGTTGGTCTCCTGAATCCCCGCAGTCTCGTGATGGTGTTGAGTCGGTGGAGGCTTAATCCTGCCGTGGTGTTCAGAAGGGAGCCTGTGAGAAACGACTCAATTACTTTGAATCATTATGGTTGTTCCCCCTCCCCGAAGGCTGAATCTGTGGCCTTCTAAGGTGCGGGAGTGACATCACTCAGGCCTGACGGGATGCTGTTGTGAGGGATGAGGCTTTGCCATGTGGCCTTCCAGCTGGCATGATCGTGAGCTACCACGAACCTCTTTTCTTGATAAAGTAGGTTGCCTCAGGCATTATGTTATAGTAAAGAAAAGTTTACTCACAACCACCTAGTTAGAACTTTTTAAAAAAGTCTGTACATGTAAATATCTCATAATTGTAGTATGTGGTATTTGTGGCACCACACCTCCAAAGACCTTCGCTTGGACTCTTTCGTATATTGTTATGAGGGATTGTGTTGGTGTTTCCATGTGACATCTCCCCCATAGGAGGCCCCTCTCCCCGGCACAGCTCCTGCAGCCCCCAGTTTACAGCTGTTGCCTGTGAGCACTGCCGTCTTTACATCTCCCCTTTCTTCCTCCGTTTGTTCCTCTCTCCTGCCTTAAGCTTAATGGCTTAGCAAGACCCTGTCTCAGAATCAAACCTTAAAAATGGGCGAGGAGTGTAGCTCAGTGTAAAGGCCCTGGGCTCAGTCCTCAGTACCACACACACACACACACACACACACACACACACACACACACACACAAAATGTTAAAGAAATGTATAGGTGGCATTAGTTGTAATGGGAATTTTAAGTCCAATTTTTTCAATAAAGTGGAAATTGTTTCCCATTTCAGTTTCACGAAAGGCTCACTTGGTAGATGTTGCCCGTGCAGAATGGTGTGCGTGGATTACAAAGAATATGGACTATCTTTTTAAAATTATGCACGCAGTGCCAACTACTTGGGAGGCTGAGGCAGGAGAAGTACAGGTTTGAGTCCACTTAAGGGCTTAGTGAGACCCGGTCTCAAATGAAAACTCAAAAGGGTTGGGGATGGAGCTCAGTGTGAAGGCCTGGGTGTGCTCCCCAGTTCTACCAAGAAATTACATGTATCTGTCCCGCTGACATACAACACTTGTACCCATTTGTGGGGCATGATGTGCTATTTTAATACATACATATGATGTGTTTTTTCAGAGCAGGGTCCGTGGCATAGCCAGCACCTCAGTCCCCATTCTGTTATCCAGCGTTAAACCCCCTTTCCCAGCCAGTGGGAAGTACTCAGTGTCTGAGTCACTTTTTCATTGTGGGCCACAAACCTGATGCTCACAGCGTAAGGGAAGAAAGGTTGATTATAGGCCACAGTTTCAGGAGGTCTCACTCTGTTCGTCGGTAGCTGGCAGTGGCGGGGAGAGTCAACTGGAGAGCAGTGGCTCACAGCATTGGCACAGAAGCGGTCAGGGCCTGGGGCAGAGCCGGGGCAACAGCCTCCTTCCACACTGGAGCAGCGCTGTTCCTCTGTGAAGGCACAGAAAGCCTCTGGAGAGGAGGAGGGGCTGGCGTGTAGCCCCTGGGTCAGCTGTGCGTGGTCTGCCTCTCGTGAGTCAAGCCAGGTGTGCCAAATCTGCCCACCAGGCCCACCTCTTAACAGCACAGGAAATCAGGAGACTCACCCTATAACTGAATCACCTTTCAAGTGTGACTTTGGGGGACATTCTAGGACCAAACCACAGTACCCAGTTGCATGTTGGCCGCGGTGCCCCTCCCATGTGTAGGACGGGAGCAGTTCCTGTGTGCATGCAAGGCGCGGGTTATCTTGAGGCGAGGGCTGGGCTGTCTGCTGCGGGCTTATCAGCTGGGCCTTCTACTGGGAGTAAAGGCAAGAGATGCTCCCCAGAAACTGAATTTAGTCGTTGCCTGCCCTGTGTACCCTGGGTGCCCGGGAGATGCATTTGCATGAACTGAGGCATCCTGAGCAGTCCTAGTGGGAAACAATACTTGAGAATCTGTTGGTTTATCATTTATTTATTTATTTATTTATTTATTTATTTATTTATTTATGTTGTCAGGCTGCGGATCAAACTGACACACTACGCTATGTCCTTTTTTTTTTTTTTTGAGACAGAGTCTCCCTAAGGTGCTACATTGCCCCGAGGCTGGCCTCCCCTTTGTGCCCCTCCTGCCCCAGTCTCCCAGAATCAGAATGCTGGATGACAGACCCATACCACTGGGGCAGCTGGGGTTGTTTCTCATTTATGCTGCTCTGTTTCCCTTCTAGTGGTCTCGGGTTCTGCAAGGCTGGTAGATGAGGCAGCAGATTAAAGGACATGATTCAGACTGTCCCGGACCCAGCAGTGCACATCAAGGTAAGGGCCGTCTCGGCTGGAACTCCGGCTCCACTTGCTCCTGCCCTGTGATCTCTGGCTGCTGGCCTGGCCGGTCCTGCAGGTGGCCAGCTCAGCCTCGGGCCAAATCCAGGGAGCTGCCACCTGGGTCTTATCCATGTCAGGAGATAAGAAACGGTTGTTATTGTTTTAAAGGGTGGGAAACAATCAACCAAAGTCTACCTCCTGGCATATGGAATTTGCATGAAATTTACATTTCATGTCCGTAAAGAGAGTTTTTGCTGGACCGCAGCCATGCACACAGTCACTTCCATGTCAGAGGCGGCTGGGGGAGCTGCTGCCACCGAGGCCATGTGCCCGCAACCTGGCAACACTTCCTGTCTGGGGCCGTTATAGAAAAAGTTTGCTAACATCTGAGATCATGTATAAAATTGCACTTGAGTTCTTTATCTTATTTCAATTTTATCTCCTTTATACTCGCTGGGGTTACCGAGGGAGAGAGGTGGCGGGCAAGTGGTTAGATTTTGTGTGTATGTTCCTGGGGGTGGAACCCAGGGCCTTTTCACTGAACTCATCTCCAAGTCCCCTTTCTTCTATTTTATTTTATTTTTTATTTTGAGACAAGGTCTTACCAAGTTGCTAAGTTCCCATGCTGGGCTTGAATTTGCCCTCTTTCTGCCTCAGCCTCCCAGAGTGCTGGAAGGACAGGCCCGACTCACCACCGTGGGGTCAAAATGGATCTTGGAAGAGCATGCTCAGGTCATGGCCGGCCCCTCACACCTGCCTGGCTGCTGCATGCATGTGCTTCCTGGGGCCCGAGGAGACAGGAGGAGGGGATGCAGGGGCCAGGCCCAGCCCTTGGGTGGAGTCCCACCCGCTCATTACAATATGCACACTGGGCCCGGTCGCAGCCCCAGGGAGGAAGTCAATGATTCTTTTCGGAAACTTGTTACAATGAAAGGCTATGGGAGAAATTGGGGCTGTGAGCTGCCTTATCCGAAAAGGCTGTCTACACTTGCGTTTATTTTTTATGGTGCTGAGGGTGGAACCCTGGGCCTGCTCTGCCTTGAGACGCAGTCCTAGCTGCCCGGTACTATTTATTTTCAAGACAGAATCTTGCCCTGTAGTTTGGTACTATTTAATTTAATGATCCATCCCTGCATCCCTTTGGCCTGTTCTTTGCTTCTCTCATATAAATTCCTTTTCCTAAGCGGCCTACTTAGTTTCAGTAATTTTTATTTCTTGCTTAAAACATGCATTGAAAATAGAGTCGTAGAATTGGAAGAGTTGGAGAGTTCATGGTTTTGAAAAATCTCTCTTTTAGTAGGCAAGTGGGGCTAGAATATAAAGTCTCGTACGTAGACTCGCACACAACCCTCCCCACAACACACAGTGTAAAGCAATCCATGTGGGGGCTTCACAGGCCCACAGGGGACAAGTCACCCTCGTGCACATTCAATTTCCTGGGAAACGGAAACTGGAAGAGCTTAGCTCCGCCTTTGCGCATCATGGAAGCCCCTGTAGTGTCAGCAGCCAGGCTACTCAAGGGTGTGAACGATTGTTAGTTTCGCCCCCCGAGCAACAAAAGCAAGTCCTTATGGGGGACACTGTGATCCAGGGGTCCCCTGTCCCCGGGCCATGGCCGCAAGCAGGAGGTGAGCTGCGCACCAAGCTCCGCCCCCTGCCAGCAGGCTCCTCCCAGGTTCCAGTGCCGCCGCTGATTGACAGGAGGCGGGGCTTCACTCTCCCCTCCCCTCTGGCTGGCTGCTGCCTTTCCAAAGCTAAGCAACATGATGGCCTTCCTCTAAACCATTCCTGGTGTCCTGCACCGGGGGACCAATGCTGTAATTTGAGCTCTGTGTCATGTTTTATGGGGATCTGACGGCAGTGTCTGTATAAGTGCAATGGGACTCTCTTGGGAGGGGACAAGGTTTTTCCAAAAGTGTTTGAAGCACATTTCCTAAGTCTCTACACAGAAGGAAGGATGGTTTCCTTCTTCTGTTGACCATGAAGCCGAGAGATGTAAACAAAGCTCAGGGAGAGGGAGGGTGAAGCCGGAATTGCTTCCTATGCGCCTGGACACCAGAGTGCGCAGCTGAGGCACATGTACGGGCCTGGCTTTCCTAACCAGCCATCAGGAGGCCACGAATCCAGCAGGAAGGCAGGTTTCAGAGAGTTCACTTACCAGCCAGGCACGAGAGCACGGGACTGGACTCCCAGGACTCTGGCAGGCTGAGACAGGATCGCGAGTTCCAGCCCACCCTGGGCAGCTTAGCGACACCCTGTCTGACGGTTGGAAGGGCTGGGGTTGGAGCTCAATGTGAAGGCCTCAGGTCTATTCCCAGTACTGAAAAAATAATAATCAAAATAACAATAAAAAAATTATGCAGCTCTGCTTCTACAAACCCGGGGAACCTAGTCCCACTGAAATGTGACTTCGGGGAAACGTTCGGGTTTTGGTCTCGGGAATGAAGTTTTTTCCAGTTACAGTTTGTCTCTTCCCGGTCAGTGGGGTTGACGTAAGTGTACAGCGAAGGATAATTTTGAGAAGTGGTACGAGTTTTTTAAAAAATACATTTCGACTCCAGTCGCTGTGTGTCTGGGGGAGAGAAGCTGGTGAGGGAGAGGTGCGTCGCCGGCAGCTGCCGCGGGCGAGGAGGCAGGAAGAGCCCCACGCAGACACCTGCCGCATTTCTAACGCTCCACATTGTGCCCATTGGCATGGCGGGAGCTGCAGTGATTCCTGCCTTTGATTTTATTTGTGTATGACATTGGCCTTTTTGACACCGAGTTGAAGACATGTTTCTTCCACCATTTTCTTAAAACGCCGGACTTGGGAGTTTATCTGGTGAAATTGCACGTGCTGAGGTGTCTGGGACTTTAGAGGTGGGAGAGCAGCTGTCATCTCCGTGCTTGGGACTTTCGGGGTTGGGGACGTGGCTGGAGAGGAGGGCCGTGCACGTGACACACGATGGCCCCGCTCGACCTGTCCGTGCCACCGGTGGCAGGTGTCTTCGTCTCGTTTTGCTAATGTCATCCGTGAAGGACTGGAGTCCCCTCAGCAGTGACATCACGAGTATGTGCGGGTGACGCCCAGGACACAGGGGCTCCTTCCCATGTGTGCCCCAGGCAGTCCTGGAGAAGACGAATGTGCCTTTCCTCCTTTCAAAGAAAAAAAAAATCTTCCTTTTTGTGGTACTGGGCACTGAGCCCGGGGCCTTTGCATGGAGCTACATCCTCTGCCTTTTAAAAAATTTTTTTGATTTTAAGACAGGGTCTCTCTATGTGGCTAAGGTGACTGGACTGGGTGCAACTGATTCTGTAATTTGCGACTGCTCTTTGTGGCAGGATAAGTGCTTTACTCTTTCGTGTGTTTAAGGGAGCTGAATTAATAAGGAGGAAAGAAAGACGATGAGCCTCTGTGGGGCGTAACATGGCCTCGGCGGGGTGATGCAGCCACTGGGGCTTTTCATTTAACAGACTGAGTGCACGCTGAGACTGCATGCATAGAGCACACATGTAGTGCACACACAAACACAGAATACACAGTGCACATGAAGAATGCACGCACACAGAGAATGTACACAAGGAATGCACACATAGGATGCACATGTAGAGTGCACATACACACATAGAATACACCCATAGAACACACAGAGCACACACGTAGAGCACACACGTAGAGCACACAGGCCCTGTTCAGTGTGGCTTGTTCTGCGCATGGGCACAGGGGTCCGTCACGTTGGTGGGCGCTCACGTAGCTGTCTGGCACCGGCGTGGAGAAGCTGAGGATGCCTGCCACCACCCACCATCTGCATCCTGGTATACTCCTTGTTGCATGTAAGTGCCAGGAGACCTGTGTAAGCTAAGAATGGGACCAACCCAAGTTCCCATCGACCAGAGAAGGTGTACATACTATTGCTCTTGTTCTCTGGTGAAATACCATACAGCAGAGAAAAATAAACAGCTAGCATCTGCCTGTGTCCATGCACCAATGCGGATTGTTCTGTAGCTCGAGCTACTGAGCACTTAGAGAAGAACGGCCATCAGCCCATGTGGCCAAGGGGTTTTCGACGGGGCCTCCCAGGGCCCAGCAGCGTGCCCACCAGCCCCAGGTGGCATCCGCAGTTTTGCGGCACACATCAGAGAACCCAGAAAAATACCCACCCCGGGCACTCGCACAGCTCCGCAGCCAGGCCCCACAGCCCGGTGTGTAAGCTACGGTCATGACCCAGCGACCTAGGCCAGTCATGGTCACCGTTAACAAAGGGCGGTAGGGGCCTGTAATCCCCCTACTCCGGGAGGCTGAGGAGGTTCACAAGGTTGAGCCCAGCACGGGCAGCTTAGCAACCTAGGGAGACTGCCTCAAAATCAAAAACCAAAAGTGGATTGGGGGTGTAGCCCAGCGTGAGGCCCCCAGGTTCCATCCCTGGCACTGCAGGAACAAGCAGATAAAATGACCAGCGCAGAGATTGGAAGGGTTGGGGCGGCTGTCAGGATGCCGGGGCTGCCAAACACTGGCGCCGCGGGGACTTGGTGTTTGGCTTTTAGGTGTGTGTGTGTGTGTGTGTGTGTGTGTGTGTGTGTGTGTGTGTATGTACACGTGGGGCTGCAAGGCTCCCTATGTGTGCATGTGTGTGTACACCCAGGGCTGTGAGGCTCGTGTGTGTGTGTGTACACACGGGCTGTAAGGTTCATATGTGTGTGTGTATATACACGGGGCTGTGAGGCTCCCTATGTATGCATGTGTGTACACACAGAACTGTAAGTCTCATTATGTGTGCGTGTGTGTGCACACGGGGCTTGAGGCTCATTATGTGGGTGTGTGTGTACACCTGGGGCTGTGAGGCTCCCTGTGTGTGCGTGTGTGTACACACAGGGCTTGCTCTGGATATCTTTGAACAATATTCCCTGGGATTTTTGTGGCTCCCTCCGCGTGTAATCCTAGCATTCTGGAAGGCTCAGGTAGCACGGTTGCAAGTTCTAGTCCAGCCTGAACAATTTAAGACTCTCAGAATACGCAGCGTTAGCCAGGTGTGGTAGCGCATACCTTTCATCCCCGCACTCTGGGAGGCTGAGGCAGGGGGTCACAAGTTTGAGCCCAGCCGTGGAAATCTGGACTCCGTCTCAGAACAGTTGAAAGGGGCTGGGCTGTAGCTCAGCGGGAGGGACCTGGGTTCCGTGTCCAGCCACAAGCGAGCGAGGTTTCCGTGGAGTAAGAACACCGGCGAGTGCGCACAGTGCTTTCCCTGTGCGAGGGGACCTGCAGGCACACAGCGGCTTGTGTGTCGCCGCGGACTCGGCTGCCCAGATTCTGGTGTCCAGATGTTCCTGTTTGTCCCAAAGCAGTAACTGCAAATCGCAGAGAAAGTTTTTTTTTTTCCTTTTAATTTTAAAGATCGGATTCCAGGGTGAAATGAAAACACTGGCTGTGTAGCTCGTAGCTGAGGGCGCGCTGCCTCCGGGACGGGACTTTCGCAAGTAAACAACATTAACTGAAGCATGGCTCTTAATTTTGTGGTGACTCTGTGGGTTTTCTGGAAAGGACTGCGGATTTGCATTAAGCATTGGCTCTGCCTTTTGCCACAGACGCACTGCTGTTCTCAATATCCAGAAATAAACACTTCATGTGGACTTTCAAATTAATCTCGTAAAATTTTTATGATAATTCTGCCATGGAGGTAACTTGAGTGTGAGACTGGTGTGTAACTCGAGCCTGGTGATACTTGCGTGTTTTGTTTTAAACCAGGTCTAAAATATTTGTGTCTTGTCACTAATCAAAATTGTATGCCGAAGGAAACCATCAAAAACAAGTGAAGTTTTTGACCGGTTCAGGCTATCTGGAAGAGCTGCGCAACTGAATACGTTTGCTCCATTGCTGCATGGGAAAATGGGGGGTGGTGGTGTAAGATTTGTGTGCTTCATTGCACATTTCAGAACTGTTCTAGAACATTCAGACAAGTCCAGGTGCTAAGGTGGCTTTCTACCTGTCTGTCCTGAATGGCCACCTGGGGGGAGACTTACATAAAATACGGAACTTGGAAGGAGCTTCCCTTACTCAGATACTCAGAACTGGAAGCTTTCGCGTTTCAGAATTGTGGGCGTGGATTTTAGGATGTCCACATACAGAGCCATGTCTGTATGCGTGGGAGGACTTACCTTGGGGAAGGAACCCCATCTAACCAGTGGCTTTACTTCTGTCTCCTACACACCTTACATTGATTGTTCAGAGGTGATTCTACGCAAAATTTTTCGTGCACCTGCATTGTAACTCTAACCCATCCCAGGAGCAGACTTTCCACGTGTGGTGTTGCGTCTGATCTCAAAGCTCCGAATCTTGGAGGCCTTTATATTTTGAATTTTCAGGCTAGGAACACTCAGCTTGTATTAGCAATACACGGAGGCTTCGCGAAGGAAACTTTCGGGTTTCGGAGAGAGGCTAGTTTTGCCTATGAGTAGTTTACACAATAGGCTGTGAGTCTTTCTCCCTGGTGCAGTAAGTTGGTTTCTCAATCCTGACAAAGCCCCCGGTCCTTTCTACACATGAGATACGCCTTCTGAAGAAATACAGTGCTGAAAAACTGGCTTTTTCAATCCATTTGGCGGCATTAAGAATGTGTGTTAGTACATATTTTGATTGATAGTAAGACATTGATACAGACCGAAGAGAGGAATTAACTATGATCGTTTTTGCATCAATTAAAAATATTTAAATTGACCTGAAAATCTAAAAGTAGCACACCATGTGCAACCCTAGTTATTCTGTGTTGCTGTGGTGATGGCAACACGTTGATAACCGATTCTGTCCCTGAGGATTAAAGTTTGCGATGCCTGCTCATGGCCTTTGACGTTGGCACAGCACCTACCCGGCCATCGGCGTGCCATGGAACATTCCTTTCCAGATAGAGGCTGTCTCTCCGGGGCATGGGGAGCTGCGTCCCCCGGACTGGCGGCAGGAGCAGGTGCTGATGGACTCCTGAGCAGCAGATGTGAGGCAGAACTGGGGAGGCAGGAGTGGAGGGGGGACACACAGCAGTGGAGGACAGCTTGGGGACAAGGCGATACGGAGCTGGAGAGCCTCAGACCACATCCGTGGGGCAGCCTGATCTGCCAAGTGGTGGGCTCAGGAGCAGAGATGGCTTCAAGGGCTCAAGGCTGTCAGAAGATGAGGCTCAGGTGCCCTGCTGTGCTGGGTTATTGGGTGGTGCTGTCTGGATGGGGCTGAGGTTGCAGGCTGAGCAACCGGAGAGGGTTCAGAGGAAGCTACCTCCAGCTTGCCTGGGGGCAGATCTGAGGTCCCTGCGTTTCCTTGATGTCTTACTCCTTTTGTATTTTTTTCCCCTCTGTTGGTCAAATTTACAGCATTTTAGTATTTTGAAGGGTTGTCTTCTCAGAAGTGAATGCCCTTTGGCTGGGCCTGGGAGCACAGGCCTGCTGTCCCAGCACACTGGGAGGCTGAGTAGGAGGATCATAGTTTTGAGCCCAGCCTCCTGGGCAGCACTGTCTCAAAATCAGAAATCACAAATGGGATAAGGATGTAGCTCAAAGTAAAGGCTCTGGACTCAATCCCCAGCACCAGGAGGAGGAGGAGGAGGAGGAGGAGGAGGAGGAGGAGGAGGGGATACCCTCTGTTCATGAAACCTACATGCTTTTCACAGTACGAAGCAACTCTGTCCTCCGTGCTCAGCCTGGGGTCCTTGCTGTTGGACAGTGTCACGCTTAGCAAAAGCCACCACCGGGGGAAAAGAATTTTTTGAAAAATAAATAATTATTAAAAAAATTATTCTTACCTACTCTGTTTGACTGCATCAAGGGTTCTGACCCTGGATAGGCAGCGTTAGGCTTCATGTGTCCTGTTGTCAGTCCACTACTTCTGTTGACGTGAACTGCTTTTAGGATTTTTGGTTGAATCCATCATTGGGTAGTTAGATCTCAAGTCTTCATCTATGTCAGGTTAGTGGCTATGCCAACCTCTGCCCTCCAAAAATTTGAGTCCAATAGTTGGTCTTCAAGACTGCCTTGGTCTTGGCTTATGTCACTGCTTGGTGCTTGAAGTGGACTAGGGGCCAAGGAGAGAGATCCATTTCTGACTAGGCACAGTGAGACACGTAAGTGCAGAGGAAACAGTCACTGGTCCTTTTTCCCTCTGTAGCTGGCACTGTCACCTGGTCTCCTGGGCAACTAGTGATGGGTGAAGTAAGGCTTGTCTCTGCATTTTAGAGCCTTGGTTGAAACTCTGAGGCCACTAGAAACTTCACATCCTGCTGCAGTTGAAAGAAAAATGATTAAATATAACTTGCCAGTTGTCATAGCCTACATCAAGTAATGAAGTAATTCCAAATTACGTGTAATATTTAAAAATTTTCCTTCCCTGTTGACATTCAGGGAGAAACCATTGCACCTCTCTCCAGTTGTATCTTTAGGACCAAAGAAAGATAAATATGGGGGAGGGACAGGTGTGCACATTGTTACAGACGCATCGCCCCGAAGGAAGGACCGGATGATTGTGAGTGTCCCGTGTGGAATGCAGGGAAACTTTCCAAACTCATGTGATTTATTTCCCCATGTGGTTAGGATCGACTTTCACCTTTAAAGGGTTTTACATAGAGATTTCCCTTCTCCTGTTTTCACTGGCTAAATTCCTTCTTGGAATTATATCTTAAGATTTTAAAATTGTTAAACCTTAATTTAAAAAACGCATTGATTTTTTAAAATCTTGAACTTCTGTATGTTTGGCTATGATCCCCTCAGAACCCTAAAACCTCAGACCCCTACTCCTAATCAGCAGGATGTGTTCTAGTCACAGGGGCACAGAATCGTGCCGGCCCACTTATAATGTGTCACCCAGAGGAACAGATGCCTCAGCGAAGCGTGGTAGCCAATTCTATGACTTTTTACCTCTATTATTTATCTGATCCTTCGTTTTTTCTAGAAGAATACATGGCATACTTGAAATTCGACATAGATTTAATTCCTTTTGGCTCTGACTGAAACTTTCAGGAGTGCACATGTCACCAGTCAAACAGAGAGAAGGTCCCGTATTTCTAATTTCCCACAGATATTGAGGACGCATGGTGCTTCCTGGTACCCTCAGGAATAGGAGCTGGGATACCCATGGTGCTGGTTCACAGACGCCTTTGGGCGCTGTCCCCACGAGTGTCTGGAGCTTCGGGGTAGCTGAGTGCATATGCCTCGTACATGCTCCGTGAAGTGCGTTTCCCCTGGGGTGCAGTGGCAGGTACAGGCAGAGCCGTGGACTGTGAGTGACCGCCACCATGACGCACTCCTTGAGTTGTCCCTTGGTGACTTCAGGCTCCCAGGCCAGGTCTGCTGCGGTGCAGGGAGGGTGCGAGGCACGCCTCCAGATCCGCAAAGTAGGCCAGTATCACTAAAATTAACCCCCATCTCAGTGGTCCCACAGACGGAGAGGTGCACTTTTTCACTGCCACAGGTGCATATTTCTTGCGTCGCAATGTCAGAACTGAGTCCGCTGCGCCCTGTCTCTGGCTGGCTGTGGTTATAATCGTCTCTGTTCCCTCAGTTCTTTAGTGGCCACTTACTCAAGCACTACAGACGGCTTCAGTCTGTTTTGGGCCGCTATAGCTGTAACAAAGTGCCTTAGACAACGCGTCCAACTTTTCTTGGACCAGGGACCAGTTTTGTAGAAGACAATTCTTCTGAAGTTGGGGTGGTGATGCTAGTGGCCCCCCTTCAGCTCCACCACAGATCATCAGTCATTCAGTTCTCATAGGGGTCTTGGGTCCCCTTCATGTGCACTTTACAGTAGGGTGTGCATTCCACTGCTGCTGATGGGGGTGGAGCTCAGGTGGTCGTGGGAGGGATAGGGCGTGGCTGTATATACAGATGCAGCTTTGAGTGCTGACCCTCTACTCACCCGCTGCTGTGCAGCTGGGTTTTATTTACTCATGTGTTGCTGGGATAGAATACCCGCCATCCACAACTTAAGGGAGGGAAGGTTTATTTTAGCTCACAGTTTCAGAAGATCTCAATCCGTTCGTGCGTGGCTGGCAGTGTTGGGAGCACATGACAAGAGAAATCTGTGCATGGTATGGCAGACAGGAAGCCAGAGAGAACAAGGAAAGACGGGACTGGCATTTATCCCTCCCAGTCAGGCCCTTCCAACCAGGCCTCCCCCTTAATGCTCTTGGGATCCATAGGTATTCCACAGTAGTTAAATGCATGAGTTTTGGGGGATATTCCAGATTCAAATCAAAACAAAATGGTTTCTCAGAAGCCATTGGCCAGTATTGGTTCCTGGTCTGGAGTTTGGGAGTCCCTGGTGTAGACAGGTATGCATGTCCTCCTCCCATCCAGGGGCTGCTGGGAGGAAGGACTCTCTGAACAGTTCACAAGATGGTACCAGGTGGTCCAGGTGGATCTGTCCAATAACTGGCAGTCCCCATGAAGCAGTGACCTTCTTGGAGTTATGACCCTCGCCTGCCTCTCTGCTGTCTGCTTCCTTTCAACACCCTCCCAGGTCTATACCTCCCAGCAGAGCAACAGCACCCTAGGCCTGCAGGCTGTGTCTGGAGAAAACCAGGCTAGGCCAGGACTATCAACAGAAGTGCTCATTTCTCTATTCCCTGCCAGCATTTTTCTTTTCTCTACATCTTCTTTCCCTAGTAGAAAACAAATATAAACACACAAATGAGCTTCTCTCCCAAAAGACTCACCTCCTGTGACATTGCCCTGTGCCACACCTGCAGAAGAGGCAGACACAGAGCAGACAGTGCCCAGCGTCTGCGCAGTGCACTCCCACATGTGGGCATCCCCAGGCTGCGGAAGCCTGAGGCGTGAGGCTGATGCATGGGCACTGGGAGCTGTGGATTTCCGTGGCGCACCTAATCCAGCGGCCTAGTGGTGTCCCGGCACAGGGCACCAGCCACACCTGGTGAGCGTCGCGGTGCACACTGGAGCCGCAGCTCGGCTCAGAACATCTGGATCACTCTGGACAGCCTTCGGATGAGCCCTTTAGTTCCGCTTCACAGCTCTGGGTGCACGAGGTACTCAGGGAGATTTGGAAACTCAACCCCTACTTGTGCCCAGCCCTGGAGGTGTAAGTGGCCAGGGATGGGTTGGGGGCATGACTGCTTTTTAAAGAGCTTCCAAGGAACTGTAATGTGTCACCTGGGGTTTGTTTATCATGGTTCTAAGTGAGAACAATTTTCTAGTTTTCAAAATCTTGTTACTTATAGTTTCTAAAAATTAGAGTTTCTGTTAAAAATACATGACAATGGTCTTTGTTCAAGGGAAGTAAACTATAAGAATGTTAGAATGGTTGATTGCATTGGTTTAAGGAGTGTAATTTTTGGGAACCTAACTTTCAAAGTTGAACTCATCATGACTAACTTAATTACCTACTGTCAAAATCACAATTTACAAAAACAAAACAAAAAAAGCTGTCATCGATCTCTTGGTGGCATTTGGCACAAAGTTGGTTCCTTTTAGTGAGCTAGAAGCCTTGCCTTCAAGTAATCAGAGATGTCCAGGGAGACATAAAGTGGGGCTGTGTGTGTGTAGTAGGTGAATGTGTGTGTGAAATTTTCACTGTCATTAAGCTGTTCAGGAGTGACTTTTGCATCTTTTTAACCATTACTTGTCACTCGACTTTAAGGGATAAGGCGAAGCCAAAAGAATGAAAAGCTAGAGAGTCTAGAGGATTCCTTTTTCTTTTTCTTTTTAAATACCACCTGTATCACCAGAGTAGCTCCGAGGTAGAATCATCATGATGGTGTGATCATCGGGATAATAAATCCTTCTGAGCTTAGTGTTTATGCATTTTACCCAGTTGTATAATGATCCTCAGGATTATGTAAAGTTTTGTGCATATTATGCCTTTAGTATTAAAAATGATCTCTACCAATGGGGCCATCTTATCTGCCCTGGCTGTGGTGACAAGAGTTCCTAGCATTGGAATAGGTTTATTTTAGCTTACAGTTACAGAGGATCTCAATCCGCTCAGGGAACTATTTCCATGGCCAAGAGCGTATGGGACTGAGCTAAGGGCAGTTTTTCTTTTTCTGATAGATGTATGTAGTTATAATTGGCCAGTTATTTTGGAAGGGAAATCAGTTTCCACAAAGTAAATAACAAAACAAAACAGAAAGCATCCAATTGCTGGCAAAGTGTGATGTGGACTATTGGCACAAGTGCTGGCAAACTTTGCCTGTGACCTTGTTGTGTTCTGATGGTTAGAAGACAGCTCCTTTCCTTTCCTTTCCTCCCTCCCCTCCCCTCTCCTCCTCTCCCCTCTTTTTCCATTCCATTTCTTATCTTTTTCTTTGTCAGGAGAATCTCTTCCAGATACCCTGATGGTCTCTGTGGATGTCGCCTTGACTTGTGGGAGTGAGTGTGACAGTCTATGCTAGTGAATATGTAGTGGCGATTGTAAATATCATGTATGACCAATCCCACGTTGACTGGCAGCCGTGCGAATCTTGGTGAGCAATGCAAAATGTGCCCCTTCCCTCTCTAACCCAATTCCAGATATTTTAGCAAAAGAAATTCATAGCTGCACCCATGGCAAAGCTGGATTTTAGTGCCAAATGAGAGGATTTGAGGTTGAGACGGTGGAAGAAAATCGCGGTTCCCCAATTCGCCCTTCAAGGTGAATTACTCAGAAGTCACCCAGGATGGACGGGGTCACTGGCTTGGGGAAATTCTCTGAACCACCCGTTAGACTCTACCCTCTTCCCATGACCTAAGCTCATCTTCCAACGCAAAGGAAATCACAAGGAATAATTCTACAGAGTGGCAGACGGCCTACAGACAGGCCAAATCGTCTTTGAGGTCTGCAGGAGGATTATTGTTCCTAATGACTGTCAGCTGTGATGACGACCACTTCATAGGTTCACCCACTAACAAGCAGTAAGCCATAATTGAGCCATTCTGCCAGGCACCAGAAATAATACCGGGATTGATCGGCTGTCGTTCTCGTGTATGTTGAAGCAAGACTGAGCTGAGGGAGAGAGTCGATAAGTAGACTGACAGCCAAGTTCAAAGGCAAGCTCTGCCTGGCATCCTACACCGCCATTCTGAGTCTCCCCGGAACATGAGTCGTTGGTCTGGAAAGGGAAGCTACACGGGTTAGGGTTCTCTTGAAAAAATGGACTTAATAGAAAAATATATATGTAACCGTTTGTAAGGGAATTTACTGGGCATGCTTACAGAATCCGGCATCTGCAAGATCAGGGAAGAGAACTGGAGAATCCAATGAACTGCTCAGATAAAGAGATGGAGGTCATGAAACGGGGTCAAGGAACTGCCACCTGTCCAAGGTGGACGGCCTCGAAGCTCCCCGTAGAGTCACTGGTTTGAGTCCGTGTGTGCCCACAGGTGATGGCACAGAGTGGGGCTCTTCCAGAAGGAAGGAAGTGCTTTCTTCTTCCTTTTTTATTCTGTACAGGCTACAAGTCTATTGGTTGGTGCCACCCACATCCCGGCGGGTCGTCGTCTTTTGGTTTGCTGGTCCACATCATGCCGTTGTGAGATTTGCTGTAGTTCCGGACAGTGGCCTCAAGGTTGCCGTCCACATTAAAATATGAAAAAAATAGAATAAAATGTAAAATGTGTTTGCTCAGGATTAAACGGTCATACTATTTTTAATTCGTTCATTCATTTGTTTATACAAACAATTGTTGAGTATTTACTCTGCTAGGAGTCGTGAGCGATGCTGAAGTTAGGTAGACACGGATTCTTCACCTGAGGCGAAGACAGGAAGACAGGATCTCCATGAAGATCAGAGAATCCATGGTGAAAACAATCCCTCCTCCCTAGGGAACTCGGGCACTGCGTGTGCAGCAAGCCCGTGGTACACACGTTGCTTCCGCACCTTATGAGGTCCTCAAAACCGTAGAGGAAAATTTCTCTATGTTTAGTCACAAGAAAAATACAGTCCCAGATTCTGTAGGGCTGAATTTTCCCTAAGCGTCATTAAAAAGTCCAAATAATTTTTGAAGTAAAATTAATACTATGGGGAAAAAAAAAATAGGTAGGCACCTACCAAATTCAGTGTACAAACTTTTGGGACACACCGGATGGTTACTCCAGCGGTGCTCAGCTCTGTGGCACTGGGATGGGCCTGGTGGGGGTGGCCAGCCTTGCCAGCAGTGATGGGACAGGGCTGGTGTCGAGGTTCCGGTGAGGGCCCACAGGGGGGTGATGGACTGTGAGCTGGCGACAGGTCTGGGAACATGGGGACTGCTTAGGAGGAAAGAGCTGTGGTGAAGGTATAGGGCGGCCTCAGAGGGAGCGGGAGCGCGGGATGGTGGAAGGGGAGGAGTCTGTGGTCAGTGAGAGGAATTTTGGCTGGAGAAGCTTCACCCTCCTCAGGCTGGACCCCGCCCGGGCCGCGTATCTTACTGACGCATTTCCACCATGCAGGCTGGCTCGTCTTTGGGGCTTCTGTGTTCCTCAGAATAAGATACCCTGGGAAAGGAAGTGTCAAGTTGTGTCTGCCGTCTGCCGTCGGGAGACCACAGTCGGAGGGCTGGGGCTAGCTCCAGACGGTTCCTTTGCTGTGTCTCTCCACAGATCCCACTGGCATCCTTGGAGGTGGGGGCGGGATGCTGCTTCAGCCCCTTGGCTGCCAAGGGCCCCTCCGGAGAGCGTGGGTGCCGGCTCTGCCTCTCACCCCTCGTCTCCCCTCTTCTGCAGCCTTTCGTGCGCATCTTCCCCACGGGCTGCCAGGGCGCCCTGTTGAAACTGGGAGTTAGATCAGACCAGGTCGCTGCACACTGCACACACCATTCCAGTGACTTCCCGATCAGCTGAGGTCCTACCCGGTGGCCCTGGTTTCTCCCAACGTTGGACCCCAGGTCCTTCTTTGACGTAACCCTGCACTCTTTCCGTTCCACCCATCCCAGAATTATTGGTGTCCCTCTTCTCAAGGCCTTCGCACTCGCTGGTCCCCCATCTGAAATGGGCTGCCCACTGTTTTATGAGGCTCGTTCCCACACTATCTTCAAACTTTTAACCCCTTCATCGGAAGGCCTTTCTTGACCTTCCTTCCCACTCTGTCTGTCTGTCTGTCTGTCTATCCATCCCCATAATTATTTATTTTTACTAGTATGTGTTTGCAATACATAATAATTGCATTCATCCTGGGGACTTGGGATACACCCTACTGCATCTTAATGATTTATTTTCAGCCTCCCCCATAGCGGCGTTCCCCACCTTCTACATCCCACCCCCATTTCCGCACAGTCTACCTCTCTCTCTTTGTTCCTTATTCATGTCTTGGGTCTCTTCCACCCTGTGTAGCAGTTCCCTTTCTCCCCTTCCCCATTTTATATCCCCTCCTCCCGTGCCACTCCTTTTGCTCCTTTGTTCCAGTTTTTTCCTGATGCGCGCCTTCAGAAAGGCAAGGGGTTCATTTTGCTGGTCTGTAGCTTCATCCTCACTTGGTACGGTGTTTCCTGGCGCGTCTTGGGTACTCAAAAATGCTCATTGAAGAAAGAAGGTTGAATTACATGGCTGCGACTGCCAGATCTGCTGATGGTAGAAAGTTGGGGAAGCACAGGACAGCAGAAAGAAGAAACCAAACATGTTCCTTAGTTTATGTGGCAGTAACATCTGCTGACATGTCAGTGTCACAGTGCCCGCGCACTGTGTGCATCTCTAGTTGATTTGCCATCAGGAACATTGGTGAATAGCATGTGACTGTGGGCCATGACCAGGAGAATGAAGGTCTAAAATCACATCCGTGGGAAGGTGCTTTGAGGGCTCTCTGACCAGGAGACCAGCAGGCTTGGGAGACCATGATAAGCACCTTAGATTTTAAAGAGTTGTGGTCCCTAAGACAAATTATATGTAACCTCTCTACGCCTAGGGCTCAGATCTCACTAGTTAGGCAGCCAGAGACAGGAAGACATCAGCTTCTTAGAAAGATCAGTGTCTGCAACCTTGGCCGTCCTCAGTGGGGCTAAGCTCTGGAGAACCCGGCTCACATCACTGGAAGGTCAAGTAGAGGTTCTAGGTCTGTTCTACTTGAAGTCTTTCACTCAAGGAATCAGAAGAAACAAAGGTACATTTAAGAAACTCAGAGATTTAAGCCAATAATGGTACATTACCTACTGGTCATAGGAAGTTTTGTGTATACCTGTGGGTAATTTTCCTTCCCTCTCAATATCCTCTCTGTTTCTTACGGAGTCAGGACTTGGACGGGATAATGTTGATTCATTCGTCTCCCTTGTCATTCGTTTCATAGTCACAGTTTTAAGTGCAGGAGAAAAATCTATTCTTAATTGGCCGTGGCCCCCATCGGATACATGGCTTATGTCCTTACAACAAACCTCTGCCTCTGTTTTTTTTTTTTTTTTTTAAGAACAGTGTAATTCCAGAAACATCAGGAACACATTAAGCTCCCCAATAATGGAGGTTTTAGAGCTGTGTTTTTAAGCCCCTCTAAAGTCAATTGATATAAACACAGTTAAGCCTGTCACAGTCATGATGTCATTTGTCCTATAAACATCGCTATGTCTCTAGAGAAATCGTGGCAGGCGGGCCAGTAGAATTCATAAACAAGCTATCAGAAAATACACAGAAAGACAAGACTGTAATTTGAGTAATTCTTGATGAAAAGTCGCAGGGCATCTTATGGTTTTATAACTGTGATAGCAGCGTTTTTCCTTTGAAGCCACTGATATTCTTGGAATATCTATTTTAAAGATAACTCCACGAATTCATCTGAATTGCAGAAGTTCTGTTGTCAAATATGCGACAAATTATTTAATTTATTCTATCTATATTTTAAAATCAGCTGGAGGCAAAGCTTTTTTAGAAATAAATTTGAGTGTTTTCATTTCAGGGATTCACAAGTGAACTTTAAGATTCTGTTTAAGCCTGGCATAGTGCATTAAAATTCCTGTTGTGATTATTTCTTTGATTAAATTTAGCAGTAGATCAACCATGGAAGGCTTATTACTATCTTTTCTTATTCCAGCAAGAAGCAGTCTGTGGCACCAAACAAGCCATTCCTATGATTATAGATGAAATATGACCATTTTACAATAATGTAAGATGCTGGGGTGGGGCGTGAGGACTTGCTGCCCCTGGGACTTGTGGCCAGTCTACCTTTGTGCCACGTGTCTGTTTGGATCAGGAAGGTAAGGAGATTTTTACCTAAGTAACTGTGGTTGGATAATGTGGACTTTCTTCTAACTCAACCCAAACGAAGCATCTTAAACAGAAACACATGGGTGTGTCAGAGCGCACGCGTCTGAGCCCGCAGAGGTCAATGGGCGTGTGACAAGCCTTGGTAACTGGCTGGTTTCTCTCGTTCAGGGTGCTCAGCAGCGTTTAATGCCCTGTAAGACAAGCGGGATGGATGCCCAGTGGTGCCCCTTCTCCTCACAGTTGTGGCAGGGTTCTAGGGATCCGGAGGGGTACTTGTCCCTGCCTCTTGCTCTGTCTCCCCGCAGCCCAGTCACAACCACCAAGGGGCTTGAATGCAGAGCTAAAGGGAGGAGCTCCAGCCACGCCTGGTGGCACAAGCCTTTGATTTCAGCTTTCTGGGAGGCTGAGGCAAGAAGATCCCAAGTTCGAAACCCAACCTGAGCAACTTAGCGATCTCCTGTCTCAAAATATAAATTTTTTTAAAAAAAAGAGCTGGTGTATAGCTCAGTGTGAAGGCCCTGGGTTCAATCCCAGGTATCATACACATGGAAAAAAGAAAAAGGGGGGGGGGGGGGGGGAGGGAGAGAGAGAGAGAGAGAGAGAGAGAAGCAAGTTTGGAAGTTCTCCTAGGAGTCCTGCTGTGTTGGGGACGTGGGCCCGTGACGTGGTCTCCTCTCAGCTCCCTTCAGGTTCTTCTTAGCTCTCAGTGTATGAGCCCCCACATTCCCACCAGGGTGTCCCCCTCTTCGAGCCCAGAGCTTGTCGCTTGGATGGCGCGTGGCCTTCCGAGGCTGGCTGGAAGGCTTCCCCTTCACACGCAGAGGCCAGATGCTGCCAAGGCTCAGGTGGAGGAAGGGCAGGAGGGAGCCCGGGAAGGCAGGTGTGACCAGCGTGTCTCTTGGAGTGTGACGGCCCACGGGGCCAGGGTGGCATGGCTGTGGTCTCCCTTTGCCGCTGGGCCACAGTTTCCATCGAGGTGGAACAGTGGACTTGCATGAGGCTTGTCACTAACTCGTACTTTGGTTTAAATCCTACGCTATAATTACTAGGGCGAATCGATTGGATACCAAACAGGACCAGGAAGACGGGTTAATCTTCTGCTTGGTGAGTTCACGTTTCCTTTTGGGGTAATGGAAACACTGAGAATGAGGAAGAGATGGCAGTAGCGGTCCAGTTCCGGAATATATACTCAAGGCCCCTGATTCGCTCACTTTAAAACAGTTAATTTCGTCAAGAAAGCATATCGTCTGAGGCGAGAGATTTGCCAGTTACGCTCATCTGATCCTCGCACATTTTCTACATCGATTGAAAGGCCACACGGTACCTTATAAATGGATGCAATTACCGTCTGTTGGGGAACACAGTGGCCCCCAACTTCTTTGGTCTTCCGGAAGACAGTTTTCCCAGAGAGCAGGTTGGGGATGGTTTTGGGATGATTCAAGCAGTACATTTATTGTGTACTTATTATTATTATTTATTGTTGTTATTTCAACCCTGCCCAAGCTGAGCCTCAGATCATCAGGCTCTCATTAGATTCTCATAAGGAGTGTGCAGCTCACAGTAGGCTTCATGCTGTACGAATCCATTGCTGCTGCTGACCTGGCAGGAGTGGAGCTCAGGTGGTCATGCTGGCGATGGGAGTGGCTGTAAATATGGGTGAAGCTTTGCGTGCTGGCCTGCCACTCACCTCCTGATGAGAGGCCCAGTTCTTAACAAGGTACATGTCTGTGGCCGGGATCTAGGGACCCTTGCAGTAAAAAAATTGAAAAAATAAATAAAAACTCAATATAAAAACCAGATGGCCTACTCCATGTTATGTGAATTTCACCTGGGGTTAAAAAAAATGGCAATAGAAAACCTAGTATTTTTTGAATAATGTACCAGAAAGGCACATGAGTGGATGCAACTTCACAGCTCAGGCCTAAGGTCTAGGGACCAGGGAGGGGCTTTTTCCTCTGAGACTGCAACACGGGTGAGTGTGTGCTCATATTTCTGCATGTCCATGCCCGGCCCTGCACGTGCAGTGAGCCTGGGAACTGCCCGGGAGCTGCCCTCCCCTGGGTGTGCACGGACATGGGATGCCTTCGCAGACAGAAGGGTGGCGACTGGGAGGTGAAGTAGCCCTTGGCTTATGAGATTATGAGTATGCTCTACAGCGCCCTCTCCAAATATTCAGTGGAGAATCTTAAAGATCTCTGTTTCTCCTTCTGTGGCAGTATGGGTTGATTTTGTTCTATCCTGCCTTGCTTAAAAACAAGTCAGAAGTCATAACCATTGATCTCAGATGGCACCGCCCAAGAGAACCCCAAGGTGGGCCACCAGTGTGAGTTCGTATTTCCTCACAGTCACATCAAAAGTCTTGTTGGCATTAAAGTAAAAAGAAGTGGGTGACATTAAGTTCAGTCAAACTTAATGAAAATTCTGATACAGTCTGAGTTATTTATCTAGGTAACCCAATATTTCAAGAATAGTACCTTTCCACATGGAATCAGTGTTAACATTATTAATGAGATATTTCTCTCTGTTTTCTTTGTTTTTTCTTTGGTACTACGTCTTGAGATATTATTCTTTTTCTTTCTTGGCCCAGGGCTGTGAAGGAAAGAGAAACAGCCAGACCTAATCAAGGACATGTTTTATACATTTTAGTATGTTTTCCTCCTATACAGTAAATCCTATGCAGTGTATTTTAACATCTACTTAATTCATCCTATTTTTCATCCTGCTTTGGTTAAGCCAAGGCTTTGCTTGTAGGAAAACATTTCAGGATGGAAATAATTTCGAGCCAAGTTGATTTAGCACTTGAAGACACAGTTAGATCCTCACTAATTGCACTATCTTCACCCAGCCTTGTGAACCACGGGTACTGACGACAATCTCCTGTCTTGTTGGCACATGTATTTTCCCACCAACTCTGCCGCATTCCCTTGCCATCTCAGGTTCTGTGCTGGGTTCTGACCACTCAGGAGGATGGCCCATCCTCTCCAAGAGCACTGGGTTGCACCTATGCCCAGAGGGGCACAACAAAGGAGGCACAAGAATATGCCTCTGGAACTTCTAAAACTGTGAGCTGAACATTTCTGTCCTTTGTAACGTGACTTTGTACCTGGCTTCAGGGATCTTGTCATAGTAAAGGAAGACGGACCCATATGAAATCTGACGGAAGGCCTCCTGAGAGTGCTTCCTCAGGGATGAGGCAGCCCGTTGCAATCGTTGACATTATGGACAGTACCCAGGGTTGGTGGCCGGGGCAGAGAAGCAGGGAGAATTAAATGAATGAAAGATCAAGAAGACTGTTTTGATTTTTTTTTTTTCTAAAAAGGTGTAATTGGACACGCACCTGTGATCCCAACAGTCTGGCAGGCCAGCACAGGAGAGGGCAAGATCCCAGCCTGACCCAACTTACTGAGTTAGCAACACTCCATCTTAAAATTGAAAATATCTTAAAAAGGGAGTGAGGAAGGGTTAAGAATGCTCAGTGCCAAGGTCCTGGGTTCAATCCCCAAAACTGGCAACAAAAAACATGTGTTTTATTATTGGTTGAAAATGTAGACTTACCAAAAGTTCTTTTCCCCCAGAAATCTGATAGTATTTATTCTGTATCCTTTTGAGAGAAACAGTGTCTGTGCAGAAATTAAGCAGACCAGCTTGTAAGCTCAAGGGGATATTTGGGGCCAAAAAAAAAAAAAAAAAAAAAGAATATTTGAGATTGTGGTTCAATGGAAAAACTAGGAAACATGGTAGTTCTCATCAATGAACACATTTTATTTTGTATTTCTGGTATTTATGTCCTCACAATGCCTTTATGTGTAGGGTGCACCTCTGGCTCATCTTTGGATGCTCTGGGCCGCCCGGCACATAGCCCGGTCCATGCTTAGTTATCCACAAATATGTTTTAGGAAACAAACAAGGAGCAAGGGAATGTGTGACAGCACTTTGAATATTCTAATACTCATCAGCATAGGACATCGATGGATTTTGGACATGACATTCTTTATGGAATCTTATTTTTTAAGTTTTTATTATTCATTGTAATAAAATACATATGCAATGTACTGTCTAAACCATATCGACTTCTGTAGTGTTCATTGCAAAGTTGCTGTCCTCCTGCCTCAGTCTCCCAGACTGCTGCGGTTGCAGGCCTGCACCTGGGAATACTCCATCTTGCAAACTGGAGCCCTCTACCCGTGAACCCACACTCCCTATTCTCCCGGCCTCTCCACCTTGACCTGACTACTCTAGGCGCTGTGTATTAGTGGAGTCCTCCTGGTTCATCTCCTGGGACTGCTTATTTCTCTTAGCACTTGTCCCCAAGTTCATCACATGATAACATGTGCCAGAATCCCCTTCCTTTTTAAAGTGAGTATTTCATTGGCTGGAGGGACCATATGGCATCTGTCCACTGACACCTCAGTGGACATGTGGTTGCTGCCCCCCCCCCACCCTTTGCAGTGATGCTGGGGTCACCATGATGCACGCATCTCTCCGAGCCCCTGCCTCCCGTTGGTTCTCTTGCATCTACATCCTGACGTAGAACTGCCCATCATTCGGGGAGTCTGTTCTTAACTTTCTGAGGAACCACTGTGCTGTATCCCATCGGGCTGAATGAAGAAGGAAGTGAGCGAAGGCCTCTGGAAATCAGAAGATGCTCACCAGGGTCAGACAGCAGTTGGATTTTAGATGTGACAGTGGCCACTGCATCTTTTCTCTTTAATTGTGATAAAATTTCCATCATAATTTCAATTGCCCTATTTTTCACTCCTGCCAACAGTGCTCAGACATTCCAGCATCTTTGTCAGCAGAGTTCTTGTTTTTTAGTGTCCAGTATTTAAAATGTGCAATAATGCTTCCAAAAAAGATGAATGGATGGAGCTTCAACTCATCCGTGCCACTCAGAAATTGGTCTTCAAGGCCGAACCCGAAAGGCAACTTTATGTATGACTTTCTAGAGCTCTCCGAGTTGGGTGATCATTTGGCCACAGACGCTTGGATGGAACATCCAGGGAGACTCCTTCTCCCAAACCTTAAAAGAAAAAATAGAATATTAAAAAAAAAAATGAAATACTGCAAGTTGCTCTTCAGTCCACGAGACTTACTGACTCAGGGAGGGGATGCTAGGGGCCAGAAAAGTAATGCCCGAGTGGCCGCTGAGGTGCAGGTCCTGGAGTTTGCCTTAGGAAGGGCCACAGGAAGGAGCTGTCCAGCAGGGGAGCAGGACACACCCTCACTGCACCCCACACAGGGTTTTGTCCACCCACAGTGTGCTGTGACCCCTTGTTGCCAGGCAGGTAGGCGTGGAGCTCTGGGTATGTGCTTCTGTGTGTGTGTATGTGAATGTTTTCTCATGTTGGAAAATACAATGGCTTCATTTACACCGCAACTCTGCAGTTTACTGCATGAGGGAAAAAAGTAGACTTTCCAAAGGCAGGCCATTTTAAGAGCCTGGGTACTGTGACATCACCCAGCAGAGCTAAATATCAGTCGAGCAGCTGGTCTCTGGGTGGTGTGCAGTGAGTTACGAGGCTCTGAAGCTTCCTGAGTCCGTGGACGCCCTCCGTGGCAGCATCTGAAGACCCACTTTGAGCCGAGTGTTTGTTTTAATGAGGTATGGCCATGTCACGAAGGCACATGGAAACCACATGAGGAGCCCCAGGCCAGAGAGAGCCATAACTAGACAGTGTTTTTGAAGAAGACGAGTCATACCACAGGCAACCATCGTAACAGAAAAAATAACAAGAATTTTAATATAGTTGTCTGGCCAAATATATTAATTTAAACTGAATGCCTTTAAAAAATATTATAGCTGTGAGGCACAGCGTTCCACTGGCAGGCATCTTCAAAACCTTCATTTTTAGAGGATTCACAGAAAAATCTTGAAGGGTAGCTGCTGCTGCCCGGATGTGTGTCTGGGAGAACTGCTAAAAAGTCTTTGATCGTTTTTTTATATGAGGCTTCTTTTGAGTTTGACACAAAGAAGCCAAAAATCAAAAGAGATGCATTTTTATATGGGCAGCTGTCTTTGCATGTAGAATGGCTTGACTTATTACATGTGGAAGCAGAAATGTCTTCTAAATTTCTGAAGTCTTGATGCTGGGTCGTGTGTCCCAGACCCTTTGTTTGGGCTGTGTGCAGGTTTGAATTCGAATCACTGAGGAAGATTCCAGAGTATCTTGTTTCCAGATGTTTTTGGAGAAAGTTTTAACACGTTGCTCAGGGGACCATGCTGGGACCTACTAAGCCTTGTCTGGAAGAAGTACTATTTTGTGCATTTTTAATATAGAACTCTGATATCTCAACACATACAACTTCATTTTAGCGCAGTAAGTATTTGGCTGAATTTTAGGTTCGGAAATGCCAAGGGGAAAGGGCTCGGATCCTCTAGTGGCTTACAGGCCGTTCATTCATTTTCTGTCCCAGAATCCTAAAATGTATCAGTAACTGACCAAGAGCATTCAGAAGCGTGGTGGGTCACTGGGCATCATTTTATTGATGGCTTTGTGTGTTTGTGCCTGGCTCACCATACATGGCCTTGAGGATGTGAAGGTGACGGTCACTTCTGCTTCCACGGAGGTCACGTAGAGGCAGGGATGTGGTGTTGGACGGGAACTGTGCATGTGTGGTGACGGTCACTGACATCACAGTCTCAGTCTCTTCGAAGATCTCTTCTCGTGGTGAACACATCCGGGCATGGGATTCAAGTCAGAAATCTTTGCTTTCCTCTGTCTGAGCCCTCCAGCTAGCCACAGATTCCCCCGTGACAGTCACCAGCACTGATTCAGATGAAGGGACAGCGTGAGGCGTCCGGGCTCCTTCTGTCTCCACTTTGGGAAGGGCTGTCCAGCAAACCAACCTCCCAACACATTTCTCCCGAACTACACCACTCATTGCTAAGCACGGTGCCTCCTTACGTGGGGGGCGGGTGGGGAGTCAGTATATTGTTCTTGCAGTTCAAATGAAGATGGAAATTACCCTCCTCTGCCCCCACCCCGCCCCAACTGTTTATCTTGTCAAAACTTCTGGGTGCCCGGTTATCACTGTGTGCCTGTCCACGCCTGTAATGGGAACCGGCCTCACATGATTGCTATTTCAAGCGTCTCAAGGAGGCCTGAGCCTTCTTTTGCCCTTGCTTTTTATTTTCTTGGTGACCTACGTTTGTTTTCAAAGCAATGACCCCCCCTCCCCCAATCTCTACTAGTTTGAGTCCTTGTGCCAACATGACTTGACTTCAAGGGGGCAAGAGAGACCTAAATTTTCTCTTTCCCAGGTTTTTCTCTCAAATGCATGGAACTGTTCCATGTGAAAGGCAGGTGCTGGGTGCTTCCCCTGCCTGCATTTTGGGGAGCTTGCTGCCCTGTTCTGTGCGAATTTCTGTCCTGCAGCCTGTGGAGCTGCGCTGGGTAACTGGAAACGCACCCATCCAGGGCGACCCATGGCGGCACTGTCGTTCGGACCTTTCTCCCGTCTTTGTTGGTTCTGGTTTTGTCTCGGTGCCATGACATTGAGAGTTGAACTCACATTTGCAGCTTTTAAAAGGAAAACCACAAGAACACGGCTTTTAATCCCCGAAGGCTTGGCTGCCCATTTCTCCACAGAAAAAGCCATTTCCTCAAAGGGAGCCAGGCCAGATTGCTAAGAGAATTAAAAACAGCATCTCTGAAGCCAGGTAGGTGTTCTGCCACCTGGACACGCTGGGCCCGCCAGTGAGAGACAGGGATCTTCTACCCAAGCATAGCTGAGGCTGTGGAGGTGGGGCTTCAGGGACCAGGGGCTGCTGTCTGCGCACGCCCTGCTTCCACTGGTCAAGGAACAGCCAGTCTTTGTCACCTGATAATTTTGGACTTCTCCTGGGGTCCAGAGGCTCCATGTGAAGGATGACACCGGCTTGCAGGGAGCAGTCACCTAGAGGATGTGAGGAATCTCACGGCCTGTTTTATTCCTGAGCTGTTTGTGATTATCCCCAACCAGAGAGGGTCCCTTTGAATAAGGGCGCCCTTCCATGGGGAATTCGCACTGCTGGCCACCAGATGTGTCTGGGCAGGCGCTTCTGGTGCTGGGGCTTGGGAGCTGCATGTGTCGGACCCTCTTTCTGAGTTCATCCCTACTGGGGGAGGGGGGCAGACCTGAGGCCCCTTCCCCATCCCTGTTAGAAAGCTCTGACTTCCAATGCTTACAGCCCAGTCATGTCTGTGAGCCCGACTGCGGTTCCTGCGTGGTGCTCCACCGGGCCTTTGGAGTTTCATAGTCTCCCTGTCCCTCTTTCTGTACGGGGGACTGAGCCCAGGTCCTTCACATTGAACTTAATCCCCAGCCTAGTTTTTATTTTATTTTTGATTTTGAGACAGGATCTTGCTAAGTCACTAAGTTGCTCACTTGGGCCTCAAACTTGTGATCCTCCTGCCTCAGAGTGCTGGGATTGTGGGCTTGCACCACCAGATTTGGCTAAGGTGGAAATTTTTATGTACAGTTTTGAAATCCCACCCTCCAGAAATAACAATGGTAGAATATACTACTCAAAATGAAAACAAGAAGGATCATTTAGAATCCCATGTATGCCAAATCACGTGTCTATTTCTCTGTTCAGAGAGAGGTATGAAAGGATGGGTACCAAATTGTCAATGATGGTTACACAAGAAGGCTGTGACGCATGCAGCAGCCCCATTGGCGGTCTCTGAGGATGTGTAGCTGCCGGGCGGGCTCAGGTGCGCTTGGTCACGCATTAACTCCACACGCTGGAGGCTCAACAAAGCAAGGGCTTGTTTCCTGTGGTACCTGGGGATACTCAGGCACCTCGGTGACAGAATCCACTTCTATTCTAAATGATTCCTGGGGCATCAGTGACACCCTTTCCTTCTGTTCCCAAGACAGTGGTCAGAATATGTCTCAGGGTCCCACATAACTGCAAGGGAAAGGAGTCTTCAAGCTACCAGAGATCATTAAGAAATTCACATACATGTAAGTATACACACACACACACACACATGAATGAAGCATGATTAGAGACATAATGGGTAGTTTAAAATTATTCTTACAGGGAAAGACACATTGCCATTGAGGTCCTCAGAGCTCCCCACCCCCCCACACACACTTTGAGCACACTCGCCCCCTCACCCTTGCTCTCCTGAAGCCGTTCTGGAAGTCCTCTTTCCTGAGCGTTTTTAGTTACGTTGTCAAGGCTACTTCCCTCTCCTAAATAATTTCAAAAACGTTTAGCTTTCATAGTCATTTTGGCTTTGGAGAAGAGCCAGAAACCACACAACACGAGATTAAATGAATAAGGTCGATAAGGACGCACCGTAATGATTTTACCAGCTTACCTTTCTGCGGGATGCGCTCGGCAGCAGCATTCACTGCATTTTTGATCACGGCTCATAAAGACACTCAGGAAAGAGAATTTCTGGAGCTTCTCCAGAAAGTAGAACCGTGGAATACGACTGTTTCCTGCAGGTTTGAAGCAAGAGAGAGTATTCTGAGGAGGGTTAATAGCAGTATGTCTTTTATTATAATAGTATTTTAAGAGGCTGGGGGTGTAGCTGAGCTATTAAAGCACCTTCTTAGCAAGCACAGGTCCTGAGTTTGATTCCCCTGCACTACACAAAGCCAAGTGTGGTGCATGCTTATAATCCCAGCACTCAAGAGGCTGAGGCAGGAGGATCGCTGTATGTTTGAGACCAGCCTGAACTGTGTAGTGAGTTCAGGTCCTGCCTGAAGTACAGAGTGAGAACTTGTCTCAAAAAATTTAACTTTTACTTTTTGCCATATATTTTGGTCACTCCTTGCATCGTTGCTAAGAAATTCATTATTTTGTATTGATTTTATGGTACTAGAAATTGAGCTCAGGGTCTTCACACTGAGCTACATCTTCAGCCTGTCCTGTTTTAAATTTGATTTTGAGACAAGTTCTCACTAAGTTGCCTGAGCTGGGCTTGGACACACAATCCTCCTGCCTCAGCCTTCCAGAGTGTTGGGGTTACAGACCTTCACCACCAGGCCTACTCCACCAGACTTTCTAAGCATAATGAATTTTATGGTAATGTCTCCTAGGCCGTCCATTTCTTACACATACAAACACATAAGACCACCCAGTCTGATGATTTTCACATTAACCCCCGAGGTGGTGGATGGATCCCAGGACCATGATTCGTCCACAGCAGTAGTGGAAGCTGAGCCAGGCCACCCTCCCCAAGCGTGGGTCCCTCTGTGGGATCAGATCAGTCTCGGGCCTCCCTCTGCCTTCTGGTGCTCTGCTGGGGATCTCCGGCATTCCTGGCTCACGGACACATCCCTCATTCCTGCCTTCATTGTCATGTGGCTTTTTACGCGCATGTATGCTTCCAAATTTCCCCATCACAGCGGAGCAGGGCCCAGCCTACTGCCTCTGCAGTAGCCACATTCCCATTCCCAGAGGTCATCTTCTAAGGTCCTGTGGCTTAGAACTTAAAAACAGGAGATTCAGGGGGAGTCCCGATCAACCCCTAGCCAGATATTTAGAATTATGTACTAGGAAGCCACAGTCAACTGTGGTTAAGGTGATCCCTTTTTGGAGTTTAGTACAATTAACATTGATCCTTCTTGACAAGATTCCTGAGCTGCACCTGAAGAGCCGCCTTAGCCGGAATTGCTGAATCTCCTTAACATTATGGAGCTGCTGTATGGTCATCCTGATGGAAATGTTGAGTGATTTGCTCAGGCCAAAACCGAGAGGAGAGAGGGACTGTCACCCATCTGAGTTACATCCTTTCAGACACGTCGCTGAGTATGTTTCCAAATAGCCACGTGTGCAGTTATGTAGACAAAATAACGGCATCATCTGTGTATATCATTTAAACTGTGTCTATTTGAAACTAGATATATTCTGGCTGAAAATAAATTAACATGCATGAAACTACCAGACGTGTCCAACCTGAAGCCTACCATTTTTTTTGCACTTGTTTTAAGTTATAATGAAAAAATTTCAAAAGGAGGGTTTTTAGCACCTATGAGCAGTAGATTAGGTATGTTGTGAGTAGCCCAAGACACTCCTCTTCGTTCAGAAAGACAAAGGCAGAACGGGGCCGCCAGCTGGACAGCCTGCATCTGTCTCCGTGCTGTTAGTGGCTGCCTAGGCCTCCTGTGTCTGGCTGGGTTAGAGTTTCCTGCTGGTTTTTCAGGACCCTCTGACCTCCATGTCTTTGTGCTCGTGTCCTCTGCCTTGGGATGTGCCACCAGATCATTGCCTGGGGATGGCGGAAGGCCCCAGTCTGTGTGAGGCCAGACATGCCCAGGTATCACCCTACTCACAGCAAGGTGTGGAGCCCGGAGAGGACCAATGCCACAGTGGAAAATTTGAGGGCTGCGATCTTCATATCATACTAGCAGGCAGGTCAGCCCTACCTGTGCCCTTGGACTGTGGGACATAATTTTCCCTTTCAGTTTCTGAAGTTAATTCCTCCGTCCCTTCTTGCGGTTTGATTGCTGTTCATCCTGCGCCAAGCCCCCCTGCCCAGTAATTGTTCGACGTGGAAAGCAGTGAAGAAGCGCCACTGTCTGCCGTGGGTACTTTTTTTTCTGGTACTGGAGATTGAGCCCAGGCCTTCACACTAAACTGGGATAACTGGGATATATATCCAGCCCATTTTTTTTTTAAACTTTGACTTTGAGACAATCTCTCATTAAATCACTAAGTCGTCCAGGCTAGGCTTGAACTTGTGATCCTTCTGCCTCATTCTCCCAGAGTGCTGGGTTTATAGGCCTGTGTCTGCACCCTGGGAACTCTTTTAAGTCTGAGTTTGGAAATCACGTGAGTGTTGTGTGTTGCCCAAATTCTGCGATTTCTGTAGGAACTTTGTGAGCAGAGGGTCCTGCCACATTTCTGAGGTCCTTTGCTCTTCCAGGTTCAGCATGGACTTGGAATCTCGTCCCACGAACTTTTGCACATGTCCAAACTAAAGGGTCTGGTTTCTGTCCTGGAAATCATTTCCTCCTCTTCCTCCTCCTCCTCCTCCTCTTCCTTCTTCTTCTTCCCGTTAGCCAAGGAGACCTGACCTCTTACCATCTCTGGAGCTTTTAATCATAAACTATTATCAAAGATTTCTTTGCTTATTATGTGAGATAGGATCAAAATTGCAGTAAATGTTTAAAAAGTATTATAGTAGAAGACACACTGCCACTCTACCCGCTCCAAATCCTCGCCCTCACTTCAAACGCTGGTCACCCTGGCCAGTTCTGTAACGGCTCTGGATGTCCTGTCTCATGTCTCAGCTAGCTGTGCCTTGATGTCCTGAATCCATCCAAAACGCTGACCTCTTACGGCCATTTTGACTTTGAGGAAAAGCCAGAAGCTGCAGTGCTTCCAGGTCTGGTGAATCAGGTGGAAGAGGGGGGCCCATCTTCCTGTTTTTACTTGGCAGACATTGCCACGACCAAGTTTTTAAAGATAGCTTCTTGGCTGAGTTTTGGCAATTCACCTGTGCTTGGAAACATGCCTGTTTCTTCTGGATATTGCGGGGAATCGGAGCGTAAGGTGTTCTGTGCAGTTAGCTGAGCATGTGTGCGCTGCACACACGCTGGAGGAGGAAGCGTGATCGACGGAGATGGTGACGGTTTCGGGGGACACGTCTGTCACGCTGAGATGCGTGCCTGCATATCCCCCTCAAGACACTTCCCACACTCCAAACGCGTGTACCTCCCTTCTTGGCAATGAGGGTTTTTATGGAAATAATTTGTTAAATTAAAGCTTTCACCTATTGGTCCATCACCCTGTGCTTTAATAATGCCACAATGCTTCTTGAGCTGTTCCCCACCAGAGCAGGAACGCTTGGCCGCTTGGCTCTGGTGTCACCAAAGGGCTGGGCATGGGGCTGGGCAGGGTGCTCCCTGGGCTTTGCGGTGGTCCTGCCCTGGGGACACATGGTTCAAAGGGGCCAGCTAAGTGCATCTGGATGAGGACGGTGACTTCTCCCCCAGCGAGCAGTGGTTGCCTGACTGCTCCCAGTCCAGCGGTTGACGCTTTGCTGCTACTCCGGGTCCTATTTGAATTTATTCTTTGTTTATAGAAACCCGAGCCAGCAAGGCTCACAGTGTTGGCAGGTGATGAAAGCGACGCAGGCCTGATTTTTGACGCTGGCATTAAATGTGAGTCCTGGTCCCCGTGCACCGGGGCCTCCTTCCAGGCGGGGGGCTGGCAGCGTCCCTGCCCGGTGTGGGTGAGGTCCCAGGGATTCCAAAGAAAGCTTTGATGGGGAAATGGTGGGGTTCAAGCGCGCCTCCCAAAATGTATCTTCTGGAGGTCTGAACTAACCAAATAAATGAAAGAAAATTGGATTAATTTTAATAATTCTGGTGCTTTGATGCCAGATCCCTAAACACCTACAAAAACAAAGTGTCCTTTCAGATGTAGCCGTGGCTCTGGACAGGACAAGCCTGCGTGGCTGTGGATGAGCGGAGCAGGCAGACGTGTTTGGAGGAGGTGGAGGATCCCCAGGGGGATGGAGGTGCCCTGTCAGCGATCGCTGGGCTTCTCAGAGGTTTTTCCAGTGAATTCCTTTCAAATTCCACTTCAGTAACCAAATCCAGGTCCTTACTGCTGTTCACTGTTTTCCTATGGACTAACACAGAGGCCCAGGAGTAGATCTGGCTGTGTGGAGATGGATGCCGAGACAGACAGACAGACGACCGAGACTCTGTAGGGACAGCCTGGAGGAGTGCTCAGGATGGCACTGGCTTTGTAGCTGGAAGGACCTCGGCCCTGGCCCAGGCGTGGCATCTCTTTCACCATCTGATTTTGGGTACATGACTTAGAACCTGCGAGCCTCTGTTTTCTCATCTGTGAGACGGGAAGAATGGCACTTGGCATAGGACTGAGGTGGTGGGTGATCACGTACATGTATAATCTCAGCACTCGGGGAAGCTGAGGCGGGAGGATTGCAAGTTCCAGCCCAAGCTGGGCAATTCAGCGACTTGGCAAAAGTGTGTGTCAAAATTAAAAAAAAAAAAATCTAGAGATACAGCTGTCATGATACCGTTTCTTTGCTGGGACACAAGACCTGGCACCCACAACTTAGCAGAGGAGAATTTATTTTAGCTCACAGTTTCAGAAGGTCTCAGTTCATTCATGGGCGGCCAGCAGTGGTGGGAAGGGCTGCGTGAACAGCAGCTTAGAGCGTTGCAAGAGGAAGTCAGGGATGGGGAGAAGCCCAGGCAGGAGTCTGTCCTCCCAGGCTGCGCCCTCAGAGATCCCTCACACCCTCAGTGGTCTGCCCCTGCCAAGAGGGCCTACTTCCTAACAGCATATGAAATCCATAGATAATCCACACATCCAGTAGTCCAGATCCAAACCATAGCAGTAGTTCAGCAAGAAGAGCCTGGGTTCAATCCCCAGCACAGCGAGAAACAATATTAACAGAAAAGCACTTTTTCTGAATAAAGCATTTATGTGGCTTCGGGCCCGTCACAAACTGGCGTGGGTGGACCGTTGTTGTCATGAACAATACCACTTTCTATGGGAAACAAGAAAAAGATATTATCACTTAGAATTTTTTTCCTAAGTGTTTCTTTGGGGGGGATGTTGGTGAAGGATACTTACTGGATTCTTATTAACATGGACCAGAGTTTTAGGAAATGTACCAATCCTTCTGGATTTTACAGAAAGGTACAGACATGCCATAACGGATTATTTGCCCACAGACACACACCTGGTAGGTCAAGCGTGAGCTCTCAGGCAGGGGTGCCTACAACACACAGGCAGGACAGACGCGTTCGCCAGTGTCACTTTTTCACATGCCCTCCTCTGTCACCTTTGTGAGTTTTTAAAAAGATAGGGCACATTTAGGGGAGGGAAGGTGGAGCTGAGTGACCCACTAGCGTTGGATAAACTGATTTTGGGTGGAAAACTGGCCTGATGCAGATACAGAGCCTCTTTCACAACATCATGTTCCGGAACCAATGTCCCTGCACTGGAGGAACGGGCTCCTTGGTCTGTAAGAACGACAGATTTTACATGGAGGGAAACAGTGTAGGCACTGATGTGCTTTTTCGTTGTGGATATGGTCATGATCCTGTTACGTAGTATTTGAGTGGCTTGTCAGGGTAAGATCGCTTGGGAATCAACTAAAAATTTGCATGAAAATAACAACCTAGTCTTGAAGATTGGTTTGAAAAATACAGAAATGTATCAGAATTTTCTTTGTCCCCTTTGTCTTGGCTGAAACTGATATATGAGATAGGACCAGGATCGAACTTTGATAAATACCTGGGAATTATTTTGAGTCAAGCTCTCATGCTGCAGTGCAAAGCCCTGCACAGATAATTGCATTATTAAAAATATTTTGATATTCTCGATCCACCCTGTAAACTGATCATAAAAAATAATTGGAGTGGCTTTTTTTTTTTTTTGTCCTGGTGGAGCAGTTACGACAAAATCCATTCTGGAATTTTCAGATAGCAGTAATTGACTCTAAGGCCATACAACCATCTGTCATATTGCAGATAAGAGAATATGGTACATCTGGGGTTCTTAAATTTATGATATCCTCTTCTAGAAGTATCAATATAATTCATCTTCTATATGTTAGTAAGTCAAGACAGAAACTTTGTATTAGTAGATTTATAGATACAGAAAGCAAAAGGAACCCCAAATGTGTCTTTTGTGAAGACCACTACTTCAGGGGTAAATCTTTCTTTACATTTGAGAAAAGTATACAAATCTTACTTTACACCTTTTAATGTAATTGACTAGGTTTTACCAAAACTTATACATATGAAACAGTCCACAATTGTTTTGCTTCTTAAAAAGCTGCTCTTTCCCTGACAGCTTGGTTGGAAGTGGGGAGACACATTCTAAGACATTATTAATGATACTCTACGGTTTACATTGAAGCATTTTTTTCCTATAATAGAAAATTCTCTGTTTTTCTCTTCGCTCTATTGGCTGTGCAGACTGGTGGGCTTCTTAGCGCAGGTCCTCATGTGCTCATGACGTATGTGGATTTTCACCGTCCCCTCATCTTCTTGCCCCAGATTCCCACTTAATTTCACATTTGAAGGCGAGTACACCTTACGCCCTCCCCCATCCCTGTCCCCTTCCTGCTGCCAACCAACAGTCTCCTTTCTACTTTCTTGTTATCTTGTTAGATTCCACCTGTGCTGAGTATCTCTGGTTGAGTCTGGCCTATTTCATGCAACATGATGGTCTCCAGATCCACCCGCTTTCCCGCAAATGGAAGAAACTGATTCATCTTCATGGCTGCATAACACTCCACTGGGTGCTGGTTTTCTATCTTGGCTGTTGTGAATTGTGCCGTAATAAACATGATGAGGCAGGTGTCCTTATACTACAGTATAAGGTACCCTTCCATGCTGCTGGCGGGCGTGTAGGCCAGGGGAGCCACTGTGGAAATCAGTATGGAGGTGCCTCTGAACACTCAGAATGGAGCTACCACGTGATCGAGCTGTGCCACCTGAAGCAATTTGCCATTTTGATGTTACTATTTCAGTTACTGCACATTACACCCGTTATAGTTTTTCCTGGCAAGAACTCTAGGGATGGGAGGTATAATTAATCAGATTTACCCAGCGATACATGAATTTTATGCACCTGAAGTTTTTAGCATTTAAACTCTAAACTGAGCATCTTTAAGGAAGAGCACCTCACACATGTGGATTGGGAGATGGCCCCTGAGGTGCCTCTCTGCTTCCTCCACTGAACTGGGGAGGCTCTGCAGGCCAAGGCCTGTATGTGCCCGGACGGTCCAGTGGCGTTGTCCCCTCCCTCAGAGCAGCTTTGCCCTTGGGGTGTCTCCTAGGCTGCACATTCCTAAGGCAGTTCTCCTTGCTTACTATTTTACCTTAGTTTCCAAGAATTCAAAACCTATATTATCTTTCTGCAAACACACACCAATGGATTTCCTGTGTCCCATATTCCTCTCCTGGCCTAGTCACACCATGACAAGTCGTATTGTGTTTATATGGGAGATTTCTCTTCTGTGGACCCTGAGTATTGTTCTTGATTTAAGGTCTATGACTTGTGTATTTGCACGTTTCCTCTTTAAGATCAGTTTTAATTTTCTCCACAGTAGATGGACTGATCAATCAATCTGTCATCGCTGTCATGCTATCCTGCCTTTCCGTCCATCCGTTCATCCAGGTAACATCACATAGCAGCATTTTAGGATGTGAGAGGAAGGATTTTGGCTCAAACTCTTCTTTCTTCTCGTTCACTGTGACTGGGGGAAATTACTTAACCTCTCTGTGCCTTCTTTACACCATTAGTTGGAAAACTTAGCGAATCGCAGATACCTAGTAAGGTTTTGTGATGACTGGCCCGGGGCTTGGCTGCTTGCACAGTGGCTGTATTTTCAGCTGCTGAGTTCCTTGAGAAAACAAACAGCACCTGTGCTGGCTGGTCTCGCTTTAGTTTGTGACCACGAACATCCCATGGGCTCTCCCTGAGGCCCGGAAGTCCTCCTGCTTCTTCCCAGTTCTCTGCTGGGCTCCCAAGTGGTTGGCGGCCCTTGGCTCAGTGTCAGCCATCTTTCTTTGTCATCTGCACTCGTCGAAGCAGTGAGGTCCAGTCTTATCCTGTAAAACTGCCCACAGGATCGTTCTCAACCCTGTGTCCTTGTTCATGGTGTGCCCCTAACTGACTTCTCAGTGTGCCTGTCTGTCTGTACACTCCTCAGGCTTTAAAGGACAAACTCCTACAGGTCCACAGTCTTTTTTTTCAATCCCACGCAATGTTTATTGTGCCAGTCCAATAGTTATTTGTGGAATCTTGGTTTTGAGTTAATCTCCATAGGTTTTTCAGCTATCTAAACCAAAAGCAACTACTTAATTATCTACCAATAAATTTCATATTGCTTCAGACACTAAAGTATTAAAAGCACTGATGATTCATGTTATAATTTTAAAATGGTTTGAATTACACCTTATATATAACTTTTTATAAAATAATGAAAATAATCTGATCATCTGGAAGAAAATTTCTAAAACAGAGTCCTTTCAATGTACCTATAACATCTGTAAAACTACAAACCAACAGCAGAATAGATGATAAAATAAGATCCCCAGTTGCTGTCTGAATTATTATTTTGGTAGTTACTGTGGTTGAAACCACAGTCTTTGCATTGTGATTGATCTATACCCTCGGTCTTTTTTAAATTTTTAATTTTGAGACGGGCTTTAGTAAGTCACTAAATTGCTCTGACCAACTGCTCAGATCAAACTTTCGATCCTCCTACCTCCGTCACCCAGAGTGCTAGGATTACAGGACTATATCACCATGTCTGGCTAGTGTGTGAGCTTTAACATAAGACATAGACTCGGGTTTTTCTGCTTCCTGTAAACTCTGAGCTTACGGATGGCACTAGGACTTAGATCTCTGGGACGACCTCGCGTGGCTTCACTTTGTTCCATTTTCACTTGCTTCTTCTCCTGCTTCTCTTGTTCATGCCTCAGAGCAGCTTCCTCCAGGGTGCACCGTTTCTCGGGATCTTCCTCCGTCATGCTCTGCTCCTTCCTCGCTCTTCTCCTCACGTGGAGACTGCAGCTTCCTGTCTCTGCACGCGTGTCAGTCTCAGGTGGTTCTCTTCTGCTCGGGCACGGTTCTTACCTGGGTTTTTGTTTGCCTTCTCCATCGTGGTGAAACTTTTTGGTTAATCAGTAGAATAAATCACCATGTTCATCAAGGGCAGCAAAGCCTCCATGCCCTTTGGGTAAGTGTTCCCCGAGCCAGGCCCATTAAATGTAAATAGTGTCTGCTTAGCGTGTCAGGTAGCTTTCAAAGCTGACCTTCCTCTTGCATTATTTTTGGACCAGATAACTGGGCTGAAAAGCAAAGAGATTCAGCATTGTGTGTAAGAAAGTGAACCATCTATGACTTCCCTTGTCTCTGACAAGATGGCCAAGGCCTCAGGCAGTGCACTCTTTGCTCCAGACTTAGGCTTACTACAACAAAACTCATTCAGATCCTGCAACTCTTTCTGCAGCCGTACCAAAGCTTTCTGTGTGCCAACTGAAAAAAACCTAGGTATCTGTGTTTTCATCATTCATGGTTACTTTTACTGGCACTTGATCACTTACGGGCCTCATCTACCAAGCCAGGACATTCAGTAGGTCTTGCCCTGAGGAATGTCAGCTGGAGAAGCCCTCGCAGCCTGCTCCACCAGGACGCCGCAGGTTATGAATGGGCTCATTTTCCTGGTTCAAGTTTTCCGGTGCTTGTGGCGTCTTCTGTTAGTTCCACCATCTGCTGCTAAGGTAGGGTTGCTCTCCAGAAGCCCTGAGTGGTACGCCAGGCCTGGACAGGGTGACTGTTTTTATTCTTCCCAAGATATAGTGCGTGATACAGGTAAGCAGACCAGTCACCATCGAAAATTCTCAGTAATAGCTCTTCCAGCTGTTCCGGAGGTGTGCAGGAACCTCAACGATTGTTACTGGATCTTTATTTTTGCTAGAAGTGTCTGGTTTGTCCATAGCCTTGGCATTCCCCATCAGCATGGGGCTCCTTCTCGTCGCCCCCTCCTGGATATCTGCAGCTTCGGCATGACCTTGATCGTCGCCCTGCCCTTCCGACTCCACAGGGGTCGCACCTTCATCATCCTCAGTGGTTATCGCTTGCCGAGATTCAGTCACAGCACCTTCCCCGACAGTCTCAAATTCAGCAAAGTCGTTATCGTCGTACTCCACCCTATCTTCCTCTGAACCGTCAAACTTGCCTTCAGAGACATTTCCAAACACCAGCAGGGCCGCACGGGGAGCACGGAGGGTTTCACGGCAGCAGCACGGACGCGGAAATCTGGCTCGACGCTTCTGCAGCAACTACCACCCACCTCGCTCTCCGGAGGCTGGCTGCCGCTTCCGCTGTCCCATCAGTCCTTCTGCCGGTAGCTAGCGCAGCCACGCGGCCCCACCCTTTACGTACGGACGTAGCCTTGTACGTCCAGTACGTAGGATGCGTAGGGCCTGCCGTGCGCCTGCGCACGCTCCGAGTGCGCCCGAGGCTCCTCGCTCCGCCCTCCTGAGGCGAGGCAGGGGCTCTGTAACTCCTGGTTAAGAGCATGAAATGCATGGGACCACCAAGCGCAGGTCCTCTCCCGTTCTTTTTTACGCCGGACCTCCAGTCCCTCTCTGGTTCTGTCCACCTGTCCCCAGCGGTTCCGGGCCCATCATCCCTCAGCCGGACGGATCCACCAACACCACGGGTGGGATCTGCACGCTGACAAAGCTTTGCTGTCCTTAGAATCTCCAGAGCATGGCAGATCAGATAAGCCTAACTTCGCCTGCGGCCTCGAGGACTTCCCGCCACATCGGGGTAAGTTCATCCTCCTCAGAACGGTGTGGCTCTCGCCTGATGTCTTAGTCGTTTCTCTGTGGCTGAGATGAAATTCCTGATAGCATCAGCTGAAAGGAGGAAAGGTTTATTTTGGCTCAAGTTTTTGGAGGATTCAGTCCATGGTTGGCTGCTGCCAAAGCAGACCGGGTAAGGAGTGGAGAACAGTTGCTTGTACCATAGCAGGCAGGAAATAGAGAAGGGTGGAGCCAAGGACAAGACTGCACCTTTCCAGGTCGCAGCCTCTCCTCTAAGCAGGCCCCACCTCCTAATAACACACTCAGCTGTAGACTCATCCGTGCTCCAGTCTACCGATGAGCACAGCGTCCCCAGGACCCAGTTACTTTCCAAATACATGAAAATTTTGGGGGCAAATGTTGAGTCTGAACTAAGACTCACCCCATGGTGTTAGTCTTAGCTGGAGCACCCTGGATTATCTTTTTCTCTGATGTCTAAGCTCGTGAGTAGCTCGGTGGTAACTAACTTGCTTGACCCTCACCTGAAGGGCTATTGCCTGAGATCAGTACCTGGCTGGCTCTTGCTGTGTGGAGGTTTTGACTGCATACCACTCCCTTGGTGTGTGCCACTCCCTCAGTGAGGGCCCGGTTCCTTCAGCTCCAGCCCTCCCAAGGGACGGTAAGGGTCTTGAAACTCATAATGCGTCACAGCAACACGCGCACTTTTTCCTATCCAGAGAGTGAACTGGTGCCTAACAACCGAGGCAGGGAGCCCGTCCCCACTGCCCAATTGCACATCACACCAGCTGGCTGTGCACATTTTCCTGTTGTGTAAAGTTGGTATCTGGTAACTTGGAGGCTTTGTTTGTTTTTATCTTGGGTTATTCAGATGGAGTGGGTACAAAATGCTCTCCGTCTTAGTCACTTATTTGTTGCTGGGACAGAATACCCAACATCCACAACTTAAGGGAGGAAAAGATTTACTTTAGATCACAGTTTCAGAAATACTCACACAGTCCACGCATGGGTGACCAGCCATAGTGGAAGCACATGGCAGAGGCCTAGTTGGAAGAAAGTTCTTCGTAGCATGGTCAACAGAAAGCCTAGTGAGGGAGGAGGGTGGAGCTACCCTCCAGGTCCTATCCCAGTGATCTGCCCCTTCTGACTAGGCCCCACCTCTTAACAGCACATGGTTAAAGTACAGGAGGCTTGGCGGGGAGGGGGGTGGGCATTCAGATCCAAGCTGTAATATTCTTCATGACCTGATCTGAGTTTCTTCTGTCAGGAAGCAAATTGGGTAGGCAATACTGAGCAGTTGATTCTTGCTGTCATGTGTGTGGCCAAGGGCTTGGTCTGAATGACCAGGTCACCAGACTGATGTTGAACCGAGAGAACTAGAGGTGTGTCCCTGCTGTTTAATGGCTCCTGGTTCCTTCCGCAGGTTTATCTGTGAGCTATGGAAAAATTTGAAACATCATGTTTGAAAGAAGTACCTGAAAAATCTCTCCTGTAATTATTCATAATCCAGAATCAGATGCTCTTGCCCCCTTCCTCAGTCTCACCCCTCCCTTTTGTTCTTAATTTTAATGCAGTTCAATTTGTCAGCCTTTCCCATTGTCATGTTTCTATGCTTTGAGTGAAAAATCCCCCCATCTCAACATCATGAACGTATTCTTTGAACTACGTTTATGAAATGTTAGGTTTTGCCTGTCATTCTGAGCTCGACAGTTTACATGGGAGTGGCTTCTGTGACTCTATGAGTAACCTATCGTTTTTTCTTCCCATTTTATTTACATGTGTAAGTGTAATACGTAAAGTTTTCATTGATCTTGAGTATTTTGTGCATAGTCATGTCATGGCAAAGTTACAGAGTTCTCCCTTTTTGACCCTCCCACGCCCTCCTCTTCTCCTCCAGGTTCCGTTGTTCCCCACAATAAGTTCTATGAAATAATTGTGATCTGGGTTTCTCATATCAGGGAAACCATTTGATATTTCACCTTCTGCTTCTGATTCACTTCATTTCCCTGCTTTTATTAATATGCATATATGTGATACATAATGTTTACATTGAACTTAAGTATTTCGTGCACATGCATATCACGTCAGGCTTACAACCTTCCCCTCTCCCTTGTTTGACCCTCCCCCACTCTCCCACTCCCCCCGACTCTCATCAGATTTCATTTTTGCACGTGGAGCACCTATTTCCCAGTGTGCTTTGCTAAGACTTCCTCCTTTCTTAGCTCCTCGTCAGTGCCACCTGTGAGGAGTCACGTGTGCCTGTGTTGCTGTGCGTGCCTGTGTGGGTTCCCTTCCCTGTCCATGGCTTCGTCTGTCTGTACCTGTTCTTCTGCCCAAGCCTCTGAGCCTTCCATGTCCTGTGGTAAAGCAAGTTGTCCTACCTCATGCTTCAAGACCATCTTGTCCAAACTGGATCCTGTGCATTTCTGTAGAAATTTTAGAACTAAGTACCAAGTTCCTTAACAATCTAATTGCCGTTTTGATGGAAGTTTTCATTGAATTTACTGATCAATTTGTAGAAAACAGGTATATTTACAATATTATTAAGTCTTTCAATTCATAAATATACGGTATCTATCAACTTATTCAGTTTTCCTCTTAGTGTTTTGTTGATTTCAGTGTAAGGATCCTGTGCAACATGTGAATATACTCTCATGATGCAAGATTTTTATACTAATGAAAATATTGAGTATTCTTTTAAAATTGCATTTTCCATTGATGGTGATGTGTAGAAATAAGATTCAATTTTCTGTAGAACTAATATTTAGAACTAATATTTCTAATATTTAGAAAACCTCCCAAGCTCACTCAGTAATTCTAAAGACTTATTTCTAAATTCTCTTAGAAAACCTATTCTATAAATAAAATTTTATTTGTTCCAAGGTTATTCAATATTTCACCCCATTTTTCTGCCTTGTATTTAACTAGGAGCTCTAGTACAACTTGTGACACACAAATTTTGGTAGGGGGCCTTTTTTGACTCTCTCCCCCGACTTCCAAGTAGTAGATATTAATGTTTAGCTGCTCAAGTATGTAGTTCACTGCAAGATTTGGTAGATGGCCTTTTGTCAGTCATAGAGTCCCTTTCAATTCTAATTTGCCGAGTTCTCCACCAGGGACACTCGGCAGTGCCTGAAGGCCATTCTGGTGGTTGTCCCTGTAGTCAGGGGAGGTGCTGCTGGCAGGCAGGAGTCAGAGGCCAGGACCACATTGAGCAGTACGTCCCCTGGCTCCCATGACAAAGAATTGTCCAGCTCAAAATGTATAAGGAAAAGTCAGAAAGCCCTACAGTCTGTTCCCAATCACGTTTTAGTGCTTTCCTGACTGGCTGTTCTGTGGGCACACCACAGGGTAGGGGCCGTGCTTGTTCTCCGAAGTTGGGCCCCAGTAAGAAGGTGTTGTGGCTAATCTTAGTCACCAGGGTTAGTTTTATTCCCAACTAGCGCACTAAGTGACTTGTGTTTTATGTGTTATCATTTGCCATCTGAGATTTGATGAAAGATGATAACATGACCTTGTCTTACCTGTTACATATATGTCTCATATATATGTGATAGAACTTAACGATTTAAGTATACCTGGTCTCAAAAAATAAAATAGTCTCCAGCTGGGCATCCTCTGCATTCTTTCTCGTGCCTTACTCTATGGTAAAAAATCATCCACGGTATCTGAAACAACCTTATGCTTGATTTCCTGCTCAATCAGTTCTATTGGATTTTATAAACAGGCATAATATTGATAGGATGTTCAAGTTTAGTGCCGGACGATTGATTTTTCATTTGGGAAGTTGTGGATTGTTTTTTTCCCCCTTAAATGATTCCATTTCTCAGCATGCATTCTTGCCCCCAGTGATAGTTGCAACCTGGGGGCATCTTAGCCGTCTTCCTCCCCTCCTCTCCCCCGCCCCTCCCTGCCCTGCCCTGCCCCCTCTCCGTTTCCCCCTCCTCCCTTCCCTCCATCTCTCTTTCATTTCACTCCTTAGTCTTCGTGTTTCTCACTAGAGAAACCGTGTCATACTTTCCACCTCTACCGACATCATTCCGTTTGAGTTTAGGAAGGTAATTGCAAGTTTAAATGGTTTCCGTGTCAGGGAAGCATTTCTGGAGGTTGCTGAGACCCTGCAGCCCACACCTGTTTGCGTGGCTTTATCTGCACTCGGCTGCCCAGGGGTGGCAGTGCATCCTGTGTTTCGGGAGAAGGTCAGACAGGGATAGCTGATTTCCAGGTAGTCTGTCCCCATCCCAGCTCTGGGTAGGCTAAAGGGAATGACCGCGTGGATGTTTGGAGTCGCAGCCCAGCTCAGCGGGAAGAGCTTTCATTCCTGGCTCTTAGAGGAGAAAATCCCTATTCAGCCAGTGGGATGTGGATTGCAGTGTGTACTGTCAGTTCCTCCTCCTCCTCCTCTTCCTCTTCTTCTTCTTCTTCTTGCATTTGTGAGAAAAAATTAGCTGGCTAAGAGGTGGCAGTCGTGAGTTATTAAGAACCATCTGGGTTGGCCGAGCGTCCCTGAGTCACACGAAGGCAGAGGCTGCAATTCCCCATCTGTTTCTGGTTTACGGCCAACAAAGGCACACGCCGTATGCCGATCCCCGTTGTTCGCGGTCTCCCCAGTCCAGGGGCACAGGAAGACTTTTAACTCCAATTTACAGATTAGCCCAAACCTCTGAGGTTAAGGGTCATAACGGCAGTTGAAAAAAAACGTCTTTGTGAATTTCCCAGCTTTCTGGCTATTAAAGAAAATAAGCTCCCCAGTGCAGGAATTCCACAAAACAGAGTGGTGGACTCAGGGACTCGCCCCGCTCCGGACCAGAGCTTCCAGCAGCCTGCAGAATGAAGTCTCTCAGGTCCCCTGTCAGACTGGCAGGTGACACGGGGGCTCTGGGCCGTCGGGGAGCAGGGCGGCCCTGTTTCCTTTACGTGATGTGAGTTTGTCAGTTAAAAATAAGGCAGGCTCACTGGTGTGTGCTTGTAGGCTCAGCTGCTTGGAAACTGAGGCAGGAGCATTGCCGGTTCCCAGGAGTTCAAGGCTGGCCTGGGCATCACAGGGAGGACCTAGCTCAAGAAAAGAAGAAAGGATGGATGGATGGAAGGAGAAGAAAACATAGATTTACCTTCCTTCAAGACCCCCCTAGGTGTTTGGGGAGGATCTCGCCCAGGACTCCTGTGTTCCCTGCTCCCCTTGAGGAGAGGACCTAGGACTAGGATGTGCCTCAGCAGGGACCCTTCCGTGTGCGTACACCTGTTACCTTTGCCTGCGTGAGTGTGCCATCGAGTGGTTAGTGGGGTCACCACTGGAACCTTCCAGATGGCCCTGTTACATCCATAATTGGTCCATCGAGGTCCCCACAGCCTCCTGGAAGCCTTAGAGACTGTGTGAGGGCCAAGGACTCCCGTTCCAGGCAACATACTAACGTAAGCCTGTCGGTGCTAGTGCCTGTTTTGTAGGGACTGTGGGTCACTTGAAGTCACGTGGGACTTTCCCATGTTGGCAGATGGGGCTGGTTCTAGAGTGGTGGTCCCAGCCTTTGGGCACCAGAGATGGGCTTTGTGGGAGACAGCATTTCCGTGGACAGTGGTGAGGAGGTGGTTGTGGGGTGATTCGAGTGCGCACTTTCATTCACACGTGCAGGTCACAGTGGGGTCATGCTCCTGCCCTCCAGGGCGCTCCCAGACCCAGCGCTGCCTCTGATCTGACAGGCGGAGCTCAGGCAGTCATGTGACGACAGGGGCCAGCTGTAACTGGAGATGAGCCTTGGCCAGACCTGCTGCTCACCTCCCGTTTGCAGCCTCCTTCCCTACAGGCCATGGACCAGTACCTGTCTGTGGCTCAGGGGTTAGGTACCGTGTCTCTGGAGGACAACACTAGGCACCGGCAGCACAGCCAGGGCTCCCGTGGCCCTGGGAGGACCGCCAGCAGCCCAGGAAAGGGCGGGATGGCTGCGGGCGCTTGCTGTGCGTCGCGTCCTGGTTCAGGGCGCTGCGGTGCTGACTGCTTTCTCTTCTGCTAAGGCGCAAGCTTCTCTTTTATTTTTTTCTTTGAGAGGGCACCCACGGTGGCCGCCCGGAGCCTGGTGTGGAGCTGGCTTGAGACAGATGGAGAGGCCCATAGAAAGAGGCTCTCCCCGTGTCCGTGTTGAGAATGTCTCCCCCTGGCCTCCCAGTGGCTGACCGCCTTGCGAGCAGTCTTTCCAGACCACGTGGCTCAGGTCACCTCCCCTGCTTCCAGGAGGTGGCGGCTGAGGAGGCCGTGTCTGCCCAGGTCGCTCCTCTGGCTACAGCTGAGGCAGGGGCCATCTGGATGGTTTGGCCATGACCTCTGCCGTTGGCACTGACTGTGGGCTGGGGACAGGAACACCTACCATGGCTTTCCATGGAGTATGGGCGTCCTCCTACTGTGGTGGTCTACATTTAAGAATAGCTGAAACCGAACCAGGTGTGGTAGCGCGCAGTTGTGATCCCAGCACTCTAGGAAGCTGAGGCAGGAAGAGAGAAGATGGGACGCAGATGGAGTTCAGTTTCAAAGGCCCTAGGTTCAAGTTTCTTTCTTTCTTTCTTTCTTTCTTTCTTTCTTTCTTTCATAAAAAGGCTATTTTCAAGAAAAGCAGGGTGGTCTTGGAACTCACATAATTGAACTTCTGTGAAAGACACAGATTCAAGAAATGGACCCCACGTGGACTCCATTGATGGAGCAGATCAGGCCCCTGTGTAGAGGGCGTGCACTGTGGACAACCGTGTTGGACCAAGTCAGCGGCGTTGCTCCTGGGGTGCCAGCAGGTGCTTACAAACGCACGGAGTGGGAGTGAGCTGGTCTGATGGTTGCTCACGGGTGGAGGTGAAGCCAGCATTGCTAATGAGGTGGGTTAGCTGGGAATAATTTTAGCCCTAGATATTTTGGAAAAATGGGGATGCTAGGAAGTACACAAAAGGAAAGACTTAGGGTTGTCATGCTATTTTTAATATTTGCAATACTGGAGAGATTGGACTCAGGGCCTTTGCACAGAGCTAACTTCCACCCTTCCTTCCTTCCTCCCTTCCTTCCTTCCTTCCTTCCTTCCTCCCTTCCTTCCTTCCTTCCTTCCTCCCTTCCTTCCTTCCTTCCTTCCTTCCTCCCTTCCTTCCTTCCTTCTCTGTTTCTTTTTGTTTTTGTTGTTTTTCTTTCTGTTGTCTTAAGACAGACAAACTTACATTTATAAGTTGTCCAGGCTGGGGGCTTAAATTTATGATCCTCCTGGCTCCGCCCCAAGAGTGCTGGGATCACCGGTGCCTGCCAGCGTGAATGGCTGGGAAATGCTGGTGATTTGGCTACAGTCGTGCCCGGCCGTGCCCTGGGATGAGCCACACCTGGACTGTGTGGCATCATGCCTGGCCTTGTTACTGTCCAGGGTGACCTCAGCCAGCTGGGGGGAGACTCAAGTTCACATGAAATTCCGGGCCCTCTGTGTTCTGGAGAATAAGTCTCTGAAATGGGCATACTTCCTGCTGGCCCTGCTGGGTGCTGGGGACACTCTTTGTAAAGCTAAAGCTGGTTAGGGGCCATCATGGTGACAGTGACAACTCCAGGACTCTAGGGGCCTTGCTGTTGCTTCACATGGGGGCTGGAAGTGTGGATTTCTCTCTTTGTGCCCACCTGCAGAGGTATGTGCTGATTTAATATGGACGGTTGGCACCAGTGACTTAGAGGAAAGCCAGGTTTCAGCCTCACCCCCAGAGCCCACCTTGGGATCTGCACACTGCGTGCGCCCTTTCTGCAGAATACCCCAAGGGTCCTTCCCAGAGCAGCCATGCTGACCTTTCTGCCCACACCCCTTCCTTCCTCAGTCTACCTCAGCCAGCTTACACAAAAACACAGTGTTTCGATTTTAAAAAACGATGCAGTAAAAGTCACATCGCCCTGAGTGTCCCTCAGAAGATTCCCGTTACTTTGAACAAGCTTAGCCCAACATTCTGGCCGCTTTCTGACGTGCGCTTTCCTGAGTGCTGCCAGCTGAGGCCCTCATGTCTGGAGTCTCTTCAAAACATTTACCTTTTATGGTCATTCGCACTGTGGGGACAAGCCAGAAGCCATGTGGTGCCAGATCCAGTGAGCGAGGTGGAAGAGGACACAAGGTCATGTTGTTTCAAGCCCGCCTTTCTGTTGGATAGGGCCTGGCAGCAGCAGTCACCGTATTTTTGATCACACCTCATAAAGACACTCAGGAAAGAGGACTTCCAGAGCTGCTTCAGGAGGTGTAAAGAACGAAGGGTCAGTGTGTTTGGAGGGCGGGGTTTTTTACTGCAGTGCATTTTAAAAATCTACACATTCATTGAATGTTTTGATGGTATCTTTATAGTATCCCGTCTTGAATTATTGTGAAGTAGAATTTTTTTTTTTCTCTAGGGATCAGAATTCTAACAGTGGTCCGATTCTAACAGCGCCCGGGTCCAAGTGTCCCTGGAGAAACATCTGCTTTTGTCAGAGGCGGAGAGTTTTGTCATTTATCTTTGCTCCTAAAATGCAGTAATTCAGTTACACAGGACCTAGGTTCAGGTTCCTTCTGTTATCTAATGGTACATGATTCAAATGCTTCAGAGTTTTTGCTTACGGTTTGAATGCAGAGTTTTCATTTTTAATGGCTAAAATTGAGACAGGTGTGTAAGATAATAATATCAATTTGAGGACTTCAGAATGAAGATTGGCCTCCTGGTCCCTTGAAGAGCCTTTTAGAGGGACACATAGTGCCCTCTAGTGTCAGCAATTCAAGCAGTCCAAAGGGAAACCCCCCCTCCCAGCTATCCCCAAGGGCTGAGTCTGGGTTCTGGCTGGTGAATAAACAGAGCTGGGTAGTTCTCTGTGCAGTGCATACTGCGTCCTAGAATTCTTCCTGTGGGATTATTTTTGTAGCTATAAATAAAGGACAGAGTAGAGTCTGTCAGGCAGCTGCCCAGTGGGAAAACCAGTGGTCCATGCTGCCTTTCTTAAAACATGCAGGGACTCAGTGCTGGGGTTAGATGAGACAACCTGATGTCATAGCTCCGGTTCCCTTAGGTACATTTATTTAAACAGGATTAAATGTATTTTCATGTGTGCTGATCAGAAACAGTCGGATCGCAGCTGCAGCCTCAGAGTATCCACTTGATTTGAGCAGGGAGAAGGCGCAGTGTAGACGGGGTGCAATGCAGAGGAGGTGTGGTCGGCAGGCAGCCTCGCAGCTGCCAGAGCAAGGCAGACTCCCAGCATTCCATGCGCCTTACCTCAGATGTGGGCATGGGTGTCGTCATGTCTGCAGGTAGCCTGGGGACACCTGTGCCAGTGTAAACCAATTGGTGGCATACATTTGCTTCCTGTCTTGGTCACTGATTCCATTTGTGATGTAAGTTAGCAAATAAGTCATTGAAGTGACTCAGTGAGAGAAAATTAGGCCCCCTCAGTTTGAAGGAAAAGCAATCTTTTTGTTTGTGTTGGAGATAGGGTCTCCCTAAATCCCTAAGATGAGCAGCCTTGGCTCAAACTTATATTCTCCTGCCTCAGCCTCCCAGGATACTGGGATTATAGACCTGTATCACGGAGCCCAGCTTAAACAAACAAACAAACAAACAAAAATCGTCTTTAGAAGGCAGCAGCCCTTGCTGGATGCGGACTTCTGTGTAAATTCCCACCAACTTTGTGCCGTGTATTCTCTTTCTTGAAAATGTGATCTATATTTTCTTTTAAAAATTACTTGTAATTACAAATCAAAACAAAAAAATGATAATCTTCACAATCTTACAAAGCAGGCAGACACTTTTTAAAAAATCGTATCAACTTCTGAATCGTGACAAAAATCCAGGCTCATTTTTCAGGTCAAGATAACTCCTCAGGGTGGCCCAAAACAGTGAGTAGGACAGTACCTGCCGCAGGACACTTTGGACCTGAGATCGGGACAGAGAGGTGTGGCCTTAAGGCAGGGTGGCCAACTGCCTTCATGTGCTCTCCAACTGTTCACTGTCCGGCCAGCCGTTTCAGGGTGACTGATGGGTGGTCATCCGATGACAGTAATAATCTGTGCTCACACATACCCAGTTACGTGGAAAAAGACTTTGCAATGCAATTAATTGTTTGCAAATTGTGTAGCAAAGCATGATAATTGAATCAGGAAATTTCAGAGTTCCTTTAAGCCACATTTTTGTGTCAAAACAATTACTCTCCTTTTAGGTTCCTTTTTCTTTTGCCATGAAGAATGCGTTGATGTGTTTAGGGTCCCTGATCATGGTTTCAGTCTTCCTGCATTTTTAGAGGCAAATGGAGTTGAGAAAGAGCAGAGTTAGCATAAATTTCAAGAGCGCACAGGACGCTTGGGAAATTGTGTTTCTTGAATTCATTGCTTCATTCGAGCCTGTAGAGTGGGTGGCGGGCTTCAGAATTAAGGAAATTGCGATTTGGTGTTGAGAAGTTGAGGATTGAGTCTGTGATAACAATTTCCTTGGTTTAGATTAGCTCAAATCAGCCAAGCACCACGAGGAGTGTTGAAACAATAAATTGTAATTGGATGATTTCTTAATGTGCTGCTGGAGACCGAGGCCGACACACACATGCGCACACACACACATACACACACGAGCTCGACCCACTGGAGCTATAATCATGAAGTATGCAGTGACTAGGAAACCGGTTCTCCTGCGGTGTAGATGGAGTGCGCATGGCGCCGTGTGTGTTCTTATGCAAGCCTCCCTTGGATACAAGTGGGAAAGTTCCACTGTGAGATGTACTTTTCCACGGTGGAGGCAGCTTCCAGAGGCCGGATCCTTATCTGCAGTCTCAGGCACATCCCTGGCAGGAGTCCCCAGGTCAACCTTCTTGTAGGCGTTCTCATGAGAAGCCCAAACTCTGTGCATAACAAGATGTGTGGCTCACGTTAGGGACAGTATCCAGCCTTTAATTATTTATTTAGTCCAGTCCTTTTATCTCTGAAAAGCCTGGATTTCTTTCCCAAGTGTCCCTAGGCACTAAAGTCTCATGCATGGGCAATTTGAGCAACAGACACCGGACTTCTGAAGGCTGAGACAGAGGGGAGGGACAGCCATGCCATCCCTACTTCCTGAGTGCCCACCAGAGTCCCAGGTGTGGAAAAGGCGTGGCATTCATGGGCACCGCATGGATTAACGTTGGACAGACCACCACCAACGTTCATTCCACAAGGACGATTCTGTGCTCACTGCGAACAGTGCAAAAGGAGCCGCGTTTTATCTGGGCTTGGGAATGGGTGCCTGTAATTTCAGCACTCCGGGAGGCTGAGGCAGGAGAATATGAGGTTTGAGCCCAGTCTCGGCAACTTGGGGAGACCCTATCTCAAAATGAAAAAAAAAAAAAAGAATGTTAAAGACTGAGGCTATAGCTCGGCGCAGAGGCCTCGGATTCAATCCCCACACTGAAGAAAAACAAGCAGGCTGCTGGTTTGGATGTGCACATAGGGCCTGTCAGCCCTGGGGGTGTTTGGTGTACATCGGATTTATATGGACAGGCCTCTGTCTTTCGGATATTTGCAAAACCAGAACATTGTAGACCCCTTCCGTGTCTTCCACATGAAGGCGGGGTTTCTGCTTATCAGGACGGTATTTAAGATCCAGGTGAAATGAAGGGGCAAGACTGAGAGGGTGAAGGCGCTCTGCCGTCAGTGTTGCCTGCTGACGTCGTGACCTGCCTTCCCCGTGTTGGTGACCAAGTCCACGCTGCAGGTGTCTCCTGGAAGGTGATTCTCAGCATTCGGGGCAGCCTGCCCCGATGCCATCCGTGTCACTGTGCACTCGCCTCCGGCACCCTTTCCCGCAGGGTGCTCAGGGCTGCTGAGCACTTTGTTGTGTGGGTGTCTGATCCAGAGACAAGGAATCGTCTGTTGCGTTTCCAGTGACATCGTGCCTTGTTGTGTCTCCTGGGCTACAGCCAGACTTTTTCTTACAGCTGTAGGTGTGGACCTCAGGCCTGCGCACTGACCTGCATCCCCAGGTTTCTTTCTTTCTTTTTGGGGGGCGGAGGGTTTGATTTTACGGCAGGATCTGTCTAAGTCACTAAGTTGTCCAGACCGGACCCAAACTTGCGATCTTCCTGCCTCTGCCTCCCAGAGTGCTGGGATTACAGAACCGTGCCACCAAGGACCGGGCGGTTTGGTATCGTGTTTAGGCTGCACCACCCTCCCGATTATTTTCCATGCTGACCTACCCCCCGTACCCAGAGCGAAGCTATTAAGACAGCAAAGACAAGACCTTGTGGGACCTCCGGGAAAACAGGAAGACATTTCAGGAAAAATAAGCGGCCGCACGTCTTCTGCTGTTATGCTACGTTTATAGCCTTTGAATGTTGCATTATTATTATTTTCTAACGTGGAGCAAAAATATGAACTGGTGTAGGAAGCGTTTTGGTAAAGTTCTGGATGACAGAGTCACGCTGGATAATGACACAGTGGAAACATGCAATTGTTCGTGGGAGCTGTTGTCCCTGCCACTGGGCGGGCCTGGCTGGCCCAGTGTGGTATTTCCTGTGTTCCAAGCGGGAGGTGACAGAGGACCTTGGCCTGCCAAGCTCAGGGCAGGATGGTCCTCTGGGAGAGGACATCTGCCAGATCGATGCCACCTGGATGTACCTGGTGACATGGGGGACAGCCTTCCCGAAAGAGGGATGGCATATGTGGGGAGGGGATGGCAGCCCTCAGGTTCTGTGTGGCCCAGGGCCGAGGCCATTAAGTAGGAATGGGGGAGGGGAGTGAAGAGGTAACCCTACCCCTGGTGGCGTTGGGAACAGGCCCTGTGATGTTCTAGCTGGCAAGAACTCTCCGTACACGCAATAGCCAGCCCTGCTTACAGAAAAATTCTGAGAAATAGCCCCCGGCCCGGCTCAGATGCCCTTGTACTGCTCTAGGTGACACCCTGAGGTGAAATCAGCCCAGCACGTTGTCGTGAGAAATGGCGAAGACTTGCCCTGTAAAAATCGTGTGGCAGAGCTTGTAACCGGTGTTCCTCAAGTTAATATCCTACTAGGTCACTTTTTAGATTTTTAAAAAATGTACTTTCAAAATTAGACACAAGGAAATACATGAATAGAATTTTTAGGGATTGGATCAAATAAGCACTCCTCGTTTCTTTTTGTGGGTGTCCGAGCAAAGAAATGACGCCTGTAGTGAAATGACATCTGTGGTAGTTAAAGGGTAAAGCATATATGTACTTCTACATAAGTGAGAAAGAGGGGTGCAGGGAGGAGAGAGGAGGTGGGAATGCGCACGTGAGCCAGTGAGAAACCGAGGGAGATGCGCAGCAGCTGGAGTCCCTGGGCAGGGGGGTTAGGACTCCCACTGCAGGGTAACTTTTTCTGTAAGTTTGCAATTATTTTGAAATATAGGTTTAAAAAATTCACTGCTGACTGGTTTTGGAAGAACCAAGGAGCTACAGTCAGATGATCACTGAAGAATTAAAGTTGGTGCCAGCCAGCATGGTGGTGCACACCTGTCCCCTCAGCACTCTGAGAGGCTGAGGCAGGAGGAGGGGAAATTTGAACCCAGCTCAGGCAATGTAACTACCCTCAGAGACCCTGTCTCAGAAATTTAGGAGAAAAAAAATTTAAAAGGCCCTGGGAGGTAGCTCAGTGTGAAGGAAAGCTGGCGGATTTTTCTTCCAGTAGCTGTTTTGTTATCAAAGGAATCATGGTAGAGCTGGTGTTTGATGCCAGCGGGGAGCGCTGCCTCCTGGGGCTGCAGTTAGCAGCAAGCTGGAATCCTCCTCCCAGTGCAGAGCTACAGAGAGCTTTTTTTTTTTTTTTTAAACTTTTTCTCAATACTCTTGACTCCTAATGGAAGCTGCCCAGATAAAACAACTGGGGACTTTGAAATTTTAGGGGAAACACAATTTTAATCAACCTACCATCTTGGTCATTGTTGAGAGATGAAAAGGGCGGAAACCAGCGTCCCCTGAAAGCCTGGGCGCCGAGGACTGGTCAGGTCCCAGTTTCATTAAGCAGGATGGCGTTCCTTCCAATCTCTCTTTCCTTCTGCCTTTCTTTTCAATTCATCGTTCTTTCTCATTTTCTTACTCCTTCTCCTCATCTTTCCCTCCTCCCCCTCCTCCTGCCCAACCCCTCCTTCTTCCTCAGTCCATGCATCCTAAAGCAGGGCATGAATCATGGGGCGCAGGGCCCGAGAGGAGCTGTCGCGCCTAGGCTGGCCTTCATGTGAATGAAGCCTCTTCCCCGGCCACTCCTGAAGCCAGGAATTGCCCGTGACTCAGGTTTGGGCCTATTGTGTTCCCCACGTCCCCGTTGAGACCACACCTCTTTACTGGACCAGCTTTCGTGTAGCTAGACTGAAAGCAAAGTTTCGTTTCTTCCAGAAAACAAGTGCTTTCCTGAAAAAATGAGTAATTATAGCCAGCAGTCCTCTGAGGAATGCTCAGGGCTGCTGTCGCTGTACTTCCTCCCCGGGAAAGCAGATGTGCTGTGGCCCTGAACCTGTAGCGTGGGCTTGAAACCCTTCCCGGGACCCTCGCGTGGCGTCCCTATGTAGCTGAGGGTTTTCTCGGACCGATGGCTCTCAGATTTGGATTTTACACCAAGCTTGAAAACACCACTGTGACTGACTTGCCTTTCCTGTATTTTTCTTGGTACCTTTGATTCTAGAGTCTGCCTTCTCGGCTCACTATTCCCCGTGTGTGTGTGTGTGTGTGTGTGTGTGTGTGTGTGTGTGTGTGTGCATCTGCGCATGTGTGTAAGGGGAAGAACACCCAGTTGTGGAGCACCTGGTGGAGTTACTAGGTACCCGAGGGTTGCTAAACATTCGCCAGCAAATTGCCGATCTTAAGCACAGCCACGAGTGACATAGACCAAGCCCATTCCCACCTGCAGAATTTCCTGAAGAAGTCGCTCGGGTCCTTGGTCTCAGCCAGGTGGCACTTCTGGGGAGCAGCAGGCTCAGAGGGCCCCCTGCACCCTGGCCCCGTGGGAGGCCCTGTGGAGCGCCGCCACATCTGCAACCTGCGTGTCACAGTGGTCACACCTGCTGTGGCTGCCCCAGTCCCAGGCAATTGATGCCTCCTTTTTTTTAATTAAAAAAAATCTCCTGACTGCATATCATCAAGAAAAACAACATTGTTTTCAGGGTCTCTTATCTCTGCACTCCCAAATATCCTGTTTCTTCGGCGGGGCGGCCAGGGCCAATAGAAACCTCTTCCTGTCATTGGCTGACTTCATTTCCCAGACTTAGCACAATCTCATCCGCTCTAAACAACCTCATCAAAACTCCTTTCTGGTCAGAGAGAAGCGATAATTATTATTAACATTTATTGACGATCAATAAACTCGATTGCATTATGGCCAGCACGATCAAGGTAAGCCGAGGATTCCTCTCCATTTGGCAAAAATCTCTCTTCTCGCGCTTTCTCTGGTTTCGTTTATCAAGCAGATAAGTTAGGGTTGGGCAACACCCCCCTACCACAATAGACGACAGCAAGATTTCCTTTGCACTGCCTAGTAAATTTCCTTTTTCCTACTCCAACCATCCGCAAGGCTTAAAAACTTCAAACTCAGAAAAAAATTGGGGTTTCTAAATTCAACGTTGAGTGCCATGGTTGACTTTTGCAAAGAACTGTTTTTTTTCCCCCCTCGGAGCGCTTTCTGAATTTTCCAGTTCTCGCCCAACCCTTGAGCTGCGGTGGCTGGATGGGGGCCTCGCACAAGGCACCGGAGGCAGCAGAGGTTGGAGGGAGGGTTGAAGCGAAAGATGGATTTGTCCCTGTTGGACTTTTCGGATGCTCTTCTGGGACTCCTTGGCACCAGGGATGCCAGCTGGTCCCCGTAGAAAGGAGGATATTCTGCAAGTGGCTGTTGGTAATGGGACCCGCAAGTGTTGGCTTGGTTTGTGGGAACTGTGTGCAGAGGACTGAGTGTTCTCTTAACCCCAATGATGGTATTTTGGTTTGTTGGGTTGTGTGTTCATTGTTAATAAAATACCTCCTCTCTGCGCCATAAGATGTCCTCCCAGTAATGTTGGGTGAGCAGGATTTGGAACGTAACAGCTTGTTGGTTCTCTGTGCTTGGTTGAATGTGTTTTTTTGCAGATGTTTATGACATGTAAATAAATCTCTTCAGCTAGAAGCCTAATTGCGTTCTAATTCCTAGAAATGCAGCCAATTTCATGGCTAGTGGAATTCAGGGGCATAGTCTGTGAGCTGGTGATGGTGGCTCTGTTAACATATTTTCCAGGCTACAGGACCTGGGTGACATTGGAGTTTGTCCGCAGTGCCAGCAGTCAGTGAGAGGAAAGACAGAGAGCTTGTGATAAATTGAGTGTCCTTAGCTTTGGTGTGTAAGGTGGGGAGCACCCACTGCCTTTCCACCAAGGATTTCAACTAATGTCAAAGCTCATAGCCAAGGAGTTGGCCTGGCAGTGGGAAAGCACTTTGAAAAGTTCTCCTTTGTTTGCTATGTTCATTAGTTATTTGGCTTTGAGATTTGGTTAGCGCGCGCTATGTGAACTGTCTAAGAAGTTCTGTCCTGTTTTTAGATCTCAGGAGATGTTCCAGAGTATATTTTAAAATTCATGGACCAATGACTTTTGCCTCAGAGCGTATTTTCCTTTCTTTGGGCTCGAGGATTGGGGTTGGCCGAGACACAGTTACCACAGAAAGGAATTTTAGAGTGGGAGTTTTGGGATAATACACTTGTTAGCCAAATGAGCAGAAATCATTTGATTTTAGAACCGCACATGTTATACTTCTTGTTCTATTTTTTGCTCATGATTTTATTCATATTTCATAACAACTAAATGTGATATTCTTTGCAAATCTTGCTTGGCCTGAGTCGGTCCCCACGACACCACCAAAATCAGTGCACCAAGGGGGATTGAAATAACAGCCGCCCCTTGGAAGATGGGCTGTGTTATGTGTGCAAAGCACACGTATGTTTTCAGCTGTTAAATTTAAAATAGATATTTGTGAAGGTTCAAAGTTGTTTTGAGGTATGATTGTGTTGGGACTTTTCCTGGTAAGTTAGAGGAAACCATTCATACTTGAGGAGGACACTGCTGATTGAATATTTTTACTGCACTGGGTTATTACATGTGTATTGCATGCCTCCAGGTGGACCTTTGGAATGACTCCCAGCGAATTCCTCCAAACCCCCTCCACTACACAGCCGCTCTTTTAGAGTAACTTCCTTGAAGCCGTGGTTTTTTTTTTTTTTTTTTTGTGTGTGTGTGTGTGTGTGTGTGTGTGTGTGTGTGTGTGTGTGTGAGGTTTCCTGGACAAAGGAATGAGATGATTTTACGGCCCTGTTTACAGCCTGGAAAAAGGAGGCCTTGAGTTTGTTGACTGCAGTTGTAATTATGGTAATGCAAAGCCCAGATGAGCATAGCAAAAGTTAGACTGTTCAAGGGATGCAGGAGGCAGCTCCCTGTACAGGCCACCTCCAGTCTCAAGCGTGCTGCGATCAGGGCTGTTCCCGCAAACACATCAGTTAGTTGCTCAGGTATCAGCTGCCATGAGCTGGGCGATGGCGCCCCGGGTGTGCGGGTGTGCGTAGGGTGCGAGTTCTTGCGGGAATGTTGGGAAGATCCTGTGGGGCGCTCCCAGGAGGAGCTCGCTGTGCTTTTCCAGCCTTTGTGATTCTCCCCACAGACCTCCCCGGTGGCTTTGAAATGGGGAACAAAATATTTCGATTTGAAGAATCTAGGGGCTCCTTAAGCATCTTGAAGCATCTAGATGCATCTCTAAGCATCATGAGATCTTTGAGATCCAATGAAGGGTTCTACTGAGGGAATCTAAGCAGCCTAGCTGATGTCCATGTGGATAGACAGGTCATGGGTTGGCTTTGGTGCCTCCTGGCTTTTGGCTTCTGGTGCTAGAGTGAATGTTTGACACCACCTGCCCCACCTTCAGCCCCTGCTGCTCAGAGTCTGCTCCCAGACTCTGGGCACCCTGCTGTTTCCCCGCTGGTGCTTTCAGAGGCGGCATCTCACTCCCCAGGGGCCTTGCTGCTCCTGGCTCTCTTCCACTTACCCTTGGGAATTCTGGCAAGTCTCAGGAGTCTTTCTTAGAGTTCTGCTTTTAAATTTGTAAAATGACAGTGGAAATACTGCTCTAGCCCTGGTCTTTCCTGGGGCTGACCATGAACACCAGCGTGGAGGCTCTGATCCTAAAGTTTACACTTTAAAATGGCAACTTGTATGTGTGTGTGTGTGTGTGTGGGGGGGGGGTGGTGCAGTGCAAATCACAGCTACTACCAAGAAGACCCTGATTCAAACCAACTGAACCAAACCAATAAGTAATTCAGTCCTGTAAGAGTGAGACTTATTCCTTTCTCTCTCTCTCTCTCTCTCTCTCTCTCTCTCTCTCTCTCTCTCACTCACTCTCTCTCTCCATTAACAGAGTTTGGAGAGTTTGATGATAATTGAAACCCATAGTGATGGGAACTGTTTTCATTTATTTAGAAGCATCCTGCTTGTTTTCCATGTGGCCCACAAGCTCAGATTATGTGCTCGGCAAATAGTTGCCACCCCATGTGAAAGAAAGGTATTAACGCTCAGCGATGGAAGGTTAATCTCACAGGATTTTGATGGATGCAATTTTTTTTTTTTTTTTGAGACAGGGTCTCGCTCCATGGTCCAGGCTAGTCCTGAATTCACTTCAGAGCCCAGGCTGGCCTTGGACTCAAGACAATCCTCCTGTCTCAGCCTACCGAGTGCTGGGATTACAGGCGTGCGCCACCATGCCCAGTTTATGTGGTGCTGGGGAATCGAACTCGGGTACTTAGCGCTTGCTCAAGCGCTTTAACCGCTGAGCCATTCCTCCAGTCCCCTGATGGATGCAATTCTTGAGTCTCCTGAGGACGAAGGTGTTTTTCACCCACCGTGCGGCTCAGGGGACTCGGAATGGTTTTGTCACTGGAGGAGGGTGCTACTTGGTGACAGTGGAAGAAGAGCCAGAGGAAAGCACTGCTGCGCTGCCTTGTCCATCTCATACCGTAGGGCAAATGCTGGTCCTTGTCCTGGCCCACGGGGCCCTAAAGGGATTGCCGTGCGGCCTGCCTTCTCCAGCTGGTCTCGGACCTGGGCTCCTGTGCAGAGGATGCCAGCGCCTCCGCCTCCACCTCACGCTCTGTGTGTGTGTGTGTGTGTGTGTGTGTGTGTGTGTGTGTGCGCGTGCGCGTGCGCACACCTTTGGCCACCAGGCACCACACTTGGTGACTGAGAGGCAGAACTGGGAATGGCTAAACCTGTGGGCATGTCCCTCATTCCCGGCCCCGTGGGGCTACCGGGCTCTTAGACAGTATTCCCACAGGGAACTTAGTCTTTTTATCTCATTTTCATTATGGTGGTTATTGGCTTTTGCAGAGTGGAGTATTTAAGTGCGTGCATGCACACACATGTACACACACAGCTGCTTATACCTCTTAAACTGCACATATACGCTAGGGCAGGGAGGAGAAGGGGAAGTAAAATGATTAAAATGCAATACACATATACACTAATTCCCTAAATCTAATTATTGTGTATTGCAAATGTATGCTAGTGAAATAATAACTATGAGAAATGCAGAATAAAACCTTGCAAAGTTTCCAAAGGAATAAAATAAATTTAAAACTCCAATCATCTTTTTATTTTTTTGGTGGTACTAGGAATTGAACCCAGGGCCTTCACATTAAGCTACGTCTCATCCCATTTTTATTTTCGGTTTGAGACAGGATCTTGCCACGTTCCCTGGCTGAGCTTGAGCTTGGGATCCTCCAGCCTCAGCCTTCCGAAGTGCTGGAATTACAGGCCTGCACAGGAGTCCCTGGGACAACCAGGCCTGGGAACGAGTCTGCCGCTTGGGGGACTCATGGGGATGATAGGTGGGACGTGCTCGTGTGGGAGGCACGCTTGGCCCTGCGGGAGCTTTTCTTAGCTCTAGAGAACGCTGGGCAGGGCTCGTCACCTATCTGCCTTCACTGTTCTCACCGGCCTTGGTGGCTACACTGTCTCCCGCTGCACGGGTCTGTGCGTGCGGAACCTCCGTGGGGTGTCTGAAAGCTTGTGGATTCTTCCTGTGGACGACTTTTGGGGATATCCTGTACATCGAATTTGATACTCGTGTAATTTTTCTCAAAAATCATGACAAGTAAGTCCTGAGAAAATACATTTTAACAAATTTTTAAATTGTTTTACGCCCATGGCAACCTTCGGACACCTGTATTGGTGGTGTGTGAGTGGCAGGTGCCACCGAGCAGCCCCAGCTGGTGTGAGCTTCCAGGTGGCGCGCCTGGTCCTTCTTAACCTCACTTTCGGTTCTCTAGACAATTGTCAGGTTTTATTCTGCATTTCCTTGGTGATACAGAGACTCTGCCCTGGTACACTTGCAGAGACACGGAGATTTACAGGGTCACCTCTGCAGGTCACCGGGCTGGCCCTCCATGCTTGTGGCAGGGCACCCCACACCTGGGTAGATCAGGGGGAAGGGGCAGGGGGGCCAGTGACACACCGTGGGCAGGAAGGACACCCGGGGCTGGTCAGGCTGTGCTGCGGGGTCCAGGCACGTCCAATTCCAGACCTGGACTATGCCTGCTTTTAAAGTCTCTGCCAAATTTAAATATTTGCCAGGTTTAAAAATATGGCCAGCTTGCTGTCTAGAAAAATTGTTCCAGCTGTACGTGAGGCCAGATCCAATAAACTCACAGAATAACCGAGTATTTCAGTCATGGAATCTTAGCCACTTTATCAGGTGAAAGTGGAAACTCCTTTTTAAAAATTTGTATTTATACGATTTTAGTTTTTCATTGCTTTTTTTTTTGTCCTTTGCTGTGAATCTGTTTCAGCGAGTGGTCCGCCGTGATCTCCCTGTTTCCACCTTCCTCCTGCGCCCATGCGCTCTCGGCCACACTGGCGCCCCACACTCTCGCCCTGCTGCCCTTGGCCGAGGCGTGTTCTGTGAAGGTTCACGCCGGTCCTCCTTCTGGGCGGCCACTTGCTTTCTTCACCTTCTCGTCCTCACATCGCCCAGCTTCTCTTTTGTCTAGGTGGGCACTAAATATTTTACGTTTACCCTCTGATGTCACAGGACCTGCTTCCACCAATGTCCTGCTTGCTCCCCACCCTGACTGGCCAACTGTAGGGGGTCTGGTGAATATTTGGTTAAAGAAATGAATGTTAATTAAAATTCTCCAGTGTCACGCTGAAGAAATACAGCGACCAGAAATTTAATCATTGTGAGTTTCAAGTGGACGCCTTACTTCTCTAGTGATCCCTTTCCCAGAAAAAGTAAACTCAGTCGATAGGCTTAAATTAGTGTTTAAAAATGCATAACAAAACCTTTTAGAAGTGTAGTGCTGGGCCCAGAGGTAGAGGCTTGAAATCCCAGCACTCTGGGATTTCAGATAAGGCAGGAGGATCGTGAATTCACGCCCAGCCTGGGCATCGTGGCAGCTTGATGAGACCCTGTCTCAACATCAGAAATTTAAACAAAGATGGGCTTGGAATATAACTCAGTGTAAACTCAGTGGGCTCCATCCCCAGTACCATAAAAACTTAAAAAGTGGCGCTCCTATCTTGAAGTCGTAATCAAGATTAACGTGGCCCTGGTAGCTGCATTCCAGGCCTGTGCTGAGCTTGTCTGCTTGTCTTGTGAGATGCTCTCGGTGACATGAGGACGGCTGCTTTGCACAGATAGGAGAGAGGATTCGCCAGGCCCAGGAGCCGCCCACGCCACCAGATCTTTTTCTTTCCACTGTCTCTCGTCTCCTGGTCTGTCTCTCCTGCTGCTTCCCCAAGCCCCAAGTACTAGGTTATTCTACGGAAAGAAAAAAAGCGTGCATTAAATGAGATTACAACACATTATGTAACCAGGATTAAAGTTGTTATGAAGGACAGCGTTATGCTGTCTAATTTTGTGTGACAAAAAAAAATCCTCTAGGTGAGGTTGCTTTTACTCTTGATGGCCACTCAAAACAGAAAGTACTGGGAAACTGAAGAACCAGTCATTTGAGCACCCAGCTTTCCATGTGCTCGGTGACAGTAATTCTTTCCGTGTTTGGTAGCATCCAGGGGACGGCAGCGTCTGATTGCACACTGGCTGCTGGCTCCTGTGCCTGCACCCCAGAACCCTCGCCCCCGACCCCGTCCTGGAAGTCCCTGGATGTCCCCGAGCTTGGCAGCGTGTCTGGATCTGCCAGGGGATCTGCCGTGTCCCTCTGGTGAGTGCTGAGACGTGGAAAAAAAAGACGCAAAGGCCAAACAAAAGTGTTTATGCGTAGTGCGCCACTGCAGCCTCCAATCGTGAGGCTGACATCAGGGCTGGGGCTCCAGACACTTGGGTAGGAACAATGCGTGCTCGGCGCTGGAAACTACGATAAAGGACCCGCTTTGGGCCCGGGCTCCGGAAATGGCCACATGCGCTCTGAAATCCCCGCGCCCGCGCCAGCTGCCCTCCCTCCTGCCTCCGCGACATTGGTGCCTAGCCAGGAATGCGTGGGTTCCTGGTTTTCCCACACCATAGGCGCTGTACCAGGACTGGCGGCCCAACAGGGACCCTCCCTCCCCTCCACCAGGCCGGTTCCTCACAGCAGCCTGTCTGTCATCTCGTCCTTCTTCGGGTCCCTTCGAGCTATTTTTTTTTTTTTCTCTTAAATTGGCTCTGTATGAGAGGCTCACCTTTGGGGAAGGAGAAACTGTTGAAACGGCATTTCAGGATTTGTCATCGCCATGAGGCTGTGTCTCAATTTGAGGTAGATTTCTCAAGACGTTGCCCTAAGCCTAAAGTCAGGGAGAGAGAGGGAGAGAAAGGGAGAGAGAGCAGAGGTGCACCTGCGGTTTTCAGTTGAGAGCTGTGTTTGGTTGGGACCATACATTCCTATCCCCTGGCACCACAAGGAGCACCGGAGCCACAAAGGCGGATGGGAACAGTGTAGCCTGCGTTTATCTTTTGCCCTATTCTCAGTTGCTTGGTGGGACCCTTAAAATAGCCTCTGTGGGAAAGGATTGGTCTTATCTTCCCTGCAGGGGTGGGAGGCACAGGGTGTGGCTGGCTGGCAAGGGCAGGGGGACAGATGCCAGCCAGAAGGTGCTGGCCCTGGAGCTGTGGTCTGATGCTACGGACCTGGGCAGGAAGTGTGTGTCCCCTTGTGCGCCCACCCCACACGCCTTGCTCTTTCATGGAGAAGTGTGGCTGACCTGCCCAGCCTGCTCCTCTCTAGGGCCCTATGTCCTCTCGCTGCCCCATCGGACCACAGGGCTGGTGCACTGCGTGCCCCAGTGGACCTGGGAAAGGGGCCAGACTGTGAGCGGGGACAGTGGGCTCCCAACAGCTTTCTGGGGTTCAGACACGCTTCTTCACCTGCCTGCCCACTTCCCCAGTGACAAGCCACAGCCCCATGGTATCTGGGCTTTCCCAGTTGTAGATCAGGGACGGTGACAGTTCCTACTCCCCCGTGAGGCGGCCTGGATTCAGCCACAGCGGTGCTTCATACGTAGGCGCTAAGTTTATTCTTCATTTGAGTCAGACTTTCCCTCTAGCACGAACATCAGGAAATCCACAAAAGCTTGTCCTTTCTTCCTTCCCTCCCCATTCCCTGTTTTTCAGTTTCTCTGACAGACTACAGATTCGCTTTTCTTTCAGGGAGCTACTGTGTCCATTTTTCTTTGACACGTTGTTTTGTCTGTATTATGAAATAAAAGCTGACCAAGAAAAAGATGCGCTATGTGTGTACCAATCCCCCAAGTTGAATGCAATCATCGTGTATGGCAAGTTTTTACTAATGGAAGTAATAATCATGGGGGTGAGGAGAAGGGGCCCTTCCCCCTCCTGGCACTGCCTCGGCTTACTGGCACAGGAGAGGACTTGGCCGGGCGGGGAGGGACTGGCCCCTCCTGCTCAGCAGTCCTGGGAGGAGGCACCAGGGCCTTGCTGCCTACCTCCCTCTGCTTCTAAGTCTCCCTCCTTTGCGGCCTTCTGCTTTCAGTCCTTAAGAACCCAGCAAGAGGTTGGGACAACATGAAAATCAGGAGTCATTAGGAAGAGGACCCTGCACGGACCCTGGACCCCAGCGTGGGAGGGCCCTGTGGGCTCTGTTTCTGTCCCCCCCCCCCCCATAACATTTCTCTCATCCTGGGAACCCCGGGGACAGGGCAGGGTTGCAGCCTTATAGACAGAGGGGGTGACAAAAAGATTGGCGAGGTGGGCACCTGATACATACTTTGTGGGAGCACCTAGAACAAGAAGCACATTTATGTTCTCATCAAAAGTAAGAACATCCCCAGGCTGGGGAGGGCACCCAGCAGTTAGAGTTTGTGTATAGTGTACACAAGACCCTGGGTTGGACTCCCCAGTACCACATTAAGATTAGCGGGGCATGGTGGCACACACCTGTAGTCTCAACCATTGGCAGGCTGAGGCATGAGATCCTGTCTCAAAAAAAACAAAAATAGTGTTCAAGGTCGAATATAAGTAACTTTCCCAGCTGGTTTGCTTTCTGAGGTTTTACTCTGCCAGCCTGAGGTCATTGCCTTCACCTCATTTTAAGCCCAAGAATCTGAACTCAGTCAAACTTACGTGAAACATAGCAAAACTGAATAAATAAGTGAAAATATTTTCCCTGCCCAGGTGGCACCTTAGTGGAGAAAAAATGTTTTGAGAAGGCACTCTGTCCAGCCCCGAAAGTTGTCCCCTTAGGGTCTTTGTGATCGGATGCACAAGCAACGGTATCAGTTTTGATAAAGATGTGGCTTTGAAATAAATGTGCAGATATATATTTTTAAGCCCGTTCCTCTGGAGATGGAAAACATCTTTTTTTAGATTCCGTGTTTACTGCTCTGGTAAACAGTGAAATGCTGCTGCAGCAGTTACCTTGAGGATAAAGGGTCTGCAGACAGATACTTCCTGCGCTGGCTTCCTACGCTGATAGCCAGCCCGGCCACGCAGCGGGGCCGGAAGGGCTCCCGTGGGGACTTCCTCTCGGCCAGTTCGGGGTCCGTGCCTTCGGTGTTGTGTCCTTTCTAGTGGGGATTAGCCTGGCCCTCCAGGCTTCCAGGGGAGAATTCTCTGTCTTGAAACAAGTAAAAATAGAGAGTTTGAATTTGAAAGTAATGGTTTCTAACTGAGCCCAGTGGAAAGCACCGGTCTGTCATCCTAGCGCTCTGGAAGGCTGAGGCAGGAGGATCACAAGTTGGAGCCCAACCGGCTCAACTAAGTTGGTTGCAACCTTGTCTCCAAGTCAAAAATAACATTGGCTGGGTATGTAGCTCAGTGCAAAGGCCCTGGTGATCAGATGTACACATAGACCCGTACCTACCCACTCACACTCCCCCTCTCCCCCACGCAGAAGAGTCATGATTTCTGCACCTAATCATCACCTTGGTGCTGTTCTGTGTGTAGACAAAACTAGATATGTCTGTGTAACCTTGTGTCCTGTGTTTTCCTCTGTTCCTTTTTGTGAGGTTGTAGGGGGTGGGATTGTACAGTGCATTGAACCCAGGGCCTTTGCACTGAGCAACATCCTCAGCCTCTTATTTACTTATTTATTTGTCTGTTTATTTATTTATTTATTTTTGTTTTGAGACAGGGTCTTGCTCCGTTGCCAAATTGTCCAGGCTGGTCTCCCACCTGCAATCTGCTTGCCTCAGCCCCCCGGAGTGCCAGGATTACAGGCCGCACGCCCAGGGCCTGGCGGCTCTAGTATTTCTTTTTCAGATTTACTTCAAACCATTATCTGGGGATTGTTTTGTTTAGAGTCTGCGTCGATTGGTCACTTTCTTTAGGGATGTGGGGGTCACCAGAGTTGGGGACAAACATATCCACTCACACTCTGAGCCCTGCAGTGACTTTATGCCAGTCCTTAAATTCCAAGGAGGACATTGTTTGGGCCCTTTGAACTGAAGCACGTAAACCCACAGGCCCAGACTGTGAACAATAGAGAATCGTCAGCTACCATCCACAGGATATGTCCTTGCAGCCTGGCGCCCATTGTAGGGGAAGATATATGGAGTCAACAAAACAGCAAACAATGCACTAAGTGAAATGCCCGGCACCTGAAAGCCCTGAGCTCCAGCCCTGGCCAGGCTCCGAAGCTGCCCACGCACACCACCTAAAAACCTCTGGTGCCACCCAGATCTCCTCACGAGAGATCTGTAGTGGTCAGCGACCTGGGCCACAGCTCCTTGCCTGCCAGGTCATGACAGATGGCCTCCAAGGTCATCAGAAAACACCTGTGAGCTTTGCATCACAACGGGGAAGGCCACCTGACCGGGCCTTCAGCGAGGTGCACGTGTCCACATGTGACTTCCTGGTGGGGACAGAGATAAGAGGTGTCCCGGGAGGCTGCCACCTGGTTAGAGGATGTACTGCCTCCCAGAGGTGCTCTTGTACTCATCCACTCTGAGGCGGGGAGCCGGGGAGTGTGGGATCCACCCCCTGTCAGCGCTCTCCTATCAGATTCCAAGCCGCTGCTGATTGGCAGGGGTCAGAGCCTCACTGCGTTAGTGGTCTTTAACTAAACCTGTCCTAGGTGTTGAAAAGGTTAGGAACCACTGTTGATGATGTTATTTACACAGTCACTCAATATATATGATAATATATACTATATATATGTATAATATTGTATTTGAAGTGACATTGAATTAAAAATGAAAGTGCCCAAAGAGATATTTTTTCTATAGTGTTTTTAATTTTTTAATTTTTATTTTGAAGTATTGGGCATTGATCCTAGGGCTTGTCCACTGAGCTACATCTCTAGTCCTTTTAAACATTTTTTTTTTTTAAATTTTTGAGAGAGGCTGTCACTAAGTTACTAAATTTCCCAGGATGGGCTTGAATGTGTGATTTTCCTGCCTCAGCCTCCCAGAGTGCTGGGATCACAGGCTTGAGCTGCTACAACCGTCTGTGTTCCCCAGTATTTGTGTGTGTGTGTGTGTGTGTGTGTGTGTGTGTGTGTGTGCGCACGTGTGTCTGGGTGTGTGTCAAGAATGCTTAAAATCTGCCCGGCGCGGAATTCCTGGGCTGGTACTGCACTGCTCTGGGTGATCCTGCGCCCCTGTTAGACCTCAAGGCTCCTGCTTCTTGTGTGCCACGACCTTGTGGCTGTGTGTCCTTTCACGGACATCTTTTCGGTTCCTACCTCTCCCAGTAGCCACCTTTTATTTTCGATGTCTGTTTCGTTCATTTTTTTTTTTCTTTTTTAGAGTCTCCATACAAGTGCAGTCCTGGAGACTTTCCTTCTCCTGGCCGGTCTCCCCTGGTGCAACGTCCCTGAGAGTCGTCTGTGTCTTGTCAGATGGCAGGATCTCTCTCTCTCTCATTTTTGTTTGTCTTGGCAGTAGTAGGGACCGAGCCCAGGGCCTTTGCACTGAGCTATGTTTCTGGCCCATTAAAAAAAAAATTTGATACAGGGACTTGCTGAATGTTTCAGCTGCTGAAGTCAAGCTTGAACCTGTGCTTCTCCTGCCTCGGCTTCCCAGAGTGCTGAGATCACCAAGCCCAGCTAGAATCTTTATTTTAAAACTAAATAACTATATAATATGTATGTATTTGTTTGTCTGTTGATAGACACTTGGGTTGGAATAATTTAGATATAATAATTATATATAATATAGAACAATATATGAAATAATTTTGTATGTAACATACAGAATGCATATTTATAAATCAACATATATATATGTAATTATGTGTATATATGCCTACCTATATATTTATCTACCTTACGTGTCTCCCAGTTTCTCCTCCACTTGTCTGTGTATGCACACTTAGGCTGGGTCAGTATCTTGGCCAAGGTGAACTGTGCCGTGGCCCTCACAAGGTGGGGTTTCATTTCCTCTAGGTGTACACCCAGCAATCTCTGGGTCACGTGGTAGTTCTGTTCTAGTTGCTTAAAGGAATGCTAGGCTGTTTCCCACAACCTCCACTCGGCCCACACTCCTGCCAGCAGTGCCCAGAGCCCCCTTTACACAGTTCTGCCCTTCCCATCTCCCACATTTGCACCGTAATGTTCAGAGCAGGTATCAAGTGCCCTTTCCTCATGGCTTTGCTTAGCCGCACCCTGACTGTTGTGACAGTGACCGCCTTCCCACAGGGCTGTTGGTCACTTTTGTGTCTCCCATGGAAAATGGCTTTCCAGGTGTCTTGCCCTTGCTGAGAAAGGTGGATGTTCGTGAGTTGCCTGGAATGTGCTGGGGACTTGACCATCTGTGTCTCCGGGCCTGAGGCAGGTGTGCTCTCTCTTCTGGGCTGTGGACAGAAGTACCCCCTCTGTTTTATGATGCTTGTCTTCATGAGACAAACTGTGGGGCCCTTCCACTTGTATTGAGTAGCAGCCCCTATCATTGTATCTCCAGGGTTTACGCACGGTCAAATGCTCAACTGTTCTTGGCCATTGCACAAGTCTTTCTGGGCACAAACCCATGAAACTCTCATGTCATGAGTGCTAATGGGGACTACATATTTTGCTGTGATCACGCCTTAAAAATTTCAACAAAACTCCAGTTTGATCTCCTAACCACAAGCTAGACTCCAAGTACTGGCTCCCACCAATGACTTCCATCTCCACTGGGATCTGGCAGATTGCAGGACTAAACCTACTGCGGGTGACCACTGCAGCAGATTGATCTTTCCATTAATAGCTAATTTTTGTATTCATTTGTGAGAAAAGACAGTCTTTTTTGTAGTAAAGATTAACTTCAGTAGCAGCTTACCTAAGCATTTCAGTAGAGTTGGTTACTGAGATTTTCAAATTGGAAAACGAACTATTTTACTCAGCGAGCCTTACTAGTTAAACAACACATATAAAACAATGAAAACTATAATTTCTCATAAAACCTGATGTATTTCATTGGATTGGTAACTACTTTGTGAACTTCTTTCTCAATCTAAGCATTTACAAATTTGCTTCACCATTGCCTGCATGGTGGCTGGTAGATAAAGTTTACTCATGAACATTTGCTGAGGAGGAATAAAGATTAAATGTATGTTGAAATCATCCCCAAGGGATGCACTGCATGGTGATGTATCTGAGGGACAGGAGTGTCGTGTTCCCCATCCTAGCAGAAGCTATAACCCAGCTTTTAAAGGGTCAAGGTAAAGGAGCCCCCCTTTATTTGGAATTCAGAATGTCGGAGAAAGCTTCACTGCTTCTGAGAGTCCATTGTGTCTCGGCGTATTCATGCTTGGATCAGTGCACTCTTAATTGTTTGGGGATAATTATTAAGACCTCTTCAAAGGCCTGAGGTCATGCTAGAGGGGCAGAGATGCACATGGTGATCATGACTGGCTAATCTGCCACCGTTGTTGGTTGGAAAACACACCAAGGACATTGGGATTTGATTTTCTGTAGTTGTTTGCCCTTCTCACGTTATGTCCTAACAAACGCAACTTGGGAGGTCTCGAGGTGTTTGCCGCCACCTCTCCACAGGGCTGAGTTCCATCAGAGCATGCACAGAGTGCTTGTCCCAGGGGTACAAGGGACAGATGTTCCCGACCAGAAAACGTAAGGCGTGAGGGCACGGTTGGGCAGAGTTTACTGAGGAAGTTTGCCAAAAGAGGATTCTTTTGAAAACAATCCATGCGACATGGTTGATGTAACCAGGGAGTAACTTAATTCTGGGTATAAAGTCCAGCAAGTTGCAGTAATTCTGCATGGTGTCAAGACTGGTTCATTTAATGCCTCTCAAATGGAAAAAAAAAATCCACGTTTTTATTAGAAAGGGCACCCAAGCACAGGCAGTGTAGTAGTTCCCCAGGGTGTCCTTCAAGGTCATAGAAGCTTATTTTGTCACAGTTGAGGAGGCCGGATGCCCCAGATCAAGGTGTTAGCAGGGCCGGTCCTCCTGGCGCCCATTCCAGAGCTCTGTCCAGGCTCCCACTGTGGCCCGCCACCCTTGTGGCCCTTGACTTGTGATTGCTCCAAGCTCTGCCTCTCTCATCTCATGACTTCTGGCTTCTTCCTTGTGTTTCTGTTTCCCTTCCTCTCTCCCACACTCTCTCCCTCCCTCTCTGCCTTCTCTCCTTCCTTCCTTCCTTCCTTCCTTCCTTCCTTCCTTCTTTCCTTCCTTCCTCCCTTCCTCTCTCCTGCCCTCCCTCCCTCCCTCCCTTCCTTCTTGGCTTCTGTTGTGGTACTCTGCGGAACAAGCCCAAGGCACTGAGATGCATCTCTAGCCCATTTCTAATTTCATTTTAATTTTCACTTTGAGACAGTGTTGTGCTAAGTTACTAAGTTATCCAGGCTGGGCTTGAACCCGCAGTCCTGCCTCAGCCTCCCAATGTTCTGTCTCTTATGAGAGTGAATTTAGGACCTACTGTAGTATGATCTCATTTTAACCACTACCTCAATTACATCAGCGAAGCTCCTGCTTTTAAACAAGGCCATATTCTGAGGTTTGGGGCTAGCATGTGTTTGGGTGAGCACTATTGAACCTACTACAGATGGGGCGGGGGCGGGGGGAGACGCAGATGCTCTTAAGGGCAGTAGCTTCTCTTCTGAACATACTTGCCAATTGGCAGAGCCCCTCCCAGGCATGGTGCTAGTGCCCAGGGTCTGATGTCCATGCAGACAGACATATAAAGCCCATAGGTTTCAACAGCATTTTGGAAGGTGTCAATTGCAATTTATTTTATTGGAAAAAAGGACAAACTTTACAGCACACCTGTGGACCATGACAGTGTTAAATCCTGGGTGATAATTGTACTCAAATCACTGTCAGGCAAAGTGTTTGCTGCACAGCCGGCTCAGTTTCACAAGATCCCGGGTCTGACGTTGTGGTTTTCCTTATCGCCTCGTGTATCAGGGTGGATGTCAGGGCCAGGGAGAAGCGCGGCCCGTGAAGGTCCGTCACCCAGGCAGCCAGATGTGCGTATTCGGTGGCCCCGCCTCTGTGGAAGGGCCCGTGCGCTGGGGACCTCTTTGTCACATGCAGCTCAAGTGGCTTCCTTCACGAAAGCCTCTGAGTTGACGCGACACGGCTCTCTATGACTCAACTCACAAAAATGGCCCTGTGCACTAACGTGGTGGCCAGGCAGTGACGTCTCCTCTCTGACCTCGCCCGTGCTGCCTGCTGAGGGTGCCGTGGGGAGCTTGGCTGGAGTCGGCACGCACAGTAGATCTAATGCCAAGGGAGACGTTGAACCTCATCTTGCCTCTAACAGTGAGGGCTTTGCACAAGATTATCTCGTGGGGAAAACACAGTTTTCAAGGAAGAATCAGGTCAGGGAGGTTTACGTTGTCTGCGTGTGCCCTTGTCTTTCTCGAGGACACAGAATGATCACTGCAGGGTGGAAAACTGGCTATTGTCCATCTCTCACCCCAGGCGGAGGCACCAGAAGGCCCCAGGGTGATGGGAGAATGTCACCAAGAGTGTCCTTCCGTGTACCCACTGTGGCTGCAGACACACAGGTAGTGTGAGTCCCTGAGAGTGGGGCAGCCGAGTCCCGCAGGGTCTGCCGGCTAAACACCTGCTCTGGATGGTCGGAGCGGCGCTTCTGATTCCCCCCAAAGCAGAACGGTGTTTTTAAGCCTGGAATTGCAAACCACAACAGCAAGGCCCCTTGCCAGGCCTGGTGGTACAGACTTGCAACCTCTGTACTCTGGGGGACCGAGTCAGGAGGACCCCAAGTGCAAGCCTAGCCTGGGCAACTCAATGACTTAGCAAGACCCTGTCTCAAAGTCAAAAGCCAAAAATGGGCTGTTATAGCTAGTGTGCAGGTCTTAGGCTCGATCCGCAGTACTGCTGTCCCCACCCCTTCATACACACACACACACACACACACACACACACACACACACTCTGTCCTGGGTCCTAAGACTCAGTAACACCTCTACATGTGACAGACACTCTCCACTATGCCACTGTCCAGGCTTATTCAGAGCTGGTCTAGAGATCAGCACAAGAGACAGAAACTAGTGAGATACAGCACGGGGTACCACGAGCCCTTGAAGGTCACAATTTACACACTAGTTGGGAGCTAAGAGCCCACAGCATGACCGGCTACTCTGGCCGCTGTCTTGGACTATTACGATAATCACATTAAAACTCTGGGGCAGATAATTGGCTTGGGCTACGCTTTTAGAGGAATGCTTTCATTTTCCCACTTTATATAGACTTTTTGAAGACAGACACATGGAACATACATTCTCCCATGTTACTCTCTTTCTTGTTCCATTGACATGGGTTTGTAGCCACACCGAAGTTGTCAGGGTCCTTCCCCTCTACATGTCTAACCAGCGTCCCCGAGCCCAGATTTTTGCCCTTCATCTTAAAAATGTTATAATAATTCAAAAAGAGCCGCAGTACTTGACTGCGTACATAAACTCTACTGTGTGTTTCATACGTGGCCCAAGCTGTTTTCTCTTATGTGATGGTGCACACTTGTAACCCTGGCACTGGAGGAGGCTGAGGCGCGGGGATTGAAAGTTCGATCCCAGCCTGGCTAACTTTGCAACCCTGTCACAAAATAAAAACAAAAACAAAACACAAATAAGGATGTAGCTCAGTGGGAAGGCTGTGGGTTCCGTCCTCAGTACCACAACACACACACAACAGTGGTAACAACAGCAGAGGCACGGACTGGCAGCTGCAGGCTGGACACACCTGATTGACCTGTGTGTTGTTAGTGTTATGCATGTGAACACCATGCAGAGACCCAGAGTCAGCTCATGCCAGGGAGAGCCACCGCTCCAGTGGTGATGAGTTACATGACCTCCACAGTGCTGGAAAGGCTATTTTTACCTGTAACTTCCCTAGTAGACTCCCGACCCGCCCAGCCCCTCACCCCAGCCACTTGGAAGGCTCCTTGGGGTGCAGCATGTGCCCGTAAAGGCAGGATTATGGGTTTCCTCTTTGTGAAGCCAGCAGTTGGCCTGTGACAGGTCATCGTCCCAGCACCCTGGGAGGCTGAGGCAGAAAGTTGCCAAAGCCATAGGCAACTTAGTGACATTCTTTTTGTGTGTGTGTGACATCCTTTATCCAAGTCAAAAGTAAAAAAATTATGGGCCGAGTGGAGCTCAGTGTGAAGGGATGGGCCTTGGTCCCCAGGGACACCCAAACTAGCACAGACCCCTTCCTGCGGGCACAGCTGGACCTCCTGGAGTCTTCCTAGGGCCCCGGCACACTGTTCCCCCACGCCGGGTCGTTGCTGCACAGCTGCAGAGAGGGGACCGTTGCCCCGGAATCCAAACCTACTTCGTCTGCCAGGAGCAGGGAAGGATTCTGTCCCTTTAATGTTTGTAACGGTCGGATGGAGCTCGCAGGGTGAAGGTTAATTGCTCTCTGGTGGAGGCAGCCCCGGGCCAGATGGGTTATCAGGGCTGAGCACTCGTTGCACGGTTAATCTTGTTTCCGACAACACTTCCCTTTTCCCTCAACTGCTTTCTGCCCGGCTCTTGGAGCCGGCCTCGGCCGTTAGGAGGAGGGCGGATGGCTCTGGGTTCTGGACGCTGGCATGCGGGGAACAGTGTGGCCCTGTCCTATCTTGGGGACATCTTCAGGAGAACGTATTTCAGTGGTGTGGACGAGGCTGGGGCTCACAAACGGTGGGAACAGTCGGGGTGCTTGGACCATGGGGCTTAGTGACAAGCCTCCGTGGGGGCTGCGCGTGGCCCCTCCCTGTGGGGCTCTGCTGGGGCACAGAAGCACGCTTCAGCTTTGCTGGCTTTCGAAGATTCCTTTTCCTTTCTTCTTTTTTGTGGTACCGGAGCTACACCCCTAGCCCATTTTTTAGGTTTTGATTTTTGGGCAGTCTTGCTAAATCACTAAGTTGCCTAGGCTGGGGCTCCAGCTTGGGATCCTCCTGCCACGGCCTCCCAGAGGACATGGGATTACAGACCTGCACGCCCCGGCCCGGCTGAGGTGTTTTTTCCTTTTGCATGGAGGCGTACTTAAGGACATACCATGGCACGCAGTTAGGAACTGCTGCACTGTGACGAGTTTTAGTCCCGTGCGGTGGGGAGCTCTGGGTGCTGCCCCGCACTGCCTGGCACGGGGTTGGCATAGTATGTGCACGGCAGAAGCCAAGTCCAGGTGCTTGAGCTGGCAGGATCAAAGCTGGGGAGCCCTGTGCGCCCCACCACAGGCCCTGCCGGATGCCCGCTGCCGCGGCACCTTCATCCCCGCACACGCTGGGTCTGCGTGGGCTCACACGGAGGAGGGAGGTCCTTCTTTGAGAGCAAGCAGCCACGTTTCTTTAGTTTATCAAAGAAATTCTTGTAAGAACGTGGCGAGGTTTTTTTGTGGTATGGTAATGGAGCCTGTGGCCTTTGTGCTGCGCTGTGACCCCGGCCCATGTTTTGGTTTTGATTTTGAGTGGCCCAGGCTGGGCTTAGACTTGCAGTCCTCCTGCCTCGGCCTGCCGGAGGTGGCAGGCCTGCGCCACAGAGCCTAGCGGCAAGGGCCCTGCCACTTGGTCCCTGTGGGGTTGGGTGTGTGCCAGTGGGGCAGGCTGTGTGTTCACCAGTGAACCCCCGGTACCCCTCGGCCATACACCAGACCTGAGAGAGCGGGACTGACCCCAGAATGCAGGTCGATCAGGATCGGTATTTTGGGAGGGTTGGGAGGGACTTGGAAGAGCTCGGGCTGGCCGCAGGGGTGGGGTTAGACAGGGAACAGCAGCCTCGCCAGTCTGTGCAGGAAGGTTGTGGGAGATGCCTGGAGACAGGCACTGGTGGGGAAGCCTGGGAGCCTCTCCTGCTCTGTGGCTGTCAGCAGGGCGACAGCTCCCCTCCGGGCATGCCCAGGTGCCGCCCTGGCCATCGGCCCCTCTCCATCAGGTGTGGGAGGCATTGGGGAGACCCCCATGGCCATGGCGAGCCGTGAAGCAGGGCACCTGTGTTCGGGCCAGAACCGGTGGATGGGCAAAGGCTCAGCTGCCCGGGGCCCCTTCTCTTTTTTGGGCATGTTTATGACACACAAGAATGACATTCGCCATGGTAGCCGGTTCACGTACGGGGCACATCTTGATCCTTCTCCTTCTCCTTCCTCTCCCGTGCTCCTGTCTTCTGCCCTCCATGAAGCTGACGTGTTTTCTGCCATCTCTCCCTCATTCTGCCCTTGGATTACTTATATTTCGGGTTTCTCATAGAAGAGAAATGACCTGATGCTGCTTCTTCTCGGTCTGACTTATTTCACTTAGCATAATGGTCTCAAGATGCCTCCACTCTCCTGTGGATATCTCAAATTTGTCCTTATTTATAGCCAAGTAGTAGTCCATTAAATGCTGGTGAGATTGTGCGGAAAGTCACGAGGGATCCGTCTCTTGTTTTTTCACCCGTGTCCTACCCCTTGGCTGTCTGCTTGGCTGGGCTGGCTCTCTGGATTCTCCTGTGGGCCTTTCCTTCTGTCCAAGGCCACTGGGCACTATCTTAAGTGGTCACACATGTGTTCTTTGGAGTTAGCAACTGAATTGGAATTCTGGAGCTTACTAGTAACATGCTCTAGGGAGCCTATCGAATTTGCAAAGCCTCAGTTTCCTCAGGTTTAACATGGGCATCACAGTGACTTCCACCGACATGGTGAAAGGCAGGGGCGCACCCAAGCACATCAGCTTCGTGGAGCCCCACGCAGTAACACCTGGATGGCCCCATGTGGTTTGCAATGTTTCTTTCATTTACATTCTTCCATCTAACTGAGGAAAATGTAACGGATTGTCTACATCCTAGAACTTACTGGTGGCTAGAGGCTGCTGGGGATTGAACCCAAGACCTCCACGGTGAGCTGCATACTGAGCCCATTTTTATTATTTGAGACAGGGTCTTACTAAGTTGACCTTAGCAACTTGTGATCCTCCTGCCTCAGCCTCCCAAAGTGCTGAAATGATGGGCTTGTGCCACTGAGCCCAGCATTTATCCATTCAATTAATTGATTAATTAGCAGAGCTGGATCAGAGCCCAGGGCCTCACTCAGCTAGGCCAGCACTCTACTACTGACTTACACCCCCAGACCAAACCCGATTTTTAGTCCCACAGAACACGCCGTCTTCAGGGCCACGTGCTAAAGGAGGATGCAGAGGGTGGAAGTTGGAGTCTGAGTGCGGCATCTTTCCCAGAGGACTGTGGTGACAGTCCTTCCCAGGGAACACAGAGGCTCTGCTTCCTGTGATCACCTGAGACTGTGTGTTACACAGATGCCCTGTACAATGGGAAGAGGGTGTTGTCTGTGGTCACCGTGAGTGCAGCACCGGTGACATCCCAGGCTCCTCAGCTCTCGTTTCTTAGCCTTCCTTGTGACCTGTGTCACCTCCCTGGAGTTCTCCTGGACACCTCGGGCCAGAAGTGCTCTGGGGAGGGTGGAACACAGCCGCCACAGGAAGCCCTGGACAGGCTGGTGTTCGCTAAAGTGGGCCTCTCTTCTCATGGTGACTTCGGTCGTTACGCATAAGTTGGCAAGAGTCGCCCTTCCCAGATGCCACTGAGGTTTCTGGGAAGTTAGCACCCCTCAAGGGTGGGCTTACCCAGCAGTAAACTTTTATTCCCCCCTTCAGCCTCCATCTGATGACAGGGATCAATTGACTCGTGTGGCCCAACTTCCTGTTTTAGGAAGTTTAGTTCTAATCTCATTGCCACCCTCCCGCCTTCTTTCTTGGGAGGAGGGAACCAGGGATTGAACCCCAGGACTTCACTCTTTGCTACATCCCTAGCCCACACCCCCCAGTCCTTTATTTTTGAGACACAATCTCATTAAGTTGTCCAGGCTGGGCTCAAACTTGGGATCCTCCTGCCTCCGCCTCTCAGAGTGTGGGGATTATAGGCACTTTCCATCACAGCTGGCTCCAAGCTTACCTATTTTTAGAAGGTGGAACTTTAAACTTTCAAAAAAAAATTGACACCACGTATTTTAATTTTTTTCTCATGGTATTGAATATTTGCTCCACGACAACAAAGGATGTGTCTTCTTGCACACAGATAAATGTTGCTGCTGCCTCTTCTTCCTTCCTTCCTTCTTTTCTTTCTTACTTTCTTTCTTTCTTTCTTTCTTTCTTTCTTTCTTTCTTTCTTTTCTTTCTTTTTCTCTTTTGGTCCCACTGCACTGTGTAACCCAGGCTGGCCTTGAATTCACAGCATTCCTCCGGCCTCCAAAGTGCTGGGATTTACAGGATACATACTGCCACACCCAGATATATTATGTGGTGCTGGGGATCCACCCTCCAGTCTTGTGCACGCTGGGCAAGTGCTGTAATCACTGAGCTGTGCCCCCCACCCAGCCTACTTCTTCATTTTTGACCCTCCCAGAGTTGAGTCAGTTTCCCACACGTCAAGGTGGAAGCTTGAGTCACTATTATTTCACCCTTGGCTGATATCTAAGATCATGATGCTCTCTTAGAGAGAGAGAGAGAGAGAGAGAGAGAGAGAGAGAGAGAGAGAGAGAGAGATCTATTTTTCCTTATAAAGAAAGTTGAATGTAAGGTCCCAGGGTGCAGAGTCCCAAGGCATCACAGGAAGTGGAAGAGTATGAGGGTCCAGGTCGTCGTCCTCACCTGCCTGGGCAAGGGGTGGGGTGTGGAAGGTGGGCTGGAACCGTCCTGAGGGGACCGAAGAGCTTCCTGGGTGCGCTCAGCCAGGGCTGTCCTGCGGGTGCCGTCATCTAGGCAGCCCGCGTCATCTTGAGCACCTTCTTCAACTGGGCCGGGTGGGGAATGCTGCGACCAGGGTGTGGGGCCCAAGGAGGCGTCGTTCGGAATGGTGTCTTGAGGTGGAATGTGGTCGTCGCTCAGTGGTCAGGACCTTCGTCTTTTCCCACCGAGAAGGTAGTTCTGTACCCCTCAGAGGGTGACTGAAGCAGTCCGTAGCAGGGGTCCCCAAGCCAGAGACCACATGGGTCCCTGGCCTGTGAAGAAGCAGGCTGCACAGCATGAGGTGAAGCTTCCTCTGTATTTACAGCCTCTCCCCGTCACTGGCAAGACTGCCTGAGCTGCACCTCCTGCCAGATCAGCAGTATCTAGGTTCTCACGGAAGCGTGAGCCCCGCCGTGAACTGCGAGTGCGAGAGGTCCAGGCACCGTGCTCCTTGTGAGGATGCCTGGCGACGGAGGTGGCGCTGAGGCCGCACTAGTGACTACCCCCTTCACCTTCCTGCAGAGAAGTTATCTGCCATGGCACCAGTCATGTCTGCCAGGAAGGTTGGGAACGGCGGTCCATAGAGAAGGAGCTTGCTTCCTCTTCTGGCCAGACTCTTGCGATGCCATTTCAGGTTGGGGGGACCCAGGATCCACCAGCTCTTCCTGTTGAGTTCCCATCAGTGGGTCAGCCTCCACTTTCAGTGCCATCGTCCCAAAATACAGACGTGGTCCTGGCTCTGGCCTGCAGAGTGGCCTTTCCCAGCTTCCCTTGGGAAGTCTTGGTCAAGACTACCGCATCACACAGGCCTGAGGCCGCACGGGAGGGGGCTTCATGCTCTGGCTTGGATATGCCAACGAAGTCCTGTTTGTCCTCTCTGGCCCTTTCCCAAGGCTCTTACTCAGTCAGGCTGTTTGCTTCGTACGGGAATACCTGCCTGGGCCTGTCCTTGGGCTCTGAGGTGTCTCAGTATCACTGTTACCGAGGGCTGCGTGCCGAGGGGTATCAGTTTTGATCCTGGCGGTCATACTTAGTACTTATGGCAAAGCTGTTGTCCTCATCACTAGAAGGGGACTTGGGTAGAGAACATAGCAGCCACTTCAGCTAAGCTGTGCTGGGATTCTTGGAACTGGGTTCCGTGGCCTGGGTTCCAGTGAAATCGACGGTGTCACTGCCTTCCTTAAGAGCGAAGGACCATGGGAGCCACTGTCCGGAGACGGGAGTCTGTCCAACTCCTCTCCCTCGGCCCCTGGGGGATCCATTCTGAGGCTTGGGACCCTTCGCCCTAAGGAGTTACCCTCACTCTCTCCTCCAGCTCCCACGTGATGCCACATCCCCGCTACCACTCCTTCTGTGTGGTGTAGACATGGAAGTTACATGTAGAGTTGGCTGTGTGGAATGGATGCTTTTCGCATGGATGGATTCATAGGGAACGCAACAAATCACCAGGGGGAAAAGGAACCGGGCAGGGGGCAGAAGCCACCCCCAAAATGACAAATGCTCACTATCTCATTTCTACATCACTTTCAAAATTTTTTATGGGGAATAATTTCAGTTCTTCAAAAACATTGCAAAGAAGGTGAAAGTTCCTGTGCCCCTCATGAGCTTCCATCTTACGTGGACAGCCTGCAAAGCCAGGGTCTGTGGGTTGCACCGGGAAACGAACGTGGGTGCGGCGTCGCTGAGCAGGAGCCGGAAGACCGGGCTCCTGGGCCAGGTCCAGCCCACCCTGTGGAAGGAGGGGGTTTCGTCAGGATGGCCCACGCCCTCGGAGCGCCTCTGCCCCCGCCACTGAGCTGCGTGGTGTGGAGGAGAGGCCAAAGCCCGTGGAACTGGGAAGAGTTACCATCCACCGCTGTAGAATATATGCAGCTATATGCCATTCTCTGCTTTTAAATCCAGATTTTGTCCCAGTTCTGCGGTTTTTCTATTACTCTCCTTGTTCTAATCCAGGGCACCACAGTCCATTTTTAACCATCACGTCTCTCTTCTGTGATGGCTTCTTGTTCCTTCTGAGGTGCTGTGCAGCATGGCCCTTTTAGGGCATTTGCTGTGCCTGGACAGAGGTCGTGGAGTTTCAGGAAGGTTGTCCCGGCGCGGACATGACCGCCTTGAGCGTCACGGTAGAGGGCCATGGGGTCAGTGTGCTGGCTGGCTGTGGGGCCGGGGTGGCCTGGCTAACGTGATGCCTGCTGGTTTCCTCCACCACAGAATTCTGCTTTCTGCTTTCCAATTTTATCTCCTGAGAGGTGGCTAATAACATCATGTTCAAGGGCTTTAAGCGTCATCTCCCAGGTGGGGAAGTAGTGAAGAAGTTTGGACACACTGGAATACAGGGGACTCCAATCACCTGTGGCCCGTCAGGAACCACACCCCCCGGCAGCAGGAGAATGGTGGGCCAGCCTGTGAAGCTGCGTCTGTGTTTACAGCTGCTCCCCGTCGCTCCCCCAACCGCCTGAGCTCTGCCTTCTGTCAGATCAGTCAGAGGCGTTAGATTCTGGTAGAAGCGGGAGCCCTGCTGTGAACTGTACATGCACGGGATTTGGGTTGCCTGCTTCTCATAAGATTCTAATGCCTCAAGGTCTGAGGTAGAGCTGAGGTGAGGATGTGAGCCACTCACCTGCCTCTCTACAATCCATGGAAAAATTGTCTTCCTTAACATCAGTCTCTGATGCCAAAAAGATTGCAGACTGCTGTGTTAATATGCACAATTAAAAATGTTTTGAGGCAGCATCGTTGAAGGCGTGCGAGTACCTGTTGTCTTACTGATTTCTTTTCTTACTGATTCTAGCATCTGTCCATCGAGCTTGCGGGCAGGAGTTGGGATGTCGTGGGGTTCTGATGGGAATGTTTATTTCCCTCATAACTTCTATGTTTCTTCTTTGAGGTTCTTTCCTAAACAGAGTTGTCACTTTTCTCCCACTTACTTATGTAATTCTATCGTTAATTTATATCAGTATAGATATTTGGATTTTTTTTTTTTATTCTTTGGGTTAAAGCACTCCAGATTTATTTTCTATCTCGGTCTGTCCCAGGTTTAGCCATTGGTGCCCCTGTGTCTCTATGCCAGACAGTGGTGTATCTGTACTGGTTATTAGTTGATTCTGGAAGGCCAGTGAGTACCAGAACCTACAAGTACCAAACACGTTGTTTGGGCTAGACCTGGGATGTCCTCTGAAAGCCTCATGTATCTGGGAGGTGGTTGGATTGTGGTAGGTAGATCATTGACTATTGTGGATTGTGGGGCCAGGCTGGGAGAGTGGGTCATTGAGGGTGTGCCCTTGCCTGGGCTTCCCCCGGGGCCCTCTCCTCCCTTTTGTGATACCTTGAGCACTTGCTCTCTGCCAGGCCCTTCCGGCATGCCGCCATTGTCAGCCGGCCGTGAGGCAGAGTGAGATCTCTGAACTATAAGCTGAGGTAAACCTTTCTTCTCTTTAAATTGTGGGTGTTGGGGAGTATGAGAGGGGTGACCGAGACAACAGGGAAGGGTAGTGTGTCACAAGATAATCAGCACTGACAAATTCTAGCTTGTGCATTAAGTTCTGAGTGAACTGAGTTCTCGCACCACGTCATGTGTCACGTTGATGGCGCGTCATCGTTGAGTACCAAGGCGTGCCGCACCGCTAAGCCTTCTAGTTATTTTTAGCTTCTGCTTCATTTTGAAGCGCAGGTGCTTCTTGACTTGCAGTGGGGCAGTAGTCTGATAGGTTCACTCAAAGTTAAAAATACAGGGGCCGGAGGAATGGCTCAGTGGTTAAAATGCTTGCCTAGCAAGTGCTAAGTCAAGCGCTAAGTACCTGAGTTTGATTCCCCAGCACCATGTAAGCCGGGTGTGGCGGAGCACACCTGTAATCCCAGCACTCAGGAGGCGGAGGCAGCAGGATTGCTGTGAGCCCAAGGCCAGCCTGGGCTCCATGGTGAGTTCAGGACCATTAAAAATGTTTTGAGGCAAGCTTGGGCAAGCTTTCTCAGATTCATAGGGAATGCAACAGGTCAGTAGGGGGAAAAGGAACAGGGCAGAGGTAACAGAAGCCACCCCCAAAATGACAAATGCTCACTATCTCTTTTCTACATCATTTTCAAAACTTGGGGGAACCTGTCTCAAAATAAATAAATAAATAAAAAGAAGTGAAGAAAGAACTGAGTACACCTAGTGACCTCACGCCCTAGCTTAGCAACACAGCACACCACAGGGCATGAGTGTCCAAACTTTTGACTTACTGGGCTCCATAATCAACAAGTATGGTTTATTTGCATCAGTAACAAAACTACCTTTATTTTGTATTTTTATTTATTTATTTAGTAGTCCATGCTGGTCCTGAACTCACTAAGTAGCTCAGACTGGCCTTGAACTCATGGCAATCTTCCTGCCTCAGCCTCCTGAGTGCTGGGATTACAGGCGTGCACCACCACATCCAGCTTATATGGTGCTGAGGAATCGAACTTTGGTACTTCCTGCTTGTGAGGCAAGCACTATAACCACTGAGCTATTTCTACAGTCTCTTCCTTCGTTTTAATTCCTTTATTATATCACTAAAACAAAATAACATAATTCCTGATTTCATGATGAAGTAAGGACACCTCTCAGCCTGCTGAGTAGTGCCCATGTCCACGGGCACGCACGCGTGTCTGGAGGCTGAAGTGCTGTGGTCAGCAATTGCTGCGTTTTACTCACTGGTTTGTGCACGTGCGTAAACGTCTGATGCCCGCAGCAGGTTTCTGTCTGACGGTGTCGTGGGGGTGGGAGCTGGTGCTGGCACTGCCCTGTGCCACATCGTGTGCTAATCACCTATGTGATCTGCACTCAAATCATGATAAATGTCACTAAGAATCACATGACTATGTTAAAAATTTAGGATCTTGAGGGGCCACATGGGTAGCTCTGTAGGGCACCTTCAGCCCATGGGCATGGGCCACAGTTGGACGGAACTGATCTACAAAGTTTGTGCTGGAGGACCATGCAATTGAATTATAGAAAATAAAAATTAATTGCAAAAAAATCTCATACTGTTAAGAAAGCTTAAGGATTTCTGTTGGGTCATATTCAAAGCTCTCCCGGGCTGTGCTGTGGGGCACGGATCGGACAGGCTGTTGTGCTGGTCACTTCCCCTAGTGGACACGTGGTTGGCTAGGAGCTGGGGTCAGTGCTTGCTGCCGCCCAGCGCTGCAAGAGAGGACCACACTGCCTGCCACCCGGCTGTGGAAATTTACAATCCCCAGGATGGCTTCTGCTGACAACAGGCACAGCGTTCTTTCTCACCAGCACAAAGTCAGAAACTCCCCAGGTGAGGCTGTGGTAACTCGGTCCCACCTGTAGGCTTTCGTAGATAGTTCCTTATCGTGAAAATGCGCTGCCCTTCCGAATGCCGGCGCAGCAGGAAGTAGCGGGGTGCACAGGGCCTGGGTGGGGCTGCCCATGTCTGGCTGCCTCCTGCCTCACCCAGGGTCTGAGGAGGGGGGCGCTGAGGTCAGCGAGGAGGGAGCGCAGGTGCAGAGAAAGCTTGCCAAACTCATTTCCTTCGGGGCTGTACTGGGGCTCCTCGAAGTGGAAAAACAGGAAAGTTGGACAAGGTGTTCACCAGGACCTGGCAGGCACATCGAGAGAGTAGGGGTCAGAGTTCAGAGGTCACAGTTTGCCCTCAGGCCGTCAGTTCCTTCTTCCAAGGGTGTGGAAAAGAGTAACTCATCGGTGTCTCCTCAACCCTGCTCTGATTTTTGGAGTGCTTTTGTTCACTTCCTTTCCCTTTGGAACCTCAGAGCTGTGTCTAACTTTGGAACTTCTGAGCTGTGCTGGAACTGGGGCTGCTGGGGGTAGATCAGCAAAATCAGGGTTCAGCTGAGGTCCCCCATATGACGCCTTAGCTGGCACCTCGTCACCTCGGCAACATGTTTCTGTCGGAAAGTTAGAGTGTAAAATACCAGGCTCAAGCCAACTCTGGACGCACTGCTTGTGGTTTTATCTCTAAAATGCTGGCCATAAATTCTGTCTCATATGCTGTATGGCAGCAATTGCCAATCTTTTTGGCACCAGGAACTGATCCCATGGAAGACAGTTTTTGCACAGACAGGTGAGTGGTGCTAGCATCACTGGCTCAGGTCCACCTCAGATTAGATTTTTGTAAGAAGCTTGCAACCTACATCCCTCACATGCGCAATTCGCAGCAGGGCTTGTGCTCCTGCAGAGAGCCTAATGCCCCCACTGATCTGGCAGCAGGCGGAGCTGAGGTGGTAATTTGAGTGATGGGGTAGACTATAAGTACAGATGAAGCTTTCCCTCCTGCTGTGGTCAGCCACTCGCCTCCTGCTGCGTGGCCTGGTGCCTGACAAGGGGACCTCTGCTAGATGGTGTAGTTAGGAGAATCCTGTGAGATGATGGTGGCCAGGTGTTTATTAACTGTAAAGTGTTCAGCATATTCTCTAGAGGATGACTTGGCATAGGAATGAGGTAACACCACTTATTGTAGAGTGTTTGAATATAATACTGTATGTGAGCACCTTGAGGTCCTGCCTAACAGTGCACCATTTCATTCATTCTACAAGTTCATCTTACAAACATTTCATGTCTGGTGCTTGCCCAGAGTGGCTCTGCATTTGGGGGACAAAGTCTCTGTCGTCGTGAGTTCTGTATTCTGGTTCTGGTTGGTTTTATATCCTGAAAACAAACAAAAGCCCCAAACGATGTTTAAGATGATAACCAAATAATCAGATGTCCATATGTATTCATTCAGGATCATTGTACCATGTAGAAATCCCGCCCACGCTATCCAATCAGATCAAGCAGGATGAGAGGCTAGAGAGACACGGGGAGGGAGGGACTTTGGAGGGAGGATCTTGGGACCTCTGTGAGCTCTGCAGTGCATTTTAGACCTAGCAAAGTCTGACCATAGTTAACCTTTCTAGCCTGATTCTTGTTTTTCACAATAGGTATGTCAAAAACTAATTCTTCCATGTGCAATTAGAAGAGAAATTGCTTTCTGTTGCTGATAAATTGGGGAGGGGGGCTAAGATTCTCAGACTTTTGATCTTCATGGCCAAATTCAGGTAAAAAGAACTTAAAATTAAGCAGTAATGAGTAGGAGACTGATTATAGCTTGGTCTTGGAGTAATTGGGTTGACTGCACAGGATATTTAATGAGGTTGGGTGTGTGTGTGAGTGTGTGGCAGTTTTCCTGGGGGAGTAGAGATGAGACCACACAGGCCAGTAACAGTCAGCCTTTGGTCTCAGAACTATTATGGCAGGATCTCACTCCTCGAGGATGTCTATAGGAATTGCTTTTCTCAGTGGGAGGGACTCAGGGACTTTGAGTTAAACAGTTGAGTTTGGTGATACGAATTCAGACGACCCTTTGAGGTGGACCGGGGACCAATTCAGAATACCCGCCCCATCTTGGTGACAACCCAGGTCCCTCACATGGTCCCAGACTTCTCCTCCTTGGGAAGAATGGAATCATCTACCTCTAGTGCAGAACCAGAAAGGTACCCTTCCTCTAAGAGCTTTCGTTGTCGTTTCTCATATTTAAATCAAGGAATAGAACAATTCGGTGCTTACACTGACCTTTTGAAGGTACTTTAACAAGATCCCCAATGAGTGTGTGTACTGTTCACCAGCTCCCTCGAACGGTAAGGCAGGTAGAAGTCAGGGAGCCATGTTGTGAGACTGCCTGGTGGTTGGAGAAACCCAGGATGGATTTCTACACATTTGCACCCAGGGCCAAGTCACCCTGACCCTTTAGGCTCAAGGTCTAGTCATAGGAAAAACTTGACGCAATGTCTTCTGTGTTCACCATTTTTATTAGTCTCTGGTTTCACCTCAAAACATACTTTATTCCACCATATTGGTTTCTGCTATTACTATGTGACAATCTTAATAGACCCTAGAAAAGCAAATAAAACAGCATTTAGTAGTGCAGATAAGAAATGTAACTTATTGTTTTTCCTAAATGCCAGGTCGACTTTCTTTGGTTCCCGATATAGGGTTTTGTTTATGAAGTAGTTAGTTAAATACAATTATAAAGTGCAAATGTCGAGGGAAAAAAAGCTCCTATTGTCCAGCAGGTCCAGGCTCCATCTGCCACCAGCGTGTAAATGGTTGGGTGCCTACATTGCTAATCTGGCAGGAAGAGAAAGGGATTCTTGCAAGTAAATGATTTTTTTAAATTAAGAAAAGTAGTATTTTTTTTAAAAAAGGGAAAAGCTTACAACTTAGTTTGGTAAATTAGACCAAGCTGGTACGGGCATGTAGAACTGAGTAAATTCTACGACTTGTACGTGTGAATCCCTGACATTCCTTTCTTTCTGCTAATTATGTATCACATTCACTTGTGTAAGTTCACTCAAGTTCACAAACTTTAGTTCAGTCAGCTGTAAGCAACAACAGGGACAATGACAACAGTGATAATGCACTGAGTATGACATTCCAGATGCTGTCTGGAAGGTTTTATAGGTCGGAGCAGGTATGATCTGTAGGTGCGATCATTGGTCCCACAAGTGAGGACTGGGATGAGAGAGGCTGAGTGAACAGCTGCATGCTTCCAGCAACTAGGCAGCTGCCGGGAGGCACAGGGAAGCCTCCCCGTGCACATCTCTGCCCGCCAGAGCTTTGCTTAATGCCTGAGACTGTCACACAAGCCATAGGCCCATAAGACATGAGACACCAAATTTACATGGCTGTTTGCAATAGAATAATGAAACTAAAATGACAGATCACTGGAGAAGTGATTGGGACAAACAGGGCAAGTGTTCAATATCCTTGATAGATGAAGATTATTATAGTAAGCGCATGAAACTGTGCATGTGAACACACTATGGGACTGCACCCGGCAGGGCGGGTGAGAGGTTGTAATTGCAACACCAGCATCATCTTGTATCACAGACCAGAAGCCTCCATAGTTCAGGCGTGTCCAATCCCATACCCACCATTTTTTTCGCCCTTAATTTCCTTAAATGTTATAATGAAAAGTTTTAAAGAGGGAGCTTTAGTACTTACGTACTTTAACTGTGTTAGGTGAATATTTTGTATGTGGCCCAAGACGGTTCCTCATCACTCACAAAAGCAAGGTTGAAAGAGTGGTGGGCCGCAGGTCAGAGACGCCTGCTGGGTGAATACTTACTACTTTATTACCCAAGTGATGGGGCAACAGCAAGATTTGCTTAAGAGAAGCCTCTAAGCTCACCTTGTAGATTACTTGAAAATAAAAAATAAAAAAATGAACTGTGACATAAAATTTGTCTCTTACAAAATACTATTGCCTAAAAGGATGGAAGGGCTTTTAAAAGCTCAGAGCAATTAGTGATTCCAAGGGCAGGCAAGACACAGCTGATGACATCCCCACGATTTCATTCACCCACTGTCCGTAGAGAGCAGGCTGCCCACCCCCTACCCCGCATGCCAGACCCACTCCTGGACCTGGTATTTGTGAGCTTTTGTGGTGGGATTTCTGTGAGGCTCATCCAAAGACAGGGAGATTCTTTTTAACAACAGCAGATGGTGAGACCCCTTAGGTTCTCTTGTAAGACATGTTTCGATTTGAGGACTGGGCCCAGGTGCCAGTGATGACTAGCCACTACGTTCACTGAGTGGATTCATGAGTTCAGAAGGAACAGGCATAGACAGTATTAGAGGCGAGGAATTTCCGGATCACAAGGATGAGGTTAACCGTCAGTGCAGGCTGGTGGGCTCTGTGGCTGAGGCTGTCCTTCTTAGAAATGTGTCTGTAGTGGAGTGAGACGAACAGGCTCCCAGGAAAGGTCAGCTCTGCCGCTGTCTTGGAGCTGTGGCTTTGTTGACAAGGGGCTTTCACCAAGATGGCGGCTTTCTTTGGGGTGGCTTGATGAAGAGTAGAGCCCTTGGGTTCCAGTTGCCAAAGGAACTGTAGAGAGGCCCTGTGCCTCTGCTGTGGTGCTTGCTCGGGCGTCCTTAACTGTGGTGACCGAGGCAGGCAGACATTCAACATCAACTCCTGGCTCTTGTTGGAGAAAAAGTCTTTAGCAGTGATGAAAGTTTGAAAATCTTTGTCTCAACTTTATCTTTTGCTTTTAGAAAACAAATAAGTTTCCAGTATCCATTCCATTTTAATCCAGAGTTTCATTTCAGTGTCCAGAGAAGTGGGAGGGATGGTTGAAAAATATGATGAATGTTTAAATTTTAAAAAATTACAATAGAAGATATTGCCATTAATACCCCTTAGAATGGTCCCCTTCGCTTCAAACACAATTGACCTGTAATTCTCGCCACTCTCCAAAGTGGCTCTGGAAGTTCCCTTTCCTGAGGGTCTTTAACTGTACTGTCATGTCCTGAATCCACTCAAAATATTGCCCTTTCATTGTCCTTTTGCCTTTCGGGAAGAGTTAGACGTCACACAGTGCCACCTCCAGTGACTAAGGGGAATGTGGACATGCCACCATGGTTTCACGAGCCTGCTTTTGGGTTGCATGGCGCTCACCAGCAGCATTCACTGTATTTTTGATCCCATGAAAGAAGACTTCCAGAGCTGCTTCAGAAAATGGCAAGAATGATGGGATAAGTGTGTTCAAAGAGTGGGGAAGGATTTTGAGGGAAGTTCATGGTGAGGTGCCCTTTATTGCAATATTTTAATTTAAATGTTCATTGTATATTGTGATCATACCTGGTACTTTGTTTCCATGGCCCAGAGCTGCGGAGTGGTGCCTCAGGCCCTCTAGTGGCCTGGGGAGGGAGGGTGAGGTGGGCAGGAGCAGGGCTGGAGGTCAGCGCTCCTGCCCCCATGCTGGCCCTGTGGGTGGTGGGGACGGCGGGTCCAGGACAATGTGTCCTACTCTTCAGTGCTCCCTGGTGCTCCCTGGCTCTCAGCCACAGGCTTTTCCCCAGAAGCCCAGCGGGCTGGGATGTGAGGCCTCGGGGACCAGAAACTTGACCTTTGTGCCCCTTTTGCTTCCAGCTTCTGTCATTGACCGTCAGAGGTCCAAGTTTTGAGGAGTTAGGAAGCTTGGGAGAGAGGTTTGCATGGTTCCCAGAGTGGGTGATGGCCCTCGGAGCAAGGTGCCATTGAGGTGGGCCTGCCCCGCCCAGGCATGCGTGTTGTGCACGTGCACTCACACACATGCACTCACACACATGCACACACAGAGTGATTATGGATGTCCATTTTGGCCTTGAATCACCCTACTTCACAACAGTGGACTTTTTTCAGTATTTGAACCAAACCTGGAACTTGAATATGGCTGGCTTTTGTGCCTTGGGCCCTAAAGTACAAACACTGAGTTGTCCCTGGAACCTCAAAGTGAAGGCGCAAATCGCTGCTTCCGTCTGGCCTCTGATCTGAGTCCTGTGAAACTGGTGGTTTGGCAGGAACACATTTGTAGCTGGAGACCCTCTGGCCAGTGTGCCTCGCGGGGTTCTGCGGCTGGTGCCCGTGTCCCAGTCCTTGGTCTCCTGCATCTTTCCGTCCCCTGGCTCTTGCTCTGTCTCCCTCTTCCTCCAGACCCAAGGGCACACCCTTCTACGTACACCTAACTGATTAGTATAATGCACCTGTTCATTGCAAATGTGTGTTTCTGATCACACACTTTGATTTACACATAGTTTTTGAAAAACGACATACTACATCAAAGATGTGGAGTTAGCTTTCCCTCCCGGGAGCTGGAGGTACAGGTCAGTGGTCGAGTGCTTGTCTAGCAAGGGGTGAGTGGAAGGGATTAGTTTAGAACAGCAGGGCAAGCTCATGCGTCCAGTCCAAGTGCGTACTTGGGAGTGTGACTTTTCTTTGAAGCTTTCACACCACAAGAATTTGACCTTGATGTGCCTCTTGCTTTTGAACTTGAGCCAGGGTGTGCTGCTTCTGCTTTCATTTGTTTTTTTTTTTTTTTTTTTTTTTTTGTGGAACAAAGTCTGGGGCCTCATCCAGATGAAGAACAAAGTGTGTAACTCACTGACTTTTGACTGGGGCCTCTTGTTTTGTGTTCGGTGCCGGGAATAAAACCCAGGGCTTCATGCACGTTACGCAGATGCCCTCACACTGAGCTAATGTGCTCAAGACAGTCCTGATTCAGTGTACACAGACATTCTTCAGCTTGAAGAGTAAGAGGCTTTCCACGGGGCCAAAACGCAGTAGGCCGTCTGTTTCCAAAGTAACCTTTCTCTTTTGCTGGAAATCATCTCTGTGTAAGTCACTCCCAGTTGACCGCCAGGGTAGTGAACAAGGGTGAAGAATAGCTAGCCCCATCTTTGCAGGACATGGGATTCCAGAGGCCCCGAGAAGGGATTTGGGTATCATTTTAGGGAGCTGGGAGAGTTGGTGGGATTATACGTCCTGGGGCGAGACCCAATTTTCAGTTTCTTGTAGGACTTCACAGATTGGGCCTTTCATCTTGCTGTAAATTGGCCTACATTTGGAAGAGGCCCTAGTTCTGAGTAGTGGAATCAGTTATCTGTAAAGCCTGTTTATATGAATTAGTCATGCATGAGTTGGTCATTCAGAGTTATGGGGTCTGCTTTGCGATCAGAGCCATTGTATGCAGAAACGTCACCATCCATAGAAGGAATACCCAGAGCCTCCCAGTCTCCAAACCCACGCTTTGCTTGTTGTGCCATGTGCCCTGCCATGGGGAGCACATCCTCCAGCATCATGAGCCCGGGCTCTGGGCAGGCTGTGCACGAGGCACCCCATTCCTACTAGTGTAAAAGCCAACTATTCATACTTGCCGATAGATTAAGGCCGTATTCCAATGTAACGTGACTCCCCATAAGGGAAGATGGGCAGGGCCTGGAGTGCCAGCCTCTTCTCCCTGCACCCTGGGAGGCTGAGGCTGCAGGGATGCAAGTTTCAGTCTAGCCTGAGCAACTTAGTGACATAGCGAGACCCTGTCCCCGCAAAAAAGAGAGGGTGGCTGTGGGTGTATCTCAGTGAGAAGGCCCTGGGCTCCACCTCAAGTACCGTACACACCCACATGAAGGTGAGATGCTCGCGCGTCCACTTCCCAGAGCCTACGAAGCACTGGAACGTACAGACTGTTGTGGCTGTGGTCGTGGTTTGCTTCCAGCTCTCAGAGTCACAGGCACAGACGTCATGCATAGGCACCAACTAGACAGCGTGCACAAACCACCAGTATCCTGGTGCACGTGATTCCAACGTGGATTTAAAACTCCAGGGGCGGCCGGCAGCAATGGAAGCACATGGCAGAGGCAGAGGTGGAGGCAGCTTCTCATGACATCACACACAGGAGGCCAAGGCAAGTTGAGACTAGTCCTCTGAGAAGGCAGGAAGCAGCTTGTATGTCCTTCCAGGTCTCATCTCAGGGATCAGCCCCGCCTGGATCCAGGTGTTGGAGATGTGGTAAGCCCCACTATACACCTGTAATCCGATTCACATGCCTGTATTCCACCCCTCCAGACTAGGCCCCAATCTCCCAACAGCACACGGTTCCATAGACAATCCATAACATTCAGATACATAAGAGTTTTCGGGGCCATTCCAGATCCAGACCTCAATAGGGCCCTTGACAGAACATTCAAAGATAAGAGTCAACTAACCCAAACCCACTGACACAGAACACAGTTCTTTTGAGTCCAGCCCTCTTGCCTAACTAACTCCCTTGCCACTTCCGGTTACACCCAGAGAATCCAAGTTTCCCTAGCACTTGCTTTTCTCCAGGAGGCAAAGAAGACGCAGAAGGTCGTTCATAGAACTAGCAAGCAAGTTGAGATTCTCAGACGCTGCCCCACCGCGACGTCTTCCCAGGAGTCCCGTCCTGGTGCTGGCTCTCAGCCCTTTGAGTCAGTGCCTGGGACTGAAGGGGCCACTCTTGCTGTTGGCGTGGAAGGTTTGCTCACCTGTGATGTCATTAGCATCGTGGGTGGGAAGGACTTGAGGACATAGGGACCAGGAAAGAGAGGGCGTGGAAAAATGGGGCTGCTGAGTCAACACGTTGTGCAGAATTAATGCCACATTCGAGACGGGGGCGTTCTGGGCCCTTGGGATGCAGACTGTGGATCCGACCCGAGTCCTCCTAACCTGTTCCCGCAGTCTCCGCTCACAGGCCGTGCTCCTGTGCTGCTCCTCGTGGGTGCCGTGCAGCGGTGACCCCCTTCCTCAGACTTTTCCATTGTTCAGTGCTGTAGTGCACTCTTCCCTCCTACCCTCCTGCCTCCCTTCCTCCTTCCCTCCCTCCCTCCCGCCTCCCTCCCGCCTCCCTCCCTGCCTCCATCCTCCAGGCAGTCAGAAAACCCAGCCCTGCTTTTAGCACCTGTGGAGCAGGGACTCACGCACCGGGGTGCTCACTGTGTGTACCTGAGGAGGGGCCCTGCCGGGGTCCTGAAAACCAGAAGGGAAACCCCAGCCTTATGGAGCTGGTGTTCCTCCTCCCATTCCGACATATCTTTTGTTCCTTTCTCTCAGTGTACTTTGGGTCTCTGTGAAGGTAATTACGGCCAGTCTAGGATCCCAGGCTTGCATCATAAGCCCTGTCTGCGTCACTGCCACCAGCACCCGCTGGAGTTCTGCACATGGGGGTGTGCAGTGATTTTACTTATATTAAATACTTTGGGAATTATATGTTAAAAAGTGTAATCCCCACATAAATAGGCAGGTTCTTCCAATTTACAACTACAAAATATAAGTTCACCAATTAAAATAACATGGTCATTAATAAAGGTCAAGTCATTCTTAATGCCACCTGGAATATGCCACCTGCCAGCCTGGAGGTGCCCAATCCCAGAGGTAGGCAGGGGTCCTGGGCTCTGCAGCCTCTCACTCTGGGACCAGAGGCCCAGCTGGCTTGGCAGCAGGGAGGTAATCTGTGGTCCCTCAGCAGGCCTGCTTCCTGTTTTGCCAGCAGACACCCCCTCTTTCGAGGAGGCTGACTGGAAACCTCAGTTTGCAGTGTGTGGGTAGTCGGGGCTGGCCAGCGGCTTGGGCTTCTGCCTGGGTTAGAGGGCTCCCAGAGCATACTTGGAGAGCCACCGACCTGTGTTGCTTCACGGAGTCCGTCACGCTGGGCTGGGCTGGGGGGCGCAGCGGGGGACGGTGGCGTGGACTCCTCACCCTCCCGGATCTGTCCACCTGTTGTGGGCTGACTTGTGCTGCCCGGGTTCATGCGTTTCTTTCTTAGCCCTCAAGCCTTGGAATGTTGCGTTTCTTAGACAGGGACTCTAGGTAGGAGCATTCAAGTGAAAATGAGGTCATGAGGGTGGCCCTCGCCCGGTGTGCGTGTCTTTAGAAGGGGAAGTTGGGACGCAGAGGCCTATGTGGGCGGCAAGACACTGGGTGCAGGCTGCCTGGGAGAGAGGTCTCAGGAGACACCAGCCCTGTGGCACCAGGCTCTGGAGCTGCTGGCCTCCAGAACGGTGACACAGTGTCTGTTACTTAAGTCCCCAGCTGGTGACACTTTGCTTGGGCAGAAGGCACAGACTGTGTTGCGAGTTGAACTAAGGCTCACGGGCAGTCACAGGGCCAGGCCACTGGCCTGAGGAGCCGCCAGGGCACACAGGAACTGCCGCGCACTGACCAGGAGGAAGGAGCCCCTGCAGGACAGCACAGCGAACACCAGGGCTTCTGCCCTCGCAGAAGCGTCACTTTATTCAAGGGAGAAACAGCCGAGGCTCGGAAACCTTGCTCTGAGCTGTGTGCTGCACACTTCGCATCCCGCACTCTGGGAGACTGAGGAGGAGGACCGCACGTGCGAGCCCGGGCAAGCGTCGTGGTCTCCAAATTAAACAGTATAAAAAGGGACTGGGGGTGTGGCTCAGTGTGAAGGCCCTGGGTGTGAATCCTCAGTACTGCAAAGGAAAAGAAGGAGGAGCACGAAAGGGGAGGGGGCAGGAGGAGGAGATGGCCAGGGAGGAGGCGCGGAGGGGGGCAGCGTTCCTCCTGGCACACAGTGGCAGGGAGGAAGCGCCCGCACCACACCCCTCCCTGGCCCGCCGGAACAGCCACTCGTGGGTGTTGTTCCTTCTGGCTGCCCAGGCCAGGCTCCACGGCTGCCCGCTGGGGCCGCGTGGGTCAGCCTCGGTGAGGTGGTTCCTACGTGCCCTGAATCCTTTCCGCGTGGCTGCAGATTCTCCAAATGGAAAGCTTCCGAAGTCGCTGCACGCGGGGACGGGATGAAATTCCCATTGCGTGGCCGAGGCGGCCATAATGTTTTATGAGGTGTGGCGTTTGGTGTACACATGGCCTGCATGCTATGTGCATTCTGATGGCACCGAGCTGGAAAGTAATAAAACTTAAAAGATAAAAAGGCCTTTTTTTTCTGCAGCATCTTTATGAGGTGGAAATACGAGTGCATCTGAGGGAAGGAGATGAATGCCGGGCGTTTAGCCAGAGTGGCGAGAGAGGCCGGGGCTGCGCCGCGTCCTCCCGGGTTCTCGCCACCGCCTGCTGGGCTCCGTCCCCAGCCCTGCCTGGGTCGCCTTCTCGCCGCAGGCTCCGCTCTCTTCCTGCCTCCTGGCTCAGGCCTCCGCTCCGTGAGGACCCTCCTGGCTCCTGTGGATGGGAGCAGCTCCTGCCCGTCCTCCTCACCGGCCCGCATTCTTGTCTGTCCTCATACCTCCCGCTCGCTGCCTGCCTCTCAGCACATCACGCACACGCCCTCTCCTGACGGGGCCTGGACTGTGACCCCAGGTGGGGTGGGGGTTCTGCACATCTGAGGAGGTCCAGGAGCTGCTGTGCCAGCTGAGCCAGGGGTCAGACTCCAGAAACAAGGTTCGGGTTACTTTGTACATTATTGGCTGATTGATTCATTTCGAAGATTATTTAAAAAATTATGTCCTGCTGCATTAGGCAGCACAGGAGGGGTGATAGAAACATGCGTTGAATGCTGAGATTACAAACACCCACTGCAGTGAAAGGCACAGGGCCAGGAATCCTCTCCTACCCCCTGCTGTGGACACATCCGTCCCATGTTCCTGCCACTTTCTGAAACAGTTCTGGAGTGCACGTTTGTCTTTCCAAGATGTGATCAGAGATACTGTGAATGCCGGTCTGAAGGGCCACATGCAGAAGGCAGCACGCAGCCACAGGATGGCGCCCCCGTCCGCCCTATCCAGTGGGTTGTCGGTCACCCTGTGACTTCTGTGTCTTCCTGAAAGTCAAAGTGACCTTCAAAGGTAGATGTTTGAGTCAATTCGGGAAGCGGAGACAGGGATGGCAGCACACCAGAAGGGGGCTTCTGGAACTGAGGCAGCCACGGCAGTGCACCGGAAGGGGGCTCCCGGAACTGCTTCAGAGAGCGGCAAGAACAGCGGGACGAGTGTGTTTGAGTAGAGGGTGGGATGCTGGGGGGGGGGGACTCATGTGTCTTTTATTGTAGTGAGTCTTTTTATTTAGAGATTCATCATCTATTTCATCACACGTCAAGTCTAAAGAGCTGGCAAGTTCTCTGTTTGTCATTTTGGTACTGGGAGCGACCAGACTGAGAGGGGCAAGGAACCAGTGGAGATGGGAACTCCTCAAAGGACCATGAAATGCTTTCCTGGATGGATTTGGGTTCCAGGGCTCCTCCCCACTGAACCCTGCAGCTCGCAAATGCTTGAGATTTCTACGTAGAAGGGCGCAGCCTTTAAGTAGAGTAGAACCTATCCATGACCCCCTGTCTATGTAAAGTCACCTGTGGCTTAGTTATAATACCTAGTGTGTGGAAATGCCATATAAATAGGTCTGCTGGTAATATATTGCTTAGGGGGTAATAACAGAAGAGTCTGTATTTGTTCAAGAGAGACAGAACACCACGCCCCTCCAATTTAGGATTCACTGTTGGTTGACTCTGTGGATGCAGAAGCTACGAGGCTGAAGGACAGTGGTCTGGTTGTATGTGGGTCCCACACATCACCCCTTCCCAGCCCATGGGCACACACATACACAATACATAGACACTCTTGGGTGAGAGCTAAGTGTAAAAGTTAGAGACACTGATGGAAGCGAAAATAAATGAACATTTGAGAGCTCTCAGATACACGTTGGATCTTGTAGATAGGTAAATACTGCTTGGGTAAAGATTGTGGAAGAGCAGTGTGACCAGAGAAATACTGATTCTGCATTACCAGCATTAGTAAATCTCCTGCCTCTGATGTCAGGGCCCCTGACACCTGCATGGCCACTGCTTGATGGCACCTTGGGGAGGGGTCAGGGTGTCTAGAAGTCCAGGTTGCTTGTTTGTCCAGGTTGGAAGCCTAATGGTGAAGATGTCATTGGCCTGTTTCCCTGACTTCCAGGGGCACGCTTATTTACACCTGTTTTAGTCTTAAATTTGTTTAAATTGTATCTGTGAGGCTGGAGGAATAGCCTAGGTATTAGAGCCCCTATCTAGTTTGATCCCTCAACACCATATGATCCAGATGTGGTGGTGTACACCTGTAATTCCAGGACTTGGGATTAACATGTGTTCCAGGCCAGCCTGGGCTACATAGTGAGTTCAGGACTAGCCGGCCCTACAGAGTGAAACCTTGTCTGAGAAACAAACAAAAAATAAAACACCCAAACCCCAATCAACCAAAAAAAAAAAAATGCATCTGTGCTCATAGCTTGAGAGTGACAGGTGGTTGTGCTAGGCCAGAGCCAGGGAGAGTAAATGACCATTCTAGAGAGATACCTCATTTACACAGACATAGCTCTACTCCATCACCAGGCTCAAGGGCAGTTGAATAAGTGAGCATCCCAGACACCCTCCAGGACACAGGGCGTCCTTGTCCGCCTCCATGGGGGCAGGGCTGTCTTTGTGCTGTCCAGCGCCTTCCCAAGAGCACACAGCAGCCCCAGCCCTGGAAACTTCCTCATTTCACCTGGAAGACATGGATAGAAGTAGACATGTGTGATTGTTCTTCCAGAAAGTAAGATGCCATAAGTAAAGAGGTCCCCACTAGGGCGGCAGTCCAGATGCCTCCTGTTAGGGTCAGATCTAGAATATTCCTCCAATCTTCTGTGTTTGGACGGTGCTGGGATCATGGGTGGATTCATCCATGGATGAGTTCATGTGCTATTATGAAGTGTGGGTGGAGGGATGGGTCGCCTGGGGCATGACCTGGGAGGGTACCTCTCCCTTGTGGTGGCTCCTTCTCCCTGCTTCCTGCCACCATGTGGTGAGCAGCTGTCCTCCATCCTGGCCCTTTCTGCCTTGGATCTGGCCAACCATGCATGGACTGAGACCTCTGAAACTGTGAGCCAAAATAAACCTCCCCTCCTCCGAGTGGTGAGTGTTGGGTAGTGTGCAGGGCCAAAGAAAGAAAGAAAGAAAGAAAGGAAAAGAAAGTAAAAGAAAAGAAAAAGGCAAGACACCCTCCTGAAGGCATCACCAAGCCTTCAACTCATCGAGCTATTCTGCAGGTCACAGTGGCCGAGGGGTGACAGGGTCTTCAAATTTGTCAGGAGCAGTTGGGATTTCCACAGTGGACAGTTACAGGAGGATGCTAGCAGGCATCAGGAGAGCACCTGCTGGGCATGAAATTGTGGGGGCAAGTGTATAGTTTATCATTCTGACGCAATGGGGGTTGAGGCCAGTGCTCCTCGAGTCATAAAAATCAGGTCTCCTTGGTAACCAGTGTGTTGGGGCTTTCACAGTGCTGGGCTGCCCTGGTGCAGCTCTGTGTGCACACTCCATCCTGAGAAAGGAAGGTGTTAGGTGCAGAGAATGCAGAGAGGCTCTGACACTGTGGCTACTTGGTTCCCTTTCCGGGAAGCAAATGGGGAAGATTTATGTGCCAGAAAATAGTCTGCCAAGTGCAGGCTTAGCCTTGGGTCCTGGAGAGGGAGGCGTCAAAGTGGTTCACTCCGCTGGAGGGCAGGCTTGGCAGGAATTGGACCCTCACTGTGAGCCATCACTGTTGCGTGAGCATGGGCTCTTGCCACAGCAGAATGCAATGTCTTAGAACAAGAAAATATGCACATTCGTGTCTGCCCTGCCGAGTCATGGCCTGTGCCATCCACTATTGGCAATGAGGCTGTGATGGCAGGGAAGGAGGTGTCCAGAACTGCATCTGGCTGGTGGGACTTCATGCGTGTGCTGTGTCAACCATAGCCAAGAGCACATATGTATGTTTGCATACATGCAGGTGCCATGTGCACACTTCTTTTTTCCTCATAAGGAACTTTGCTTTTATTAGCACGTGGTTGCGTACATAGACATTTTGTTTATTTGGGGAATCGGTGTGTGTGAACGCGGCGTCTCGGCCACCTTCCTCCCCTGCTGTCTCTTCCCACCTGCAGGACCCCTTCAGTTTCTGCAGGAATCCGAATCCCCACCATGGATCCTGTTGTTGGCATGTGCTGTGTGCACTTGGTCACTGTGATGGGGCTGTGGTGCAGCTCGGGGGCAGAGGGCTAGGCTGGCCTGGGGGAAGCACCAGGTTCCACCCTTGGAGCTGCAAAACAGACAAACAAACCAGAACAGTCACTGTGTTCCTACGCAGGCGTGAGGTGCCGACCACACAAATCCAGCCCACAGGACACCGATTCCCTTCCTGGGATTAGCACGGAGATGCCTGTGAGGCCCGGGGAAGCTGGGGTCTGCAGACCGCACAGGGAAGCCTCCAGTGAGGGCTCACCTGCACGTGCAGATGCTTTCTACTGCCTCGACCCGGTCAGCCATTGTTGCTCACAGATGGAGGAGCGGTTCAGCCAGGTGGCAGCAGGGTGCTAGAGTTTGGTGAAGCCCATCTCCTCGTGGTGCAGGGAAGGGATGTAGGGAAATGTCAGAGGACTAACCCCGGTCAACAGGTGAGGGGACTGCAGGCCTGGGTGCTGCGCAGCCGTGCCGGACTGCCAGCGGGGCCTCGGGCTCGTCGGCTGCTTCCTCTGTCCCTCTCCCGACCCCGGCATGTTCAATCGGGTGTGACCTCCATCTGGTGAAGTTATACTTTTTTTTTTTTCTCAATGAAGACTGTTGTGCTGGGCCCAGTGGTGCAGGCCAGTAATCCCAGCATTCTGGGAGGCTGAGGCAGGAGGATCACAAATTTGAGCCCAGCCTGGGTAACTTAGTGACTTAGTAAGACCCTGTCTCAGAATTAAAAAAGAAAAAAAAGAAGGTCTGGGGTGTAGCTTAGTGTGAAGGCTCCGGTTGCTATTATAACCCTCCTTCCTTGTTATGAAAACACTGGACAAATGTCTGAAGGCAAGAAAGACAGACACCTGGTGGAAATGGGTGGGACAGGCCGTCTGCTCTAAGTGCCGGGGTTTTCTGTGGCGCCAGAAGTTCCTCGTGAAGAAAATCCTGGAATTGTGTCGCCGTCAGGGAGCCCTTGTGTCAGGGATCCACTGAGGTGACCCATTCCAGAGGAGCAGCATGCTGTGTTTTTAGGGTCTGTGCGCATTTTGAGAAGGCCGAGCACAAGGCACCTGCACCTTGCTGAGCACAGGGATGCCGCGTTGTCTCTGCCTGGTGTTCAGAGGAGGACTCCTGAGATAGAGCAGTTCATGCCAGGCTGTCGAGCGATGGTGGATCGGCCAAGTGAGGACAGAGCCACACAGCAGGGGAGGAATGCCTGGCCAGCACGCGAGGCTTCATCTGTGTTTACAGCCGCTCCCCGTCGCTCACAATACAGCTTGAGCCCCACTTCCTGTCAGATCAGCAGCAGCATTAGATTCTCATGGGAGCAGGAGCCCTACTGTGGGCTGCGTGCCACGGGAGCTAGGCTGCATGCCCCGTGTGAGAATCCAGTGCCCGGTGAGCTGAGGTGGAGCTGAGGCAAAACGCCTAATACTAACTGTAGTAACAACGCACTGGAATCATTCCCAAACCACCGCCTCCTCCCTGAGACTGTGGGAAAATTGTCTTCCTTGAAACTGGTCCCTGGTACCAAAAAGTTTGGGAGCTTTGCCATAAAGACGCCAATGACTTGGTCACCCTGTGAACCTTGGGTGCTGGTCTGGGCAGCTGCTGAACCTCTGAAAACCTGAGTTTTCTGAATCCCAACCTGGGTTTGCAGCTCCAGAAACCAGAAGGGTAGAATGAAATGGAGAACTTCTCTATAAGGTTGCCATGGAAATACCTCCTTGTAGAGGTGTATTGACAATCCCCCACAGGTTTTGGAGGAGGTCAGAAGCACCCTGGGTCACACATCCGGAGGGAGAACTTTTCCTGGGAGTTTGAGGAGTAGCAGCTGTGTGTCATGCACTTGTCTGAGGGCAGCGGGGACTGTGCTGTAGCACACAATACAGGCAGTCACGTGTTCATTGGTGTCCTTATGGTTTTTGTTTTGTTTTGTGGGTACTAGAGTTTGGGCCCAGGGCCTCATACGTGCTAAGCAAGCACCTGACCCCTGAGCCACACCCCCAGACCTCTTTCAGATTTTGAGACAGGCACCTTGAGTTACTCAGGCTGTCCTGTAGCCTGTTCGCCTCCTGCCTCAGCCTCCTGAGTACCTGGGATCCCAGGGGTGCATCCTCACACCTGACTTTGATAATTTAAATAGAATTTTACATTTTTTTTTAAAAAAATAACCTTTTACATAGGGTAGCTTATTGGACCTAGTTTTCTAAAACCTTTTAGACCTATCCAGTACCATAGGTGGGAGCTGGGCAGCTGTGGTACTAACCACCTTTGTCATGTAGGGGACAGACTCAGAAGAGCCAGGCTATCATGAGTGAGCGTGTGCCCGTCCCTGCTGTGGTCACAAAGCAGATTCTGACTGGGCAGGTTCTGTGGACACAGAGGCTGGGTTTCTAAGAAGGACCCAGTGAGCTTGAACTCAGAGCAGGGTGGGGCAAGAACTTCACAGAGAACGAGGCTAGAGTCCAGCTTTAAACTCAGAACTTCCAGTCCCGGATCCAGGCCCCCTTGTGCCACCAGAATGCCCCCTGTGTTTGCAGCCATTTTCATATTACCCTAAATTCTGCAGTAAAAAGTGTAGGACAACAACATATTTTCATCCCAAATGAATTATTTGGAGCTGGATAATGATAAGAGCTTGCCTATGAATATCCATTCTTAGTATAACTTAATAATAGTTAGAAAGTATAATCGAAGTGGGCTGGGAGTGTGGGAGTGTAGCTCAGTGCTAGGACCTTTATTAGTCTAACTTACTCAGAGTCCTGGGTTTGATCTCCATCAACAATAAGTAAATAATAAATAGCAAACCACGAGTAGAAACAGCCTTGCATGCAGACCTGAAGGGGCAGAAAGTTCGGTCTTTGTACTCTGATCTAAAACATGCAAACAGGATGTTTCTGTATATTTTACACTTTTTATTCATCTCCAAGGAAGAAAGGACGCCTATCTGGGGAGAATTACAGAGAAAAAAAAGCTATTAATATCAAACACTTTTTTTATTGTGGTACTGGATATTGAACCCAGGGACTTCACACTGGACTGTGTCTCCAGTCCTTTTTTTATTTTTATTTTTAAGAGAGGGTTTTGTGAAGTTGCTAAATTGTCCAGGCTGGACTCAAACTTGTGATCCTCCTGCCTCAGCCTCCCCAGAGTGCTGAGAGTATAGGCCCGTGCCATTGGGTCTGGCTTTTTTCTCTTATAAGTTGATTTTTTAAAACGGATACAGGAAAGTGTAGAAATGCACTTATTTATTGTGAATGGATTACAGGGTGCTGCTCCGGTGCGGAATCAGGGCCCAGGCGTTGTTTCTCTGACACAGCCCCTTCCCTTCTGGGTGCATTGGGACCTCACCCAAAGCGTTAGGGTACATAGTGCTGAGCAAGCGCCAGGAGACAGGCTCTGCAGAGTCTCATTTGGTGAGTTTCTTAAGTTCCCTACGGTTCACTGACATCTCGATTTCATTGTGTGGAATGAGCAGTCTGCCCCTTGACCTTGCCTTACAGGACCCCGTCTTTCACGGCACTCCTGGGCCTGCCCGGCGGAAGTTTCACTCCTGCTTTGGAGCAGTTGTTGGCTGTGGAGCCCCCTTTGTTTCCTGGGTCAGTGGAGTTCCTACTTCAAACCTGGGGTGATTAGAGTCAGAGCCCACAGTAGCGTGTGCCCCACACATGGCTGCAGGCACGATGCCACCTGTTGTTGCTTCCAAACCCCACAAGCCACCCATCTCTCGGAGCGTGGGCTGCCTGCTTTGGAGGGACTGAAGGGGTCCCCAGTTAGAGTGTGATGACGGGGCTTTGGTATCTTTTCCTGACTTTGTTGTGAGTTCAGCATGTGTGTGATCCAGACCCCGTGGCGCAAGCCTCAAGCACAGCTCCAAGGTGGAGTCCAGTCTTCGCGAGACCTTGTCTCACAACCAGCCAATAAATAAATAAATAAAAGAGCTGGAAACGTAGCTCAGTATGATGATCCTGGATTCAGGCTCCAGTATCACAAGAACAAAACAAAACAAGTTTATGCGTGATGTCGAGAGACAATATTGGAGCTAGAAAGCTAGAAACACATCCAGAAAAAGCCGGTCCTGAAAACGCGTATGTTTTAGTTAAGGTGTGGAGGGGAGGAGGGAAGGGAAGGTACGTGAGCAAAGGGAAGAGAGGACCAGCCAGCCCGTACAGAGCCAGTACAACATTGGGTCAGAGCAAGGAAAGCTGGTCTGCGGTCTCGAGCCGCGTCTGTCCTGAGGACAGGCCCTGGACAGGGAAGAGCTCCTGTAGGAGGACATGGGGGCTAGCAGAGACCCCACGGGAAGGACTTGGGTCCTCTGCTTCACTTGGGCGGCAGGTGTGCTAGGGGGACGTCAGCCTACAGAGGAGGAATGCACGCATCCCTTCAGAGTGCTGGCTTCGTCAAGATGACGAGGTCTGTTTCCCGATCTTTATAGACACAGTCAACACACTTGGGTGGTTGTGCGAATCTGCCTGTGTACGTGCACTCACGTGTGTAAGTGTGCCTGGGCGCATGTGGACACAAGGATCCGGACGCCCGAGCTGGGCCTCCTCCTCTTAGCACCGGGATGCTATCGAGAGTCGTAAACGGTTTGATCCCGAAGTGATACCAGATTCCTGACATACTCTCCATAGATGGACCTCATTTGCCTACATCCATGTCTCCTTTGAGGCTAATCCAGGATTTTTTTTTTAAATATATATGAAAGACTGAAATAGCACTGTGTTAAATTAGAAAAACGTGAACGCAAAACTAGACCCTGCCTTGGATGGATGTTAATGTTTCCTCCTCCGAAGAACGAAGGAAGGATAAAGAAGCAGGGGCGGGGACATGGACATCACAGCCGGCGAGAGGCCCCTCGTGGCAGGCGGTGGCTCTGTGTGTGTGTGTGTGTGACCGTGGTGCTGGAGGAGGGAGCCAAAGGCTGCCACGTCTTACCAACATATACGGTCGGCAGCAAGTCTCCCACAGCCACTGCCTGGTCGGGTGGTGCTGGTGGCGCGGGACTTGGGCTCGGCCTGTCGCCTGTGTGGTTTCTGCTGCTTTTCCCTCCTCCAGACTCATTAGGCATTGGGCTTCCCAGAAGTATCCAAAAGGGGTGATCAGAATATACGGTGAATACTTAAATTAAACATAGTTACCATAGTTAAAGGCGCATTGCCATTAATCCCCGTGAAAATATTCCTTCCCCCTCTCCTCCCCCACCACCCCCGGCCTCACACACCTATCCCATCATTCTTGGCACTTTCTGAAGCGGTTCTGCACGTCCTGTCCCATGTCTTTGTGACTTGTGATCAAAGCTGCTGTGAGTATCGCTGCTGCCTTGGGCCATCTAAGGGAAAGGCCGGGTCGCGGAGACGTGGTGGTGTGGCCTCATCCGCTGTATTCAGGTCTGGCACCAGATAACTTCGACTCTTCTCCAAACTCAAAGTCATCATGAAAGGTCAGCAATTTTTAATCAGCTCAGGAATTGAAGGCAGCGATGACACAAAAGAGGACTTCAGAACTGCTTCAGGAAATCTGCTGGCATGATGGCGGCCGGGGGACAGAAAGAAAAGGAAAGCCAGGGACAAGAGCACACCTTTGAGGTCGCATGTCAGTGACCCACCTCCAGCCCGTGCACGAAATCGTTCACGGGCGAATCCCCTGATGAGCACAGCACCCCGTGACCCAGTCACCTTCTGCCATGTGAGATGTTTGGGGATCATTTTATCTGTGAACCACACCCATGAACAGGAGATGCCATCTTACCAATCACGGTGTCAGGAGTTAAGTGATGTCCCAGTGTCTGTTTGGTTCTATTTGAGGGAAACGTCAGGAGGTGTTTTGTACTGGATGGTGACGGGCTGGGCACTTGGACAGCCAGTACAGCTGTGGATGCAAGATGACAGTGGCCTGAGGTAGACACGCCCCACGAGGTGCCATGTAAGATCCTGTTATAGCACGACTGCTATCCTAAAATGGTTGCTCCATAATTGTCTTATAGTCATAATTGTCGTATAGTCCTGGCACTTAAGACTTGCCGGAGCGGCAGACGGGTTTGGCAGTGCGAGTCTCTGCAGTCTGCCTCCGGCTGGCTGCTATGAATCACCTCCCTTGGCGCCCCTCACTCACTCCTGCTCGGAATTAGAACTGGCCATTCTGGGGGATTTTTCTTATTTTCAACATTTTACCACTCCCAGCTTTTCAAGAAAACTTAAGTATGACGAAGTCACCATGTTAACCATATAGTAAGTAGTTTTGTGGACCTTGAAGGTCGCGGATTGGAAGCACATGCAGCCTAGTTGAGACTGTACCTTCTTCCTGGGACTATGCATGGGCCAGCTGTTGTCCCGTGACTAAGACGCGGAGGAGTGAGCCACGTCTGTTACTGGTGTTTTTGGTACTCAAATGAAGTAATAAACACTGCAGTACTAACACGGCAGTGCCTTTAGTTTGGGGCAGTTTGCTTAGAATTTATGTGTTTTTCGCAAATCATAAAACATGGCTTTGGGAAGCAGCCATTTGTCACATGAGACTACCCCAACTTTCCTGGAGCTGGAGAGGAAAAATCACCCCTGTGCGGGCACATGCCGCTCTAAAGTTCAGATCTTTTTATAGTAACACTGAGATGGTCCTGGTAGATTATTGGGCTGTATTCCTGCCAGGTTTGGGCTGTTTTTAAATTCTGTGGTAGAAAACAACCAAAGCAGCCCCCAGTCCCACGACAGGCCCAGGTTTCTGACAGAATAACTTCTCCATGGTTACCAAGGCATCCGTACACACCTGGGCAGGTAGGCAGGTAGGTGGGTAGGAAGGTGGTATGGTCAGGTGGTCAGGGATGGAAGCCAGAGGACGGGAAAGCAGAGACATGGCAGCTGTGACCAGATTTCTTCCTGGGCTGCAGTCACCAACCCCTCACACTCCCGGTTTCTGGCCTGGGCTCCCCGCGCCTGGCTGGCTTTAGCCTGCCTGCCTCTAAAGTCCTCAGACCGGAGGGTGGGGGTCATCCTAGGAATCCTGTGCATTGGCTTTGTCACCCAGACTTTGAAATGGCACGAGAAGGTCTGCCCAGAGCCGAGTCGTGGGGAGCACCACGCAAGGCTGGGGTTCGTAGCTTACTTTTCTTCTGGCAGCCTTACTGATCGTGTGCTCCAGCCTAGGTCTCTCCAGGCTGTTTCTCTGCTCTCTCCTTCCCTTCCTCATTGTTAAAACGCACTTTGGGGTGTGTGTTGTGTGTGCATGTGAGAGCATGCGCACCTGCGTGGTCCTTTTTGTCTCCTTGTCCTAAGCTGCACTTGATGCTAGGTGTTTGGCGGACATGGTTCCCCCAGAATCTTTCTGGGGTGAGCTCTTCCTCTTCTCTCTCAGTGCAGAAGGCACAGTGCACCTCACCCCGATTGCAGTGTTTATCCTGATGCTTCCCCATTTTAAAAGCCTCTCCCTCTCATGGACCACAGCGGCAGAGGGCCGCTTTGGTGTTCTGAAGGATGTTACTTTCCTTACTTGCGTGTAACATTGATGCCCAGAAGAGTTCTCACATGTGAAGGAAGGGCGTGTGCCGCCTGTGTCTCTGTGTTTCTGAGGTCTTTCCCCGCTTCCAATTTGAAACTAGTGAACTTTGATTTCTTTCTTTAAGGAAAAGAAATGCACTGAAATCTTGCTGTGCTGATGTGAAGATGGATTTCTTCACTCTTCAGGCACACACTTGAAAGCTCATGTTAGCTACAGTGTTTTGGTTCTTTTTAAAAAAATCATCTTAGGGTACATTTATTTGCCAAGTGGCTTTGTTTGGAAGAATATATTACTTGATGATGTACTACTGTAACTACTCAGAATTACTGCTAACTAACCAGCTATTATCACTACGTACAGTCGCCAGTAACTATAAAATCATTGCTTTTGTTATTGTTGTCAAAGGCCTTTTCTTTGAAATTTGTAGTTTAAGATTGCCTGTCCTTTACATGTAACTTGTTTTTGCCAATTCCTCGTATAAATCACTCATTTATTCCTGTTTCCCATCACAGTCGTGCCAAAGCCAGCATTACATGGTGTGCTCTTGCCTCCAAGCCTTGCTTTAGCCTGCAGGCCTGGCGGAGAGGAGGCCACAGCTGCCAGCCTTGTTTTCTGTTCTGAGTGTGTAAAACCATCAACCAACACTGATATGGAAAAGGAGAATCATCTCATTAAAAATTAAAAGGCTTAAATTTTTTGCCTTTATTAATTAGCTTGACTTCATTAAGTCAGTAGTAGTATCAGTTATACCTATTTATTTATATTTTTGTGGTACTGGGGGTTGAACCCAAGGTCTTTACATTGAGCTACATCCCCAGATCTCCCCCCCCCCCCCTTTTTAATTCTTTTATCTTGAAACATGGTCTTGTTAAGTTGCTCAGGCTGGGCTGGAACTTGCGATCCTCCTGCCTCAGCCTCCCAGAGTGCTAGTGTTATGGGTCTGTGCTAATGCCTGGCATGACTTTACTCTGAAACCTGTTGCTTCAGGTTTAGAGCCTGTCTATTTATTTCTTTAATGTGAGCATACAGGTCAGATGCCCTGACACCTGAGATGCCCGTCACCACCTGCCTCCCCCATGCTGCCGCCCTGGGTCCATTCTGTCTTTGGATGTGACTGGGATGTCTTCCGCGCCCTACCGTATACCTGGTTCTGGCTGGCCTAGTTCAGCCTTTGGGAGCATGTGCAGTTTTGCTTAAATTCTGACCTTAGTCTTTCCTGAAGTGTCGATGCAGGGTTGAGATCCTAGTGAGCTGAAGAGTGGGGGATGGCATGGGCAGACACCTGGCTGCCACTCAGTGCCAGGCACGGAGCTCATTTGTTCCTCTGATTCTTCCTGCTCCCTGGCTGCAGGTAGTGGGTCAGGTGAGACGCTAGTGTCCTAGGGAAGCTACAACAAAGGCTTAGTCCTTGGGTGATGGCAGAGAGTGGCGGAGCCAGGAGGGTGCTGTATCAATTTGTAGGATGCTGATGCTTCTGGGCTGCACAGCGGGTCTCTGCCCCAGAGAGCTGCTGTTAAGGTTCTATTGTGACAGGAGCTCCTATATTTGTTTAAAGGTCAACTCCAAGAACAAGAAGGGAGTGCTAATTAAGCATGTTCCCCAAACCAGAAACATGTCTGAAGGGTATCAAGGACCGTGAGGGCAGGAAGGGATGGATGGTGACATGCACATCTGGACTTCCCTCCTGACTGTTGGTCTCAGCCAGCTCTTTCTGGGTTAGGTCTCAGACTGTCTGGACTGTGGATAGAGAAAGTCTTCATGGTCTCCCCTCCTACTCTACACAGGCTCCAAAGTTCCATTTAAAAAAAAATCATTTGTGGCCAGCATCTGTCAGTTGATTGTTGCAGTAAGGATGCCAAAGGACTGAAATAAATATGAGCTATCACAAGAAATTTTTTTTTGTTACAGAAATCACAATTGGATTGTCTCTGTTCTATCACTGCCCCATCATTGCGATACAACACCCAACACCCATGACTGAAAGGAGGAGAGGGTTATTTGGCTCACAGTTTCTCATGGATTCAGTCTAAAATCATTGGCTCCGAGGCCGAAATTAATGGTGGAAGGGCATGGTGGAGGACCACTGCTCACCCCACGGCAGCCAGGAGCAGAAAGAGAAGGGGGAAGCTGGGGTCAAGAGCCCACCCTTCCAGGTCATGCCCCACCCCACCACCACCCAGGCCACAGAGCTGTGAATTCACCCGTGGACAGATCCACTGGTGAACGCAGTGCCCCGTGATCCAGTCACCTTCTGCACACATGAGACTTTGGGAGACATTTGAGATCTAAGCCGCAACAGTCTCACAATTGCTCCATGTACTTTCTGTATCATTAAGTAGTTGAAATTTCCAAATCAAATCTGCCTTTGTTGATTTGGCTGTAGAATGGAAACGTAGCTGTAGGCAAACCACTTGTTTGACTTACAACCACAAAAAAGTGGTCCAACTGTGACAGATTTCTATTTCTTCTCACCAAATCAGGCAGAAGAACACAGATATTAATAGAAAGTTAGGGAAGAAAAAAAGAAGGAGCTATTTACTGGTGCAGATATTTTAAACATCCTGGTATTTGGACGCATCTAGATAATTCACAGCTTTTTCTTTTTCTTCTTCCTGTCTATTTTTTTTTTTGGGGGGGGTTCATTTATCAGCCAGATGTTTGCCATCATGGGTACACTACTTGAAATTCTATTTGAGCTAATCACATTGAGTGGAGAAAGCCACATCTTGTCCGGCTGTCTGCTGGTGTCCCACCTTCCCTTGGTTTCCTTAGAGGACCTTTCTCACCACGTCTCCTGGGAAAGTGTATATTTTCCCAGATGTTCAGGTGTCTCTTTCTCATCTTCGTGACCACTCTGTACCCTGTCTGTTTGAATTACACATTGTATGACACGTGCAATTGGATGTCTCCTAAGACCTTTGAAATACAACTTCCTTAGGTTGAGATTAAGCGGATATTATGTGTCCTGCTGCAGTTACTCCTAGGACGTTCCCAGATCTGCATCCACTGTCACCGGGCTTGGCAGGCCCAACCCTTCAGGAAGGAGGGAAGGAAGGGGGGGTCTTTTTTGAAAAGTAGATATGGCTGCCATACAAATGGCTAGAAATGCAAGTTTCTGGTTAGAAATAATTCTGACCTGAGCTCAGCAGGGTTTTGAGACATGCCTTCCCCTTGGCACATCCTGAACCTGTGCTTCTTTGGTCATCCAGGAAGCACTGTCAGTTGTGAGTGAGGACCAGTCATTATTTGAGTGTGCCTACGGATCGCCACATCTGGCTAAGACAGAGATGACGGCGTCCTCCTCCGGTGACTATGGCCAGACATCCAAGATGAGCCCACGCGTTCCTCAGCAGGACTGGCTGTCCCAGCCTCCAGCCCGGGTCACCATCAAGATGGAGTGCAACCCTAGCCAGGTGAATGGCTCCAGGTAAGGAGAGGGCTGCCCTGTCCCTCCACACCTCCTGTTTCCTCTCCCTCAGAAAAGCCAAGGGCAAGGTAGCTACATTTCTCTAAAGATTGTGTCAGAAACTGAAGCCACTGGCTGACAGCCCTGGATGTTGCTGGGAAAATGTGTTCGCCAGTGGTTTGTGTGCAGGAGAGAGGCTGTCAACCGGTGGTACATTTGCCAAGAGCTCTTTGAAGATGCGGTGTTCCATTCTGTTTCCCAGGCATGAGGGCTGTGAGGGAGGGGCCCTTGCCCACCCGTGGCAGAATTCATCCTTGAGGCTTCATTGCCTAGAGAACAATACAATACCGTCTTCCACTTTGGTGGAGAGAGAGTGTCTGCCAGTAGCCAGCAGCGTGAAATATCTAGGGTAATCGGAATATAAAGTGGTTGTTTAAATTTAATAAAATCCTTTATTATAATTAAAGACGCATTTCCATTAATCCACCTCAAAATAAACCTCCACACTTTGAACACACTTACCCTACTGTTATTGCCACTTTCTGAAGCAGTTCTGGAAATCCTCTTTCTGGGTGTCTTTATGAAGTGTGATAAAAAAAATCTGATGAATGCCGCTTCCAAGTACCATCCAGCAGGAAGGCGGACTCGTAAAGGCGCGACAGTGTGTCTGTGCCCACTTTAGTCACTGGATCTGGGGTGTGCAACTTGTGGCCCTTCTCCAAAGTCAGAGTGACCATGAAAACTCAATGTCCTGAATGAATTCAGGGTGTTGAGGCAGTAACGACACACAGCTCAAGACATCCCCCAAAGAGAACGTCCAGACGTGTTTCGGGAAGGGCCCAGAGTGACAGAATCAGTGTCTGAAGCGAGGAGGAAGATTCTGAAGGGCATCAGTGATGGGCGTCTTTATTGTCATGAACATTCCTGTGTCTGAGCACGTGGCTTTGCTGATGGCTCTGCCCCGTCTTCTGTCCCCCAGCCTTCGGTCCTTGCTGTCCCCTTCTTTATTGCACATTGCTTTTCTTTATTCTCATCTTAAATTCTGCCCGATACCAAACTCCAGTCAGTCACTCCTCACCCTGCTCCTGTGAGTCACCCCCGTAAACTTGTAGGGCTCACCACATTGGATGTTGCTGTGACCGTGACTTTGGCCCATCTGTTTTTTCCTATGGATGGAGAACAGACATAGTAGGTGTCTGTGTCACCTCAGGAAAACTATGATAGCCGGTGCCTGAGACTGTCGTGAACACAGAGCTGTCATTTGGAATGTGTTACCAAACGCAGAAGTGTCCCTAGCTCCCAGAAGCATTTTGTGAGAGGTAGTTTGTAAAAGCAAAATTGATTTCTGTATGTTATACTGTTTCATATATGTCAAGGCAAAAGGATGTAACATATCAGAGCAAAGAAAGCAGGATTTCTCTTCACTGCCGCACAGTCTACATTTCTGCATAATGCCAGAGGAATGCCCCACAGGTCCTGGTGCTTCCCTTTTGCAAAGCCCTTTGCCCCCGGCAGGCCATCAGTCCCCCAAACAGAGCCCAAGGCTGGTCTCCATTTGATGAGTGAAGCTGGTGATCAGGCGGTTTCTGGCTAACCCAGGATCACCACTTAGAGGAGCTCAGAATTTGGACTAAATCCAGAGGGACTTGGACCCCACACCCATTCCAGTTTCCACTCTGCGGCTCTCCCGGGGCCTCTGTGTGGCAGATAGGCTTGAATGGGAATGGGTTCAAGAGTCGTGTTTTATAAGTGCTGGAAACCATTGCGTCAGTAGGCGCCTCGCCCGCTCGGAGGGAAGGTCAGCAGCATGGCTGAACATGTCACCCCGCAGACGGGCCAAGGCAGGCCTGTCCTGGTCTCGGGGAAGTGTGTGACTTGTGTACATCCAGGCAGGGTCGCTCTGAGGATGCTGGGACAGCCATATTCAGGTCCCATCACAGCCCCAAACCCTGGCCTGTTGGAGTTCACTCATCTAAGCACCTACTGTGCCTGACTGTGTAGCTTCTATGGTCAGACGAGGCTGGGTGGGCTCAGGGTGGCCTCCTGGAAGGATCCTGGTGGGAGATGCGAGCAGAGGGTGCTGGACACGAGGCGTGGGGAGGAAACCGCTCACGGGCGTGCTTCAGTGCTAACTCCTCACTGCCGGATGCTGGTCGTCAACAGTGCCAGTTGCGGAGGCCTCGGAGAACGCAGCCTAGGAACAAGAGGACATGTTCTGCAGAGAGTGACGGTGATCAGGTGGAAGACCCAGCAGAGCTAACCCCGGGGACATAGCGTGGACCCTGCTCTGGATGGAGCCGCAGGATCCCAGTCCCCAGCATGGTCACAGTGGGGACACTAAGAGCATAAGCTATTTCTAAAACTTTCCTTCCCCGAGGTGAGATTCTGCCGATAGGAAGTACACCAGGAGTGTGCCTGTGAGATAAGAGGGGACAGAGGAGAGGAGCACCTGTGGCAAAGGGACCTGAGACAGTTTCCTGCCTCCGTGAACGGTGGCTGTGCCCTAGCCTCCGGCGTCAGGCCCATGTAGACGTAGCGGCGATATCCGGAAGGAGATGGAGAGAGGAGGGGCGAACAGGGCCACTGATACAAGAGCTCTCTTGCTCTCCCCACACCACTCCTGAACTTAAGGGACCAAATCTGCCTTCTGGGTGTGGGGAAATGCCAACATGTGTTCTCTGACATCAGCTGGTGAATCCCTGGCTTCATAGCCAGTGTCTACTGCCAGCCTGGCCGGGCATGGGAAGGCCTTTCTAGCTAGCTATGGTGGGTGCCCCCATAGACTGAGTATGGGGCTGGGTGCAACTTTGAGCCCCAGCCAAGGGACTGCTTTTCTCAAGAGGGGATGGTCACAGGAGATTTTCCGGCAGCTGCTGCCCGGGGACTGTCAGGGCTGTGGACAGCCCTCTCTCAGGCAGACAGAAAGACTGGTGCTAGGCTAATGTCTCTTTCTGAGAAATGAAATATTTTCTGGAGACATGGGGCATTTTCATATGAGGAAACAACAGGGCCTCTAAGTTCTTGTGGGCCCAGGTCTCCTGGAGTTACTACACTGCTCCAAATCCATCCACCTTCCCACTGCAGACTTTCACACCTGAGTCAGCCATGGGAGGGGCCGGTGCTGAGGTCCTAGCAAGTGGATTTCCAAAGGCCCCGTCCCACTATTCTGCTTGTGTGGGTACCATTGTGGCAGGTGCTCAGACTCTACCTGTCTGCCCTTTGGGCAGCAAGCCCAACTCTGAAGAGAGACACTGAGCCACCACCTTCTTCCTGTTGGTGCTCAGAGTGGTCCCTGGGAAGTCACCCATCTGACCACAATCTGCCTTTCCCTTCCTGCCCAGCCATCTTGACCTCCAGTGGTGTCGGGGTCACAGGGGTGTCAGTTGGCCACAGAAGGGTTCGCTGTAGGAATGCCACAGGTGCAGCTCCTGAGCCCACTCCTTCCTGATCCTGCAAGTCAGCTGAGGAGGTGTAGCCTGTCTCCTGATTGAGGCCAGCAGCTTCTTCTGATGGCCCTGCTCTGGGCCTTGGGGCAGTGGGCTTTCCTGTAGCAGCCCACCTCCTGAAGACATGTCCAGTGGGAATCCATACCCATCCACAGTTAGACTTTGGCTGGCCCATGTGGGCTATGACCTGGGTGGCCTCCCTAACCCTTTTGCGGATGCCTCCATGGGAGGAGTGTGCTCTGTAGCATCTGTCCCTGACGTTCCTAGCACCAAGGATTGGTTTGGTGGAAGGGAATTTTTCCATGGACAAGGCCCGGGATGGTTTGGGGATGATGGGAGCATATTCTGTGTATTGTACACTTTATTATTATTATTGCATTTTAATTTATAGTGAAATGATTATCCAGCTCATCATAAGGTAGAATCTGTGGAAGCCCTGAGCGTGTTTTCATGCAACCAGATGGTCCCATCTGAAGGATGTCAGGAACTAGAGCCCAGGTGGTCATGTGCATGATGGGGAGTGTCTGTAAATACAGATGAAGCGCCACACACTGACCTGCAGCTCCCATCAGCTAGCCGGCCGTGGGAGATGGTACCAGGCTGTGGCCTGCGGCCGGAACCCGGCCCTAGAGCATCGGTCTGGCCATTGCAATGGCCCATCTCCTTCTGGGTAGGATTCAATCCTTGGTAAGGCCTGCTCTCTGTCCTGGTTCAGCCCATCAATTCCCTGCAGGGGAAAAGCCCCGCGCTCTGGGAGGAGGGAGGGCCTTAGTTTCCCTCGTGTGGTGGAATGTTGCAAAACCTCAGCCCTAATGTGCTTACAAGCTCCTGAAATGAAATACAAGTGGCAAAATGAGATCTGTTGCCATTACGATAGAGTTTCTGTAAAAAATAATAAAAGCAAAGCGGGAGAGAAGGGGAGCAGCGCCTCGTGAGCCAGCAGGGAAGGCACCGCGGGCTTGGCTGAGCCACCGTGGGTCACATGCTGGCCTCGCAGACGCAAATCTCAGGGAACGCTGTGCAGATGCAGGGCGTTAGTCCACAGCTGCCCGCCTCTCCGTCTTCACTCCAGCCTTGCACCACGAAAGCCCCATGCGTTCGTGCCCTGGGGAGCCAGCAGTGTGTGGCCAGATGCAAACCAGCTGCTTTCCTGCCCAGCACAAAGGCCCTTCTGAGGGACCATCAACTCCCACCTCTAGCGAGCCGCCCTGCTGCTTACCTTGGCTGCGAGAGGGTCCCAAGCTCAAGCCACCCTCAACTCGCAAGATAAGCCACCAGGAGGCAATCTTTCCTCAGGCACCGTGACACCCACACCGTCTCCCCATCACAGCGGGCAGCAGGACCAGGGAGCCTACGCCGCTTCCTTCTGTCTGGCCTGGTTGGGCCAGCAGAATCCTGTCACTGTGCAGGAGGCATTGCCGCCATCTTGCCCACGGTTGACAGTGGCACCTTGGAGCCCACCTGTAGACTGCCACTGTCATCGAGTCGCCTCTGTTAGCAAGGAGCTGGAACTCAATGGTCAGCATGCGTGACTGAACACACCTTTCATTCTGTGAGTTCTAATCCTGGCCCAACCTCAGCCACCAGCTGCCATCACCTACCTGCTGGTTCTGTTGGGTGAGGGTCCCGGGTGTGGGAGTTCTCAGAGTGGGGCCCAGGACCAGCCTAGAAGTTGTTCGTGATGCAGATTCTCTCAGGCCCAGTCCCAGGGCTTCTGAATCAAGAGACGTGCGTGAGGCCCAGCATACTGGATTTTTTGTTTCTCATATTGGGGCTTACGCTCAAGATCTTCACACTGAGCTACATGCTCAGTTCTTTCATTATTTCTTTGATTTTTGAGACAAGGTCTCAAAAAATTTTTAAGTTGTCCAGTCTGGACTCACACTTGGGATCTGCCTGCCTTGGGCTCCCAGGGTGCTAGGACTCCAGGTGTGTGCTACAACTGTGTTTTAAGGGGCTGGTTAGGCAGTTCTGATGCTTGCGACCCCTGTCCTGACGCAGAGGCTGAGGGACAGATGGAGGAGATGCCCAGCAGCTGGGTGAAGGTAGCCTGTCCGGTGGGTGACCTGCGAGGTGGCAGTGGGTAGGGGAGGGCTGTTCCGAGGACATCCGCCCACCTGAATGAGTTGGAGCTCCCTCCCCTCACCACCAGTTAAGCCTGGGCAGGGAGGGATGTTGTTACCGGGGCTGTGCCTCTTTATGTGTGCTGGCAAGGAGACACACTGTGCACATGGAAAGCTCCAGCCTCAGGCAGATGACAAGATACTTTTGACATGTGATTTAAAAAGTCTGCCACCTCCAGTGTGATGGAGATGACAGGACAGGTGAGCTACCTGATTGGTCCATCTAGGCCTCTGACACGTCAGTTTGCACAGAGCCATGCATTCATTCAGGAGTATTAACTGAACACCTACTATGTGCATCACTGTTCAAAGCATATGGGATACACTAATATAAAAAAATTCTGTCTTGCTAAGAGCATTTCAGAGAATCAGGGCGGAGAACTTGTTCAGGTGTATAGCAGATTGGACCATGGTCAATGCTGAGGAGCAGAACCAGGTAGACGTGTCTCACTGGGATGCCCCAGCAAGGTTGCCCTGTTAAAGTGGCATGTGATGGCATCCCAGAGGAGAATGTGTCTCGCCACGAAGCAATGAAAGAGTATTCTGGGCACTGGGGGTTGGCTCAGCAGCTACAGTGATTGCCTAGCATGTGCGTAGCCCTGGATCCAATTCCCCAGCACCACATAAAAAAATTAGCCAGGTGTGGTGGTCCGTGCCTATAATCCCACACCACTCGAGAGGCAGAGCCAGGACTCATTGCCATGAATTCCAGGCTAATTTGGGCTACAGAGTGAGTTCAGGACTAGCCTGGTCTACAGTTTGAGACTCTGCCTCAAAAAAACAATGAATATTCCAGGCTGAGAGATGTTCAGTGCAAGGGCCTGAGGTCAGCCAGAAGTGTTGGAGGGTAAGGAGGCCACTGTGGCCCAGGGGAGGAGTACTCAGGGATGTGGGCAGAGACTGTGGGGCCACTGTGTAGACCAGGGGTCTCCTGTGTGGCTTCTGGCAGAAGAGGGACGTGACTTCACTGAGCTCAGCAGGGTTCAGGACGTGGGTGTCCGGAGGGATGGTCGTGAGTAAGGGATGGAAATGGCAGTGAATTCTACATGTGTTTTGAAATCAGAGCCAGCATACTTTGCTGAACACATGGCGTGAGGAAGTGAGATGGCTTCACGGGTTGGCGGGACAGACCCCAAGCACTCTGTGGGAGACACGGCTAGGGACCCTCCTGAGCTTGCAACCTGGACCCCTCTTCAGCAACCGCCCAGGCACTGGGAGGCGAATGCTGACAGCCGCCAGCACGGATGGTGGCACGCCTGCCTCCTTGCCGGAGTGCGGCAGGTCTTAACTCGGTCAGCCGGTGGGTCTCGGTCTCAGTGATGTACCCCAGCCGTGGCAAGGCCCGTCCAGGCATGTCTGTCCACATTCCAGGGTATTTTAGATAGTCGCAACTTGGGGGGACTCTACTGGAATTTAGAGGGTGCAGGTCAAGCATACAGGTTGCATCCTGTAGCACACAGGACAGCATGATCTGACTGCACACGGCGGAGTGAGTAGAGACCTGGCGGCGTCAGCTGTCCCTTGCTGCCCGCTGGACAGAGCCCACACGGCTGCTGTGATGCTGATGAAGGAAGGAGAAGATCCTGTGAGATCATGAGATGTGCCTGGGGCCAGAGAGTGTGCAGCACCTGTGGACCGCAGAGATGAGGTGCCTGGGGCCAGAGAGTGTGCAGCACCTGTGGACCGCAGAGATGAGTGTGTGATCAGCCCCGGCCAGGGCAGAGAGAAAGGCCAGAGAGGGCTGCTGCCTGCCATGATTTTAGGGTACGTGCTAGCTTCCAGTTTCCTCTTTAAACTGTGACATGGAAGTGTCGTTGTTATTATTATTAAACCTGTTTAACAATTGTAGGCCTTTAGGTTTCCAGTAGTTTTGTAACTTGCTCAAGTCCACCTGCTGATGCCATTTGTCCCTAGCCCTGGGTGTCTCTGCACTCCGCAGGCTGTCCCCGTTAGCTGGGTGTCTTTTTCCAGGCTGGCAGGGAAGGCAGAATCCTCTTCAGGTGGCAGATGAGCAACAGCATTCTCTGTCTCGTTTTCTGAGGGGCATCGGCTGTAAGCACCAATTGCACTCTGCCTTCTTCTATATGTTACAGAAAATTCACTTCCATCTCTCTGTGCTTACTGCAGCGGCCCTTTCACATGCTCCCTTTTGCATTAACTTCACACAGTGTCTCCATTTTTAAAATAGTAAGTCAAGGAGACCTGTAAGTGAATGTGTAAGTGGCCTTCAGTGAATTTTTGCTGGGCTGAGATTAAACCTTAAAAGAGCCCCAAGTTTAGGTGGGGGCCATTCATATGCCCCACCTGTCATGGTTGTGAACAGTGTGTTGCCTGACCAGTAAACATGGAGTGGAATCCTGGCTGAAGGGCTGTTAATGTCTGGCCCTCATTCCATGTGCCACCTTGTCTTTAGCATTTGAAAGGGGTCCCTGGGCCTGGCCTCCTTCCGCGCCTGCTCACTGTAAGTTACTGAGGTTTGAGATCATATATATTTTCTTGCCTTTTCTGTAGAACTTTATGCATTATTTTAGGCCTCCGAAACTCAGAACACTAACTGCATTTGCTCCTTTCTGCCACCGGGCTCTTACTTGGACTGGCATAAAAGATGCCTTCTAATTAAACTTGGCTACCCTCCAAGCTGTGGGTGGCACAGAGTTGGAAACTTTCAGACTAGCGCTTTTTCCTAGGGACTGTGTATTCAGTTCAGGCCACTGTAACAAAATGCCATAGACTGGGTGCCTTAGAAACAACAAATCTCTATTTCTCACAGTTCTGGAGGATGAGAAATCCACCACCAAGGCATCAGAAAATATGGCACCTGGTAAGGACCTGCTTCCTGGTCTACAGAGGGGGCTTCTTGGTGCCTTCTTACAAGACAGGAGGGACAAAGGAGATCTCCTTTAGAGAGACAGGAGCCCCACTTACTTACAAAGGCACTATTCTCCCATGGCCTAGTCACTTCCCAATCGCCTTACCTGTGGGTACCATCATATGGTGAGGTGGGCCTTCGACATACGAATTTTGGAGAGGGGACACACACACTCAGTCCCCAGTGGGGAAGTCACTCAAATAGCATGCCCTGCCGGGAAGGAGGCTCGAGTCTCTGCAGAGGTCGGTGCAGCCAGGTGGCGGCGCTGACACTTGGGTCAAGAGATGCAAAATTCACAAGGGGACCCGACCCCTCTGCTTTTGCTTCGCTGTCTAGAAGAGACTTCTCCTTATCTCTTCTCCTTAGCAGATACCAGTGACTTCCATTCTGTCAATTGGTTGCTGTCCGTGGGGAGGGCCAGTGAATTGGCATTTTCTTTCTCTAAGTGAAATCATTTTATTTAGCCAGAACTTACGTAGCCAGTGACTGAAACGCAAGAGCCGAAGCACCAAAATTCCTACTTAGTTCTTTCCTCTCTGAACAATCAAAAGAAAAAAACGTCGCCAGGCAAGAAAAGATGCCACATCTGGCCCCTTCTTTACCTGTGAGCGGCATATTAGCAGACTCACTTTCCAAGGGGTACCCCAAAATGATGGACTTCTCCCAGCATTCCAGATAAACGCAAGAAGGTCTTACGGATACCCACTTTCAACTGTAAAGGTCAGTGTGCCCTCGCATAATGAAGCTTTCTCAAGGAAACTACAAGGTCCTTTCAAGGACAAAGAGCTAACTGTTAGTGAGCCGGTGGTGACTTTTTAATTAATTTTGTCTTCAGCCGCTTCAGAGAAGGGGAAGGAATGGGACTGTTGGGAAGAGGTAGAAATTCCAGGTGTAGGCGAGAGTATTTAGCACGGGTAAAAATAACACGCAGCTGTGAAGGCCAACAGCTACGGTTCCATTCTGAGCCCGGACTCCGACGTGAATCACGGCGGCGCCTGCCCGGTGCTCAGCCGTGGGGTCTGAAGCAGCTTTTCCATTGCCTCTGATTCAGAAATAAAACAGACCCACAAATTACCCTGCAACTCGCCAAACAATCCCCTCCTTGTCTAGGATCCTAAAAATACCCTTTGGGTGACTTATTGCGATTCACGCTGTGAAACCTGATTAGGAGTTTGCTCGGTCTGTTAGGATTAAGTACGAGGCTTTTAGGGTCCAAAGAAAACCACCCCACGTGGAATGGATGGGTGTCCACGGTGAGCTGGGACTCCTCGCAGGCTCCCCTAACAAAAGTGCCTGTTGCCTCTGGCGGAAGTGACTGGCCCTTGCCTCTTCCGGCTGAGCCTCCAGAGAGAGCCTCTCTGCAGCTCCCATGAACCCTCATCGCCATGGGTTCTCGTGAAATAGGCTGATGCACCCCAGAGAGCCTTCGTGAGGACAGTGAGCAGCTGCACCACAGGAAGCTCTAGTTTGCTTACCTAGAGTTTCCTGGGTGTAAATCTCAATCAGGTGCCAGCAACATGCACGCATGTGCACACATGCACATGCCCATCACATACCCCCACGTACGTGCATGCTCACACACACATGCACACATGGAATTCCACTGTCTTTGTGTTTCACAGTTTGGGAAGCATGTTTCCAGGCATCATCTGAGGGGTTCTCCCACACAGCAACCCCCAGGAGAAATTCCGTCCTCTCTGTGAATGAGGAAGATGGCGCTCCAGATGCAGTTTATCCAGGGTCAACGCTGGTTTCCTAAGTGGGGACCGGGGCTTTCTGTTGCACCAGTGCTCAGCTGGGATAGTCCTTCACAGATGCCTTCGTTCGCTCACTGTTTGCACAGTCCCTTACTGAGCGCATGCGCTTCTAGAATCGGGGACCACAGAGGTAAACATGGTCAGGGGGTCTGGCAGGGGCCAAGTGGTCAGAAACAGAGGCACCGGCGCGGACGGTGTGGGGAACAGCAAAGCCTCAGGCCACGCTAGCCGAGTGCCACGTGATGCAGTGTGGCCTGTGAGGCTGGGTGTGTGATGTCACTCTGAAGGGCCCTGGCCGTTGGCCCCCTGAGAGCAAGGACACTGGTGTGTTCCCTACATCCCTGGGCAGCACTTCATGGGGAGAGACACTTCATACATATGAGATGTGCTTTTAAAATATAGTAAATAATTAGAATTATTACACGGAAGGCCATATGGCCATTGGCCTCCCCTGGACACACTGTCCTTCACTTGGCATACACACACTCCGTCATTTCTGGAAGATCTCCTTCGTGAGCGCCTTCAGCGGTGCCGCTGTGGCCGCCTCGGCGGTCTGAATCGATTTAAAATGGTTACCTTTCATAGTCATTTTGATTCTGGGTAGGAGCCAGAAGTCGCATGGTGCCAGGCCTGGAGAATAAGTAACAGAACTTTTATTTGACAGAAATTGCTATAAACAATTGATCCGCAAGGAATGATCAAAAAATCCAATTACTGTTTAAATTTAAACTTTTATTATGGTAAAGAACACACTGTCATTAATCCTTTTCATGAGTACCAAACGTATTACCCTTCACTTCAAACACACTTCTTCCATCATTCTTGGCAAGGCGTCTTTTACTATGATAGGCTGGTTTTTTTTTTTTTTTGAACACTCATCGTATTTTTGACCGTTCCTTATAATTATGAGACAGAGCATTCAATTGAAGGCCCAGGTCCAGGCTGCTGAAGAGTTTCTAAGGAGTTTGGCTTCGTTGTAAGGTACGGTGAGCTGAGGACGAGGTTAGGTTGCCCACGGCCAGCTGGGGTTTTATTTGGGGATGGGAATCCACCAGCAGCAGCCAGAGAGGGGACATCTTGGAAGTAAAGGTCAGGGATACCGCACCACACATGACGGAGAGAAAGCCCATGACCGGGCATCTCCTGGCAGCAGGGAAGGAGGTCTGGAAGAGCAAGGAGATGTGTGATGGAGCTGCGGTGGTCGCCACCCGCTCCAAGATGCATTGATGTACCAGTGCTCTGTTCGGGGTTTGGAACGGAGGGTGAGTCATGGAGTTGACGTGGCCAGAGAATCCAGGGCTGTATTCAGTGACATTCTGTGATAAATGCGGTGCATTCACACTCATGAAGGCCGGTCCAGGTGCAGCGCAGGGCTGGGGTCCCCTGCTTGTGGGGTTCATGGCCACGGCTGTACCATTTCACCGTGGGCACTTTCTATGACAGCATCTGCCCGACTGTAAGGGGACACTGATGTGAGAAAACCCAGCATCAGATGCCAAGTTTATTTTGTTTTTTAAAGACCAACGACCTCATTTTAGATTTCTCAGTATGTTTTTGCAGGCATTTGCCTACTTTTTAAAAATAAAGATATTATGTATACAAACAGCTAAATGAGGCTTTCATCCTGGGCACTTCTACTTAATCTTAAAAATTGGACTGACTGCATTCCCAGTGGCCTGGCTTCTGTCCTGGTCCTTGATTCTGTCTTGTTGGCCCCTGAGTTGGATCACTGCCCTGACTCCCTGGCATGGAACCTGCATGTCTGATTTCCCTTCATGCCCGGGAATGCCCATCTGCCACCTAGGTAGAACTTAGTGGACGTGAGAAGGGGACCTGAGAATGAGGGAGAATGCAGGGTGGGGGCAGAGAGAGGAAGTACAAATTATTAAGTTGCTGTATACCCATTTCCCAAGATGAATGTAGTTATTACATATCACAAACATATACTGTGAAAAAGAATAACAGTTATGGGGGTGTGGGAAGGCAGGCACGGTGCTGAGCACCTCCAGAAAACTTCAGGGAGAAACAAATGATGTTAAACTGCAAATTGGGGTGACATTTTTAAACCATATATCAGAAGTCAGGTGTGCAACCAAAAAAACATCGCCGTCTTTCGAGGTTTGCAGAGAGCTCTGTCCTGTACCCATGTGGCTGCCCCTCCTGCCTTCCCATCAGTGACCATCCTCTGTGGCTGTCTTCAGGGCCACCCTGAGGATACCCCTTAGCAAATACTCAACAGCAGTAACACTGAGTCTTCTGAGGGTCCATGCATTTGGGGGTCATGGCTGCCGTAGAGACCAGTTGTGCTGATTCCCTGGTGAGGTCACATACTTCCAGGGTCAAGAACTTGAGCTTGGCAGACCTGGCAGGTGAATTTGAGAACAGAGTGAAGATTCTTGTGTGTCTTTAAAGGAAAGTGAATTTCCACAGCGCAGAGCTTTCTTGTGGCATCTGGCAAGGAACTGTGGTGAGACTTCTAAGTGAACACTTACCAGCCTGGCCTGGTGGCGTGGGTCTGTAATTGCCACACTCTGGCGGGCTGAGGCAAGAGGATCCCAAGTCCAAGCCCAACCTGGGCAAGTCAGAGGCTTAGGAAGACCCTCTCTCAAAATAATAAAAATAAAAAATGAAAAAGGGCTAGAGATGTAGCTCAGTGTGAAGATTCTGTGTTTGATCCCCAGTACTGCTCTACAGATCACGATAACATTTCTTTTTCTTAAATAAAGCGGCTGCTGAGTAGATGTCATTGAACATTCTTTCTTCTGCAGGAATTTCCCCCGTCCTCTTTCCATCTCATACGCCTGCAGGGTTGTGTTGCGCAGCTGCCGTGCTGGGGTGTGCACAGGCCCTGGGGCTAGGAAGGCCCTGTCAGACTGAGGGTTGCTACCCAAACGGTGCCTGGGTCAGAAACGCCTGGTACCTTCCTCAAATCACGATCTACTTTGTTTTTCAAAGTGGAGCATCTTGCTTGTGCCCTGTGGAGACTTTTTCTGCAGGGATGAGCCACGTGGTTGGAGAGGTCAGGCCACCCCGATTTGGGTGCCAGTTTCGCCTCTTCCTGGCTCTCTCATCTCCTTTGCCTTAGTTCCCGCCTCTGCAAGGCAGAGACGTAGCCAGCATCTATGGCAGGAGGACAGGTCACTGCTGGGCAGGGCTCAGCAACTGCTGCAACTCTTCCAAGGGAATTAACAAGAGACTATAAGATAAGAATAGAGCAACTCCAGCCTCCATAACCAATGTTTGTTCAACCCCATGCATGGGATGTAAGGTGTTACCCCAAGGGGTGATTCTCCCACCTTTTGGGTTAAAGTCTTCCCCAGTTTACCAAAAAAATCACTCAGAAAGACCAAATTCATGGTGCCATTTTTGAGAAACTAAAACTAAATACATGGAAAAATGATTAGGCAAGGTATCCCAAAGGTCATGCATATAAAAACATTAAAAATACAGAATGTAACCTCATATAACATAATATAAAAATTTGTTTGATCAGTATTCATTTGTCTTAATATTTGTTTCTTTTTTGAGGCAGGGTCTCACTCTATAGTTCAGGCTGGTCTTGAACTTACTTTGTAGCCCTGGCTGGCCTCAAACACACAGCAGTCCTTCTGCTTCAGCTTCCAAGTGCTAGGATTTCAGGCCTGCACCACCGTGCCCAGCTGATGTGGTGCTGGGGAATTGAAGGCAGGGCCTGGAGCTGGCTAGGCAAGTGCTTGAACCGCCGAGCTGTTCCTCTACCCCTTGTCATCATAACATTTGAAACAAAACGAATGCTGTGGGAAAATGATATAAACACTAAATACAATATACAGGGAGTCCCAAAAGTCACTGTGTAGAGGAAAATTAAACTTTTGGGGACACCCTGTATATCGTTTTCATTTTCTGAAAGATACAGGTTTTCAGGTTTTGAAAACAGGGTCTGATGATTTCATTTGGCTATTTTTTTTTTTTAACCATGAAACTTGGAATGGAAAAACTGAATGGCTGAATTGTATTTGGTGGTTGTGAAGTGTAGATGAAGTGAGTTTACTAAACATTGCCCCTATTTTAAATATTTATACCCAGTTTCGGAAAGCTTCTGTAGAATGTGTTGTAATAGCTCTTCCTATCTAGGCTTGGTGAGACTCCTCTCTTTTAATGCCATGGAAAACCTCTTGTAACCCCTACCTACAGTTCCGGCCCTCAGATATGGAAATTAGGCTGTTAAGGATTAAGGGAGGGGCACATAGACCGGTGTTAGAGCTCTTGCCTAGCAATCACAAACCCCTGGTTCAGTCCCCCAGCACCACATGAGCCAGGCGTTGTAGTATACCCGTCATCCTAGCTCTCGGGAGGCTGAGGCCGAAGGATTCCAGTGGGTTTGAGGCCAGTTTGGGCTCCGTGGTGAGTTCAGGAGCAGCCTGGACTACAGAGTGAGACCTTGTCTCAAATAAATAAGTAAATAAATAAAAGAAAGAAAAGAAAAGAAAAGAAAAGAAACAAACGAAGTGTTGGTCTGAAGGCCCGCCACCCTGTATGTCCCCTCTTTTCGTAACACTATGTTTTTCTCAGATCCTGAACTTTACCAGTGGTTAACTGTCTTGTGGAGAAGAAAGAATTGATAGGGACAGGTGTATGGCAGGCACTCAGTGGAAGCTGCCCGAGTGGATGAGGGAACAGCTTCCTCTCCCTCTGCAGGTGTGTTGTAAGCCACAGCCCCCAGCTAAGATGGCTTTCTTAGGGAACCACGTTGCTCTAACTTCTGTTTTCTGGGAACTTTGCTCCTTAAGACAAATAAATACACCAAAGCACACACACTCATGGAATTTTCCAAAGGGATAGGAAACGGCGTCTCGAGCGAAGATATTCTGTGTTTTGATACTAGGATGAGCCTTCTGGAGATAAATGTTTGAAGCCAGGAAAAATAGCATCGAGAGGAAATAATGCTGTGCAGGTCGTGTCGGAAAGCCCCAGGAGCCGCTCCGTGGGGACTTCGGGCTGTTATTATTTTTGAACCTCCTCCGTGTGGATCCAGCTGTGAGTGTGCGTGTAGCAGGGCTGCGCTGGGAAGGCCCGAGGGGGCCCTCCATCCCAAGCAGCCCCACCTACAACATCCGTTATACGCAGTGGCCGTATTGACTCCCAGCTCCCACCGCCGGCACCAGGCACGCTTGTGAGGAGGGCCTGCATTTCAGAGTTCCCAGACTGTCAGTCAGCTTTCCCTGCCTGGGACAAGACACCTGACAAAAGCAGCTTAAGGGAGGAGAGATTCGTTTTGTCTGAGTTTCCATCCCTGGTCCCTTGGCTTTGCTGTTTCTGGGCTTGGGAGGAGGCAGAATACTGTGGCGGAGAGCCGGTGGAGAGGCCGTGCTACCCACCTTGGAAGCAGAGAGAGAGGATGGAACTGGGGGACACAATATAGTCCCAAAGTGCACGTCCCCAAGGACCCGCTTTCTGCAACTGAGTCTCACCTCCTGGTTTTTGCTGTTTCCCAGCAGCACTATGAATTGTGAACCTACCAGTGTAGTTGTAATGCATTTATGAGCTGAGAGCCTGCACGGTCCAGCCACTTCCGAGGGTCCCCTCCAGTGAACATCGTAGCACTGGAGTCCAAGCCTTTATCACATAAGATCTTGGGGGACAACTCAGATTTAAACAATGCAGATGCTGGGAAAGTCTCTTTCCAGGGTCTACAGGTCCGTTTTGGGCCCTTCCTGTCCACACCCCTGCCATTGCCTCAGGATGTGAAGTGACCTTTTCTGACCCACTTCAGGCTTGGTCCCACTCAGAGAATGCCCTCTTCCCTTTCATGGCTTTGACCTTGTCAGACTTGAAGGTCAGGTCCCCGCCAAGCCCGTAGTCCTGGGATTCTACGTGTTCCCTGCAGAGCTCCAACCAGCACACAAACAGAGGCTCCCTGGAGTGCAGCATTAGGGTGGAAACTGAGGAATCCAGAGGAAGTGAAGTTCTCAGGTCCCCAGGATGTGCAAAGTATGTGTCGGGTAGTCCTTGAGAGGCATTTCGGGAAGTCCGTCCTGGAAGATGTAATCCAAGTATGCTACCACTGTGCTGCATGACCAGGTTAGCTGCGTACAGGGCAGCCATCCACAGACTGGCCGGGGGTCAACCGCTGAACGGTGCGCCCGTGTATTTGGTCTTCTGGTTGAGCTGGATCTCGAAGTTGGCATTTGCCTATTAGCTCTGTTACACCATGTCCTTCCAGATCCCACTTGGATTTGCTTTTCAGTTTTTAGAAATGCGCCTTGACTTTATCTCCGTGCCTTACTGCGGGCAACGCCGGCTCCGTTCCCTGTTTGCCCAGCTGCTCCGACATGCGTTCCCAGGGCCTCTCAGCTGCCAGGTCCACTCTCATCCTGCCACCCAGCCTCTGTCCCCTGCCCATCTCCCTGCCCTCCCTGCCAGGGCTCCAGCCTGAACTGTGTGGCTTCAAAGCTCTCCATCCCGAGACCCGTGTCCAGGATGGGAACTCCAACACAAGGATTCCATTCTGAGGTTTTAAGAGAAGCGTCATTCTAGGAAAAACCTGGCCTAGCCACGAGGGGCGGTGGTGCCCCCACCCAGCACCTGTCAGCCCTGTTTACTGTCACCTAGCATGAGCACACAGCAGCTCCGTGTTCCCTGCAAGGGTCCGAGGCAGTAGCAGCAGGTGGAGTTTTCCCATGACCGTTTCAGAAGGACCTGGCTGAAGCCACAGAGGCCAGGTGCCAGCTGTGCGTCCCACACGTGCCTTCTGAACACGTGCACTGTCTCGGTCTCTTCCCTCTGCCACCACTGCAGGCCAAGGATAGGGGCTGAAAAGTGCCGCTTTATTTCTCTAGTTCCAGTGACTGGAAGTCTGAGGTCGAGGTGCCAGCAGGGTCCAGTCTGGGTGGCCGCTCCCCTTGGGATGCAGATGGTAGTGTCACCTGATGGAGAGACAGGATCCTTTTTTTTTTTTTTTAATGCTGGGGAACTGGAAATTGAACCCAAAGCCTTCCAATTAAGCCCCTAATACATCCCCAGCCCATGTTTGTTTTTTAATTTTGAGACGAAGGCTTCCTAATGTGCAAATTTGTCTGGGCTGGGCTTGAAATGCTAGCCCCCTGCCTTAGCACCCCAGAGTGCTGGGGAGTAGGCACGGGCTGCCTAGTCCTGCTTCCTTCTCCTATCATCAGGACACCAGTGGGGCTCCACCCTCCTGACCTTCTCATCACCGCAGGTCACACCCGGGTTCAGGCTTCCACCTGTGCCTTTTGGGTTGATGGATATTCGGATGCTGCAAGTACTGTGCTGGCCTCTGTGGCCTGTCCTGCCTCCCTCCTACCTCTGCGCCTCCCACGTGCTCTTCCTTGGCCCTCTGCCTATCCCCGGACTTCCCAGGACCCCACTCTTCAGCTGTGGTAATAACGGAAGTGTTTATCTCCCTCCGGCAGGAACTCCCCGGATGAATGCAGCGTGGCCAAAGGCGGGAAGGCGGTGGGCGGCCCGGACACAGTGGGAATGAACTACGGCAGCTACATGGAGGAGAAGCACATGCCGCCCCCCAACATGACCACGAATGAACGCAGGGTGATCGTCCCCGCAGGTTAGAGGTTCACCAGCTTTGCTAAGTTGGCAAGCCACGCCTCTCCTGCAGGAGAGGCGTGGTCAACGTTTACTCCTCCTATCCCTGACCTGGTTGTGCCTCAGGTGTGTAGAGCCTGACTACGAGGAGAAGCCAGCGGGACCTTGTCTGCATAGGGTAAAATGTTGACTTTTCCCAAAGAGCAAGTGTACGCATGCATACACATATGCACGCGATTTTTTTTTTTTTTTTGAAGAATCCCAAAGTTGTCCAGGCAGGATTTTAACTTGGGATCTTCCTGCCTCAGCTTCCGAGTGTGCTGCGATTATAGGCCATTTGCCACGGTGCCCAGTTTGTGTATTAAATTTTCACAACACGTGACAGGACAGTGTGTAGCTCCCAACTCTTTATTTGGGTAGATAAGAACAAACACACAGCCATGAAGAGAGTGCCCAGTGCACGCACACACATGCATGCACACACGTGATGTGTGTAGGGTCTGTGCGTGCATAGCTGGGAAAGGCGATCTTTCTGCGGAGGAATTGCCCTTGCTCTCAGATTGCTGAGTGCGACATACCCCCTCTTTTAGGAAGTGCTGGTTGCAGGAGGTGGTGAGCTTGTTTATGTTTTACAGTTTTGTGTCCTCCAAAGTAAAAAGTTGAAAGCTGTGATTGCTCCTTCTACCACCGTGTTTTCTTAAAATTTGAAAATTCCGGTTATCGCTGGTGCGCAGTAATCACTACGACATTTTTACCTCAGAACCAATTCAAACCCTAATCAAAGAAATAATGCTATAAATTTGTGGAAAGTATTTATTTAACAAAACAGAAGATATTAGAATGGCTTACAAGGCTTCAGAATGTCAGCTACGGAAACCCCACCTGTAGCAAAGATGGCCAGTGTTCACTGAGCCCCTCGCCACCTCAGGAGCGCTGGGAAACGGGGAAGAGGTGTGGCTTCCCTTAGTCTTGGGCCCTGGGCTTCCCATTCTTAACTTCCCTGCTGAGGAACACAGAGCTCAGAGAGGCCCATGAGCTTTTCTCGCAAGGCCTAGTTAGAGCTCCCTCCTGTCACTCATTCCTGCCATGTGCGGGGACTGGGCCTTGATGTTGTCACTCACGCCCTGAGTGTCCTTTGTGACGCTTAGTCTGATGTTCCCTTATTTCAGTCCTGCTGTCCGGTGCGTTGTCTCATGTCGGTGTGTAAGTTGTGTCCTGGCTTTCCTCTCTCACCGAGGTCCCGCAGAGGCCCCACCTCCGGGGCCAGATGCAGTGTGGGGCATACAGTAGGTGTTCGGTGGGTGGTAGTGGGAGGATGCAGTAGGCTGCAGTAGTGATGCTTCATTGTCAAAGAAGTAGTGGTACCAGACTGTGTCGAGGTCCTGGATAGACCAAAGAACTGAGCAGAACACACAGAAGTGGGAAAAGAGGCAGAGATTTATGAATGGGAATATGTACTCTACAGGGAGGGATGGCCCAGGGAGGAAGGCCCCATAGGAGCAGGCCCTGGGTGTCTCATGGTCCTGGGCTATAGGAGGACCAAAAATTGGGGATGGATGGGAGCCATAGGTACTTGCATCAGCCCAGCCACTCTGAGGGGCAGTTTTTGACCATAGAAGGTCTTTGAAGGAAGTGCCATGGCATCCAAAGGCCATGAGGGGACATGGCCAATACCTCAGTGCGGATGGGGTTGACGTGGGCTCTGGCTGTGTGCTCGGGGTTGTGCGCATGCCCGGGGTCTCTGGAGAGCAGGATGACCTTCATCTGTGGCCTGCCATGTGCTTGTCCTGGCCCTCTCTGCTCCCTTCTACTTTGCCCAGTGTTCTCCTGGTCTCCCGCTGTGTACTCACCCTCACTGTCCCCTGCTGGACCGGAGGTGTGTGTGGGTGAAGCACATATACGCTATTCCCCTGGCTCCACGGCCCTGAAGTCCATCCCCCTCCACAGTGTGGCCCCCCTTACACTGCCTGAGGCCACACCCATGGCCTTAGTCACCTTCTGAGCGGGAGAGCTCAGTGTGCAGAGCACTTGGAAAAGCCCAGGCTTGGTGTGTCCCTTGGGTTTGTGACTGTGCCTCTCAGCAAACTGCCTGGAGCTGATTGGACACTGCTCAGCGTGGGCGGGGTTATCCCTTGTGATTGGGCCTGACTCTGAAGACAGGGCAAGATTTCACAGGAGACAGCCTTACCGAAGTCCCCTGTATGTGCCTTGTGAGAGTGTCATGATGTGGATCTGAAAGTCTCATGTCTGGGGGGAGATGCAGCCATGGGGCTACTCTGCTATGCTCTGAAGAGGTGCGCCTGGTTGGACAGGGCTGGTCACCCACCGGGTTTTGACCTGGAAGAGACAAGTCCCTGGGCCAGGACCTGGAAGGGTGTAGCTGGCTCCTCTGCTTCCTGTCTGCCACACCATGAACGGCCTCTCTCCAGGGGGGCCTGTGCCACGCCCTTCCGCCATGGCGGGCTGCCAGTGAGTGGACTAGGACTCTAGAATGTGAGCTAAAATGAATCTTTCCCCTCATAAGCTGTGTGGAGTGTTATGTCCAGCAACGAGAGAGGGACTGGGACAGAGAGAGACAAAATAATTTTTCTTTGTGTGTGTGCGTGTGCACGTGTGAGCATTTTTTCCCCTGCTCCTGGGGATTGAGCCTGGAGCTTTCACACTGAGCTACATCCCCAGCATTTTTTAAAAATCAGAGACAACGGTCTTGATGAGTTGCCGAGTTGCCCAGGCTAGGTTCAGATTTGCAATCCTGTTGCCTCAGCCTGCCAGAGTGCTGGGCTTACAGGTGTGTGCTGCCACGTCTGCCTCAGAAACTCTTCTTAATGTTTGCGAAAAGGCAGTAGACATGAACTATAGGCTTGAGACCAGCTGGCTGGCCACAGGGTGAGTTCTGTCGGGTGGAAAAAGATGGCAAAGCCAATACTGAGGTGCCCCTTCTTTGGGAGTGGGACCCAAAAGTGAGCTGCTGGCGAGAGCTGGCCGGAAGGGGGCGTGGGGTGAGAGTGCTGGCTGGGCGTGGGGAGGAAGCAGCAGCCAGCAGGGCCTCTGTGGCTTCTTCCTGAGAAGCGTCCGTCCTTCAGCCTGGACAGCACGTGTTAGCTGTGTCTGGAGAGCGAATCGGCGTGCACCGCGGCCTAGCGGGCCTCAGCGCTCCTAGAATCGCAGGTGCAGGCTGTGACAGCGAGGCCATGTGTTCCCCAGGGAGGCTGCATTCTCTATGGTGTCCTCCATGTGCTTGGGTCTCGGGGAAGTCCCCACCAGGGGGTCACGCTTGAGTTTTACATTAAGTAGGACCAGTTGAGTCAAGTCAGAGTGTGAGCTTTTTGGTGCTGCTTTGCATGATTCTGTCGTCCCAGCCCATGTTTTGGATTTTGACTCTGGGACAGGGATCTCTGTGAGTTACTCAGTTGCCCAGGAAAGGCTCAAATTTGTGATTGTCTTGTGTCAGCCTCCCAGGGTGCAGAGATCACAGGCCTGTGCCAGTGGACCATTTCTTCTTATAGTAGATGCCCACTGTGTGCTGGCCGGATGCCAAGTGGCTCCTGTTTGGTGTAAGGCTGTTTTGGCCTCCTGAGCCCGGCCGCCTCGCTGCCATCCCACCCCCGTTGCTTCATGTCGGAGCCGCCGTTACCGGTTAGCTGTGTAAGAGCGTGCGCTGTGGCTGATTTTGCAAGTTGAGAGTCTTGCAGTTATTGGTCAAGCATCAGGTACATGTGTACACACACACACACACACACACACACATACACAGACTCTCTCTCTCTCTCTCTCTCTCTCTCTCTCTCACTCCCTCTCTCCCTTTCTCCCTCCCCCTCCCTCCCTCCCGGCTTCCTAGCACAACATGGACGACTCTCCAACATGGCTGCAGGGCCCTTGGGAGAGCCATCAGCTTCACTCTTGTTCCTTCGGTCTCAGTGTCCAGGGACCCTGGCTCAGGTACACTTTGGGTGTGGAGTGTCACACACACACGCAATTCTCTGGGACGGTTCTGACTGAGTTTGCACAGTTCCTGCTAGCGAGGTCCCTTGCTTAGCACCCAGACATGAAGTCGTAGAGATAACAGTTGAAAACCAATTGGACTGTGAATTGTTCCCAGGCCTTGGCTCACTCCAGCAGCGACGCCCTGACTTCTGGTGCCCAGACACAGAAATCGTCAAGATATGCAGCCAGGAAGATCAGTTCGCAGACTGAGTGGTGACAGAGCAGAGGACTTGGGGCGTGGCTGAGCTCAGATGAGGTTCTGTGCAGATGTGAAAAGCAGTCCCCTATCCTTTGGGCCTGAGACGATTCTTTCTTAACTCAAGAGCTATGACAAAACCCATGAACTAGTTCTAGTGAGTAGATACGTACTGTCATTTGCTGTATTTATATTGCCCTTATTTCAGAATACATTTAAGAATGCCTGCATTCAGGTATACAAAGGAACAAGGTAGAACTGACTCTAAAATAAATTTGTAAGGAGCATGGACAAAAGAAGTAAACAGGAATGAGGGGTACATTATACACGTATATGGATATATTCAACATATGTTCGTATATATGCAGTATATCCTCATGCTTCCCCCTTGACTTGCTAGAGGATTGCATGCATATTTTTACTTATTCCTTACATCTATTTGTATATAAACATTTATTCATATATATATCCCTTGACTAGCTGTGAGGTTATATGTATGTTCATATACACATATGTATTTTGACTTGCTGTGGGGTCCTATATATATTAGGCATAGTCTTTATTCATGAGCGTGTGGTCTTTGACTTGCTGTGGGGCTCCAACCCACTGAGCCTCTTGTAAGTGGTGCCAGGTGCTTCTGGCACTCCCACCCTGGCCTCCTGCACAGCACAGCCCAGCCTCCTTTGAGCTTGCTCAGCACGTGTGCATTGTAACCCACAGACAGGCAAAATCCTGTCCCTGCTTTCTACTGATGTGTTGACCGACCACGTGCTGTGTCTTGACTCCTGTCCCCAGTCCGGGCCAGGATCAGTCCCCAGCTGCTTTTGGCATCAGCCTGGAGCTCCACTGTGACAAGTGGCACCATGCCCAACCCTAGGCCTGCTCCTGTTTTTCTGGGCTCCCATTACCAGCCACAGACCACTTGGTGTGACCCAGGAGTCTGATTTCCAGGTGCCTCCAGCTCTGTCTCACTGAAGCTGGGGACCCAGATCCGTGTTTAGAAAAAGTGGCCACACCACAGGGCCACGGTGTCCCACACGATATACGTGTCATGATGTCTCGTGGACATCTGCCATCAAAAATGGTGTCTCCTGGGTGGTAGATGCCACCGGGCCTGCCTGGCACTTGTAGGAGAGGCTGTTGCTTCCGAGTACCGGCGCGGACCAGGGCGTGCTCACCCAGCGGGCTCATGGATAGGAAGGCACCATCTTCATCCACTTTCCTCAAAAGTTGCAAAATGCTGACCAGATGCAGTAAGACCTCTGGTTTAGCAGTGCAGAGCATTTTGAAAGACGATTCTACTTCTTTCTGCGTTTTATTCCCTAAAATAGGTGCTAAAGTGCTGAGCTTTTCAAAGATCTCTACTTTTAAAAAATCATACTCTAGTTTTTAAAATAACACAGTTGGAGTGTATGCCTGTGACCCTCAGCAGGCTGAGCTGTGTAGAGGCCACGTTCTACACACACCCTTCATTACTGAGGACGAGCTCCCTGAGCTCAGCGGTCATGAATGAAAGCACGTGTGAGGTTCACGTCCCCTCTGCTGGGCCTCCAAGCTCGCGTGCCCGAGCCCTCATGACTTATGACACTCAGCCCTCCACAGTGGGTCACTTTTTCCCAACCTAAGACCTGTCCATTGAGCACCAGCCCCTGTGGAGGTGACCAAAGCCTGCCGGAGCCAAAAGACCCACCCGTTCAAGGTCACAGGAGTGGGGGACGGATGGGGAGAGTGTGTATGGCTAATCCCCCCCCCCCACCCCGAGCCAGTATAACGTTGGAAACTTGTGAGGAGCAGGGGTCGGTGGAGACAGGAAGGGTGAGGGCCAGCTTCGCTGTGCTCAGCAAGGCTGGGTCCCCTAGTCCCCCCGGAGCCTCTCTGGGTCCCTCTGCACTCGCTGTCCCCTCAGACATGGCTGTGCTCCCGACATGGGCTGTCCCAGCCCTTGTGTTCGTCTGCACCCTTTCCGTGGCTGTGATGCCCATCCACTTTCTCTGCTGCCGAGTTCTGTTCACCCTCCCCGGCTTCTCCGAAACGCCCCCATTTGGGGAGCAGCCTTGCCTCTCTTCCAGCATCTCACCCAATCTTTTGTCACCACACTTGATTTCCTTTCATTTTACTGGGTATCTCAAACGTTTCCTATATATGGCAACTTTTGAACACCCTGTTCATATTCTTTTGAGGGTCCCAGAGGCAGGCTGGTCCTGAACGCACTACGTAATGAGGCTGCCTACACAGTCCTCCTGCCTCAGCCTCGTGAGGGCTGGGGTGACAGGCGTGCACCATGCCCGGCTAATGTGGCGCTAAGGAGAGCAGCTCAGGGCCTCGCGCCTGCCGGGCAAGGGCACTCACTGCAGTGCAACCCCGCCAGCCCCCCTGGCTCACGGACTTGGTGCTTGCTTACGCTTCTCATAGCATTCAGTTTACTTCAAATGTGAAGAGTTAATCCTGAGCAGACAGATTTTTATATTATGTTATATATTTTTGATATTTTTTATGTGTGTGAAGAACCTTTGGGACTCTCAGCTATTCTCTGATATTGCTTTGTACTTGGCTAAATATGGATGTATTCCATTGAATCTTTCAAAGGGTGTGCGATTCCTCATGAATTAACCCACCTGCTCCCACGTGACCTAAAGTACCGATCAAGTAGGAGCTCAGGATCGGTATGAGGGAGTTAATAATACAGATGGGGAACCAGGTGGCTGTGAGTAAATTCTAGCCAGACACAGAGGCACACCCCTGTACTTGTAGAACTCAGGAAACCGAGGCAACAGGACCGTGTGTTGGTCAGCCGAGGCGACGTAGTGAGTTCAGAGCTGGCCTGGAAGGTGTTGTGAGACCAGCTCTCAATTTTTAAAAATTGTTATCTTAACCACCAGCATGGCTAGGATGCTGCCTGTAAGATTCTAGTGTGGCTCTGAGCTTCCTGGCACCCGAGATGAAAAAGGCAGTTGGGAAAAATAATTGAAAAAGAAATTCCATAAGGACGTGGTGTTTATCTCAGCATGGAGCCCTAAAGGCAGGACCCCCGAGTTTTCTGTGTAGCTCCGCCGAGCCTTCAGACCCCACGGCCTTCCCGCCGCAGTTGCGGCACCGTATTTCAACAGCCGGTCTCTTGTGACATCCAGTAGGAATGAGCAAAGTATGTTGGAGAGCAGCTCAGGGCAGGCAGGCCAGGGGGACCACGCGAGCCTTTGGTGTGGGAGTTTCTTGCAAGGATGGGATTTGGGGTCCTCAGAACAAAAGAGGACCACAGAAGAACCACAGAGCTCTCACGTGGTCCCCTGTGTGTGATGTCCTGGGCTGGCCCTGGGAGACAGATAAAACGTAGTAGAACGGACCCTCTGGCCAGCTCCTGTGGCCAGCATCCTGTGCTGGCCGTTCATTCTCTGTCTGTCCTAACTGGACTACAAGCTTCAGGAGGTAACAGTGATATCTTTTCTGTTCTGAACCAGCAGTCAGAGCAGCAGTGTTGAGGATGCAGGAAGGCGTGCAGCTGAGTTAGTAAGAGAGAGCATAGACAGGAGAGGGTAGTCAGTACTAAACAGCGGCAGCGAACTGGAGAAAAAAGGTCAAGGGTTAGGCGGGACGAGAGGACCGTTCTCTGCAGATGTTCTAGAAATAGAAGTTCTAGAAAGTTCTAGAATAGAGGGTCTACATGGAGGGGGGGGAGGAAGATGGCGGGCTTGAGGTATTTGAAGAGATAAAAGTGAAGACTGCTTCAGAATCAGTGAATGAGACGGACCTCCAGATACAGGCAGCGCAAGTCAGCACAGGATCAGCCCAGACCAGCCCGTGCTGATGGTACGGGCGAGGCTGCAGGTGCCTAAGGCAGCTGGGGGAGAACAGGGAATGCCCAAGAGGAAAGACAGTTATAAGGACAGAAAACCTCCCAGCAGTGAAACAGAACGCAGGAAGTAGGAGACAATTCCTAGTGGTCTGGGAGAAACTGCCTGAAACTCTCTAGAACTCGCTACTGGGATCGTAAGCTTTTTTATTTTCTTTCTCTTTTTTTTTCGTGCTGTAGATTAATTATGTAATAAAGTCAATAGGTTTCCTTTTTCGGGATAACATTTTAAGTAAGAGAATGGTAGTAATACAAAGGAAACTATAAGGTGTTTCAGAGATCACCATATAAACAAATATATTAAAACATAAAATAATATAATGTAGAAATTTGTTCAGGATAAATTTGTCATAGTATCTTAAGTAAAACTAATGCTATAATAGAAAGTATAGAGGTGCTGAATTTAATATACAGGGTGTCCCAAAAGCTGACCATGTGCAGGAAAAATCAACAGACTTCTGGGATTCCCTGTATATTAATAATTATAGTATATACTATAAGTTGAGGGTGAAAGAAGATGGTTTCAACAAAAGGGTTAAGAATTTGTGGCTAACTGACCCTCACTTCAGGAAATAGTAAGCAAAACTGACCCTGGAGCAGAAAATGTAATCAAATCTGGAAGAACAGAGTGAGTCAAGAATCCGATTGGAGCAATGGAGCTGACTAATATGAAGGCGGATCTAAAGAAAAGTGGCCACGAGATGACAGCCACAGCCCTGCACGGTGGACAGTCAAAAGGGGGACTTCCTAGGGGAAGTGCATTGCTTGCGAAAGGGATGAATTTGTGCCTTAACGTTAAAGATGAATTGGTAAGCAAAGAAAATTAAGTTAAGCAGTCAATCCATTAGGGAAAAAAGAGGGAGAAAAAAGCAAGGAAGAAACACGAGCCCATTCGGTTAAACACCTGAAGTTCTGCTGAATCAGAGATAACGCAGAACAGAGCAAAGCTGCCAGGAAGCAGAGAGTAAGCGGGTAGAAATCAGTGAGCAACAAAAAATGTGAACAAGTCAGATTCACCATTGAAGGCAGTGACCGACAGAAGGCATTGACCCAGATCTCTTAACGCGTGTCTCACAAAACCCACACACGCAAAACGTGGGTCGCAAACATGAAGAGACACAGCAATCAAAATCTAACCCAAAGAAAGACGATACAGACTTTCGGACAGAAAAGCCTTACCGGTGCTAAGGGGGACTCGTCACGTAATGGAAGTGCTAAGTGTACAGACAATATATTAAGGTAAATGTATATGTACCTAGTAACATGGCTTCAGAATATTTAAAGAATGATAGGGAGAAAGGGGCAAATTCGTACTAGTGAAAGATTCTATTTTACCTTTCTCAGTAATTGATGAATCATGACATTAAAGTTGTATTTATATCACCAATTTGATCCCATGGCTATTTATAGAACTCTGAGCATAATAATATAGAATAAGCCAAACGTAACCATCACAGTGTGGTGCTGTGGGTTGAACCTTGGGCTTTTATCCTGAGCCATAATCTCAGCCCTTTTATTTTATTTTACATCTTACTTTATTTCATTTTTGGGACAGGTTCTCATTAAGTCGCTAAGTTGCCTAGGCTGGGCTCAAATTTACGACCCTTCTATTTCAGTCTCCTAGAGTGCTGGGATTACAGACATAAACAGGCATTGCCAGGCCCAGCAAAAATATTCCTTTAAAGCAGGCAAGTGACGCTTGCACAGCCAGAAGCTGACCATGAACGTGCCCAATCCAAATAATAGAAATCAGCGTGTTAGAAGACCTCAGCCACTGCCCAGGGTACCGCAGAAGGACAAGTCAGTAAGGAGACAGTAACTGAGCACAGTGCACCCGTCAGAAATCTGGGAGAGTCGGAAGCCTGGAGGCTCCACCCCCGCGGTCAGTTTTCAGGCTGCGTGGAGAGCAGCGGGTTTAACGGGCCGCTCCTTGCTGCCGCGTCTGCTTTGTGAGTGTCACTTGTGCCCTTGTGCCCGCTCGTCAGCAGGCAAAGTGCGAAATCTTATTTTTGCAGGCTTACGAGTGTGTTGCACACAGACTGGCTGACCTGCCGAGGACCTGGTTTTATAAACAAAGATCTTGCTGGGGCCTGTGTGATAGGGCTTCTGGGTATCTTGAATTTTATTTTTAATGTTTTTTCTTGACAGAGGATGACTTTTCTATCAGGAAGGCCATATTTTACATTGATATTACTCCACAAACATGACATCCATGAATTTAATTATCACCCATTTGGCTTGTGGTTAATCTTGTTTTATTCCTTTTTCTGGGGTGGGGAAGGGAAAGGGGAGCTTTGAAATAAGACGTTCTCCTGGAAGGCGATACGTTTCCTGAAGGACACAGTGCGCCTCTGGCAGTGGTGTTCCCTTTGCCTGATTTCAATATCCATTTCATATTTTCCTGGCAGCGGTGGAATTCTACTGGATCAGATGCTGGTTCATGGAAATGTTTTTGTTTTATTTCAGCACTTCTCCCACCTCCGCTTGTGCCCCCAGTTCCCACCCACATACATGAACACTTAGAAGTGCTGCTCCACTACTTGAGGTATCATGATGGTGTGCCTTATTTTTTAAAACTTCCTGTCTTCCGAGCTAGAAATCATAAGCCTTTTGGATGTGAAGGCTGTAACCCAAGATTCGTGTAAGAGACCTCAGAGAGGGAGGTCTTTGGCCTTTTCGGGCCCACTGTCGGGCACTGCCTCACTCCTGCCTCAGGGTAGCGCAGAGGTTTCCAAAACAATGGTACCAGGAGGCGGAAAACACAGCTACTTATCTTCAGTGGCTCATGATTTATCTGACAGAAGCACCTCCAAAAAGTTCTTAAAATAAAGCGATAAATCAGACTTGTGTGTAAAGGAAGAGGCGGCCCCAGAGATTAAAAGAGATGTTTATTTCATTTTCGCAGAGTTTGCAGTGCCCAGCCCACTGCTGCTGCAGTGTGTTAGTGTTGGCAGGGAGCTGGCCCGCGCACTGTTCCACGGACTTTTCAGTGCCTCTAACGTTTCACTTAATTGCCCACAGAAAAATAAAACTAAATCCAGAGAAGTTAACGCGGACGCCCATCCACAGTGGGTTCAGAACCCAGACAAGGGCATTCCGACTCTTGTTAAAGTCGTTTATTTTCATTAGCAAGCCGTCTCTGCTTGGTATAGTGGAAGCCATTTTGGATTCCTCAGAAGTTTTGTAATGACTCCGAAATTCTATGTAATTTTACAGTTTAGAATCTAAAATGATCCCCCAAAGCCTCAGAGGTGGGGTGTTTGGAAGATGACGGGGTCATGGGCACAGGGCTCATGAATGGGCTGATCCAGCCATCAGCTCGGAGTTGATGGGTGATGTGGGACCTGGCTGGCGGAGGCGCGTCCCTGGAGGGTGACCTGGAAGCTGTTCCCGGCCCTGGCTCGTCCCTTCTCTCTCTGTTTTCTGGGTGCCCGGATGAGCAGGTTTCTTCTGCCCTCCCCTTCCGCCATGTTCCTGCCGTGGAGCCAGCCAGCTGTGGGCTATCGGACATTGTGAGCAGAGCTAGATCTCACCTCCTTTAAGTCGGAAATGTTGACAATTCTGTCCCAGTGATGGGAAAAGGACTAAGACAATAGTGAAGCCCCCAGAGATTCAGTGGGGTGACCCCAACCTCCATCTTCATCCTCCCGTGCTGCCGCTCCTCCCCCCAGGAGCCAGATCTGCCACAGCCATGTGGCTTTCTCCCTTCGTCCTCAGCGCAGCAGGTGCCCTGTGCCTCCAGGAAGCCGTCGGGCTACACCAAGAGCTCTCTGCTTCTTCCTCACCCTCCAGGCCTGACCTTCCAGAAGTCACTTCCTTTCCTCCTGGTTGCAGTCTGTGCCTATCCCTCAGTGCTTCCACCTCACAGACTGAATCTGCCCCGGGGGCTGTGGCCACAGCTGCCTCTCTCGGTAGATTTTTTGGCATCTCACTTAGTCTCACCCTAGACTTCATACACGCAGTAAGTGCTCAGTGCCACTAGAATTGAATGTGTCTTGGGTGATATCCTGTGAGAGTCATCGTCCCGATCCTGAAATTCTGTACCCTGGCATAAGAGTGACTGTAGGCTGTGTGACAGGTCCCGGGCCCCACCACCGCCTGGAGGCGGGAGGCGCCTCACCCCGTAGGAAGTCACACCTGCACAGAGGCAAAGGTGATGTGGGGCTGGGACTCACTTCCTCGCCCTTTTTCCTTCTCTTACACATGCTCAGCAGTCAGGGAGGGAGTGGCACCTGCTGGTCGTTAAGGCTCTGTCTGTGCTGGTGTTTTGGGACAGGACAGAAAGGGTGTACTGAGGTACCAAGGGCTGTGGAGGAGAGCCGAGAGAGTACAGAGCTCTCTATGGAGAAGAAGGGTCCGTTGGAGCTGGCCTGAGGGCACAGGCCTGTAGTCCTAGTGCTCTGAGGAAAGGCCGAGCCAGGAGGGTTGGAAGTATAAGCCCAACCTGGGTAACTTAATAACTTAGTGAAACTCTGTCTCAAAATCAAAAATAAAAAAAAAAAAATAGGCTGATTATGGCCCTGGGTTCAATCCCCAGTACCACAAAAAGAAAAAGAAGAGGTTGGTAGTAGTGGTGGGCGCAGGCAGGTGAGAAAGGGACCCTCCGTGTCTCCACCAGTGGCTCTGGTGTTGATAACTGTGTCTGCGCATGTGCTCACAGGGCAGAGGCCGCTCTCCAAAGGATCGAGTGACCAGATTTTTGTAAACGTGTTCATTTCAAGGAAAGAAGTTTCTATTTTTAAAAAAATGAAACTGATTTCAAAGCTCTTGAAAGAAAGTTTATGAGAACACTTTAACCTTCACAATCCTCTGTCCTCGGGCCCCGTCTGTGCGTGCAAGCAGCCCCATCATGAGAAAATTACAAAAAAAAAATGGGAATCATGCTGACCATGGACAGGCTTTTTCCCTTCTTGTCGTCATGCCAGAACTGCATACAGCGTCCGCTACTTGCGCAGCACTGGTGTCGAGTCAGGGGTTAGAGGTGACCTAGGGACGACTTCAGCTGAGGCACATGGGAAGAGGCACAGGCATCATGAGTCATGCTGGACTCTGAGGGATGTGTGAATCCGTGAGGCCAGCAGTGGGGTCCCCCCCAAGGCAGCCCTCACTCTGAGAGCACACCCCACTGTCCTTGCCGCTCTCTGAGGCAGTCCTGAAAAAGTCCCCTTCTCTGAGTGTCTTTAATTGTGCTGTCATGGCTGCCTCTGGGTCCTAAATCCATTCAAAATTTTTACCTTTCGTGGCCATTTTGACTTTAAAGGAGAGCCAGTCGTCCCCGAGTGCCAAGTCCAGTGAGCAAAGCAGACGATGACCCCTTCGTGGTTCTGTGAGCTCACCTTCCCACGGGGTGGCCTGGCTAGTGTTTGTGATCACACCTGGAGAAGGACTCCCAGGACTGCTCCTGAAGGCGGCAAGAGTGATGTGATGTGTGTGAAACAAAGGGGAATATTTTGGAGGAGGACTAGTAGGGATGTGCATTTTCTATGCCATTTTATGTGGTTACGTCTGCACTTTGGTATCTGCAGGAAGTCCTATAGCCTTAGGATACCGACAAGTGATAGTATGTCCTTGGTAAGACCTTGTTTTGATCCCCCCACACACATTTTATTGATATGTATACGTGCAAAATTCAGGGTTTACAATGAAGTTGAGCATTTTGTGCACATACGTATCTTGTCAAGGTGACAAGGGCTTTCCCACTCTCCTTGTTTTGATTTTTACAATAAATAATATATTTTTGTCAGTAGTTTTTAAGTGCTGTAAGTTTACTGTAGAAAAAAAGAAAAGAAAATTTAGTGGAAAAAGAAGAGAAATTAAAAATCCACATCTTCTTTTCTCCCCAGACAGTAGTGACATTTTGTTTAAGCTGCAGGCTTTTACATAGTTTTATAAAATGCTGTTATATTTCAGCACTGTTCAGGAACTTTTAAATCTAATCTACTTTGAACCCTTTCTTCACATGCATAAATGCACTTCACCCGTGTCATGTTTAGTGGCGGAAACTCACAGGAGCGCTCGTAAATGCTTCACGGCTAAGCTCGTTCCCTACTGTTGGGCATTTAGGGTATTTCCAATGTTTTGTTCTTGTAAATGCTACAAAAGACATCCTTGAAAATAAACCCCAGTGCACGTCCTCTGTTATTTCCTTAGGATGCACTTCTAGAAGTGGAATTTTTAAGCTGGAGACTCTGCCCATGTTTAAAGACATCTGAAACATGCACTCAAGTTATTTATCCAAAGGCCACGGTGATGTCTGCTCAGAGTGGCGGTAGCTGAGAAGGGCCTTGTTGTGGGAATGTCAGAGGACAGGACAGTGTAGGCTGAGGAATGGGTCCCTGGGATTCTGGAAACCTGGGTGATCCCTGATGACCCCTGGTTTAGCCAGGGACATTGGGGAAGAAACCCACCACATGATAGAGAAATCGGGTTTCCCTTTCCGGCCGTGTTCCTAAGAGGAGCACCATGGAACATCAGGCAACATGTTTATTAATCACTTTGAGAAGACCCTGTTGCACCATAAGGAGAAGAAAATCCATTTCCAGAACTGTCTGGTGATTTCTGGGAAGTAGTCACACCAAGCCATAGCCCTCCTGTATTGCTAAAAGCAAAACAAACACAACAAAAATGAAAAGGGTTGAGGCGAATCCCGGACAGCAGGACTTCCCGGGACTGGCCTGGGAGGCGGCGGGTTCTGCTTAGACAGAGCACACCTCCAAAAGCAGTTGAGTGGAGGCTTCTGAGGCCCTCGGTGTGGCCTGGTTTTGTATAAGGAGGAACCTGGAGATGTCATTTAAAGGGATAGAAAATGGTCCCGTGAAAACAGCCCAGCACTTAGAGTATCCCTGAAAGCCACCTACTCAGGCTCAGAGGCAAGCTTCCTGGGAGCAGCAAGGAACAGGACTCCGTCAACCCCCAGACACAGCCAGTTCCCACGGGCTTACACGGTGGCCCAGGCCCTGCTTGCCACGCATCACCCATCTTTCTGCCAAGCCCACCATTGGTATATTTGTAAATACTCTGTCATGCGTGGGCGCTCAGGCCAGAGCTCCTCGGGCTGAAGTGAGGGTCTTGTGCAAACGCAGGAGCGGCTCGGCGTGCTTCTGATGCTGTGTTTCTGTGAGTTCCAAGCTGGTGCCAGGACTGCTGTGGGGGGACTACACTGATCTTTTTTTGGTGGTACTAGAGGTCGAACCCAGAGCCTGTGTTCACACTGAGCTCCATCCCCAGCCCATTTTTATTTTTGATTTAGATACAGGGTCTTGCTAAGTTGCTCAGTTGCCCAATCTGAGTTTTACCTTGAGACCCCCTGCCCCTGCTTCCCAAGATGCTGGGTTTATAGGCCTGTACCACCGGGCCTTGCCAACCGCACTCTGAGCAGCGGGGTACTGGGCCAGTGGTCTGAACGAGCTGCTCACACCTTTAGTGCCAGGGCTCCCCCCACCTACGCTCACCAGGTTCTCCCTGGCGAATCCACGCCCCAGAGCTTCTCTGTCTCCCCAGGTGGATCCAGGCTAGGGACCAAGGGAGGCTACTCCATGTGGCCGTGGGGAGTCAGTGTGCACAGCGAGCGTGGGTTGTAGGCTCCTGCTCAGACCCAGGGCTGCGCCACTTTGACTGTCTGCATCAGCTGAGTTGGTTACATCTGGACACTAGGTGCTGGGTGTCCACGGCATGGCAGATGTGACCTCTAGGGTCGTGTGCAGTTGATGTAGCGCACTGAAGTGTGCTTCGGAGCGACACACCCGTTCACTTTCGATGGCAGAGACCACAGGGGTGTCCAGGAGGGGAATGGAATTGGAAGGCGTGCCTGGGTTTAAATTTTTTTTCTTAGGGTGCTGGGGGCTGAACCCACAGCCTTAGCAATGAGCTACATCCCTAGTTTGTGTCTTTCTTTCTCTCCTTCCATCTTCCTTCCTTCTTCCTCCCTCCCTCGCTTCTTTCTTCCTTCCTTCCTTCCTTCCTTGTATCAGGGTTAAGCCCAGGGCCTTTGCATGGAGCTTCACTCCCAGCCCCCCACCCCCATTTTTTCCAGACAGGGTCTTGAAGAATTTCCCAGGTGAGACTTGACCTTGCAGTTCTCCTGCCTCAGCTTCCCAGAGTGCTGGGGTACAGGTGTGCTGGCTCCATTTTTCATGTAAATATACAAGTAGTTCTTAAAGTTGCCTTTCAGTGTGCTACATTTTCAGATGAATACATTGAAATGAGCATAAGTGGAGTAAAAAGAGTGAAAACAAACCCTTCCTACTAGAAACCTTGTCTGAGCCACAAAAGAGTCAGGGGCTAAGAGTAGCCACCAGAACAGTTCTTGCCCAGGACAATGCTCTGTGCCTGTGTCTTGTCCCTGAGATACCCGGGGAGCTGTCACCACGCCTGGCCAAGGCTGGCCCCGATGGAGGTGCTGAGGTGGCTGCTCTGGGGCTGGGGTGGGAGCTGGTGCACAGTCCTGTGCGTGGTCTACTCTGCCAGGAAACTTGACTTTGGGAGTTGATGGAGTATATTTTCCTTCCCTGCCAGACCCCACGCTGTGGAGCACGGACCACGTCCGGCAGTGGCTGGAGTGGGCGGTAAAAGAGTACGGCCTCCCCGACGTGGACGTCATGCTGTTCCAGAACATTGACGGCAAAGAGCTCTGCAAGATGACCAAGGACGACTTCCAGAGGCTCACACCCAGCTACAACGCGGACATCCTGCTGTCCCACCTCCACTACCTCAGAGAGAGTGAGTGCCCCGCCCGGCGCGCCCTCCCCCGCCCTGTCTGTCACCAGGTGCCAGAGGCTCCAACCCAGCTGTCATGGCATCTTCCTGCCCTCCCCTGACGCCCTGTTCGGACCAGAGGGGACCACAAACCAAGATGCCACAGGTGAACGGCACTGTGTTCACAGTGCTAAGAAGTAGATATGAAAATACTGGGTCACCCCAGCATTCAGCCACCTCCTCCAGGGTTTGTGGGGACCAGGGAAATGGAGTGGCATAGAGAAAGATCACGTACTCCTTCGTTTCCACGGTGCCCCAGATGGACCTTGAAATAGTCTGGAAAGATGCACCTTGGATGGGAATGATGGAGTGTCTGTCCCCCAGAGCCAAGCCAAGCCCCCTTCACATCCAGCCTGACCCTGGAATGAGGGAGGGGTTTCCACGGGGCACCAGGAATTGGCTTACCCTGATGGGCGGGAGTGGCATGGTGGCAGCTGTAGGCATGAGCCAGAGCATTCGCTGCGAGCCTGCCTGTGGACAGTGCCAAGCATGGTGGGAAGGGGCAGAAGGACGAGGCGGGTGGGGGACCCCTCATTGGCTTTGCCTCACGTCCCAACCACGTCCACCCTGGAAACCACACCCCATTTAGGTTTTAACATGCTAACCATGAACTCGGGGACCTCGTGTGTCTCCCACAGCCTCTGGCGTTGAGGTAGGGGTGTTTGCTGCATTCTCTCCTTTCTTATTTCTTCCTTTTTTTTTTTAAGAAAGCCAATTCTCCCTCCTTTTCATTTTCATGTTGCTTTCTCTTTTGTTTTATAGCTCCTCTTCCACATTTGACTTCCGATGATGTTGATAAAGCCTTACAAAACTCTCCGCGGTTAATGCATGCTAGAAACACAGGTAATGCCGCCCCTTCCCCACCCCAGGGTCAGCGTAGGGTCCTGCCGCAGGGACAGGCTTAGGGCAGTGGTCCCTGACGTTCTGACACTAAAGACCAGTTTCAAGGGAGACAGTTTTTCCCTGGGCCAAGTGGAAGGGATGGTTTCAGGATATTCAAGTGCATTACATTATTGGCCACTTCATTTCTACTGTGATTGCATGTGATCTGGGTGAAATAATGACAGGACTCATGATACTGCAGAGTCAATGGGAACCTTGACAGGAGGCGGAGCTCAGGAGGTCATACGAGTGGTGGGGAGTGGCTGTACCTACAGACAAAGCCACCCTGATTTACCAGCTGCTCACCTACCTTCTGCTGAGCAGTCCGGTTTGTAAGGGCCATGGACCCATGGGCTGTTACCGAGCTGTGGCCTGAGGGTTGGGCACCACTGTTTGAAGGTGAAGCCTGAGGCTCGTCAGAGCATGAGAAGGCAGAGCAGAGGTGTATGGTGGTGGGCTCTTCTGCATGGGGAAGTCCCCACTCTCCGGGCATCTCCTACCTGCCTTCCCTTGGTGCACTGAGCCGTCTCTTGTAGCGAGAAGACCTGGAGGGTTGACCAGATCCCAGCCCTCCCCGCAGATGGCAGTCTTGCCCTGGAAGCCCCCTTACAGGCTGCATGCAGACTGTCGATACTGGTATAAATGGGATCCTGGAAGTGGCCGTTTTATCCCATTTTCTGCTTAAGAAAACATTTTCTAGGACAGTGGAGTTGTGCTCTGATGCACTGTTAGGCTGTAGGCTCTGTCCTGATTTAGTGTGCCGGCACAGACGTGTGTATTTGCACAAGGCAGGAGGAGGCAGCGTCTTACTTTGGGGGAGCATTCTTTTCTTCCAGGGGCTGCTGTAATGTAACCTTGGAGGCTGTGAGGTTAGTCACTAACCCTAACCCCACCGTGCTGTTTCTGACCCCTCGCTGTGCACTTTTTTCTCTGTGGCACCTGAGCGTAGTAGGGCCAACACGGCGCTTCATCCGGGAGAACCTCCCTCCTGGTTCTTCCCTGCGTGTGCCTGGCTTACACCCACATCCACTTCTGCCCTGATGGGGCCACTCGGGAGCGTGGCAGTGGTTCCCTGGATGAGCCCACGGGGGCCTCCCCCGCCTCCCATGCTAAGGAGGAGACCAGAAGGTGCTGGAAGGTCCTGTAACCACCCCCACCGAGCAACAAGCCACCCCCCAGGCTGCCCTCATGGAGAAATACAGCAGTTCTCCACATTCACCTTTTTATTTGAAACTGTGCAACCCAAGTAAATCTTGGTTTGAACATTACAATGAAATTGCTGATTTGTCTTGATCTCCTGTATTAAACTATTGTGCTTTTAATGTAGCGTACAAAATGCTTCAGGTTGGTAGTACACCTTTTCATTTATAGGTGTCAGCCCATTAATAATCGTGAAGTCAAAATAACACGAACTTTAGAACAAATCATTTCCCCCTGTTAGGAAGCATCTTTGAGCTACGGACACTTTTTTTTTTTTTATTGACTTCCCACCTTTAAGAAATTCGTTTACAACAACTGAAAAATTTCAGGAAAGCCCGGATGCACTGATCTTACTGCTGGTCAACATAAAGGCAGCCGAGGAGCCGGCAGCCAGCTCCAAGGGCCGGAGGCTGATGCGGGAAGGGAATTTGCTCTGCTGACAAGACGAGCTGACGGAAGAGAGGAAGGAAAGGCATGCGTTTGGAAAGAGCCACGGATTAATTTTTAATAAGATCCATACAGTCTTAGGAGAAATAGTTGTAATTCTTTGGTTCAACTTTTCAAGAGCTCTGTAAACTATTTTATGGGTTTTTATACAATTTGCAAAAAAAAAAAAGGCACCATAGAGTTTTATTTTAATGAAATGAGATTGTTGATGGAACACAGAGCTCTGGTGAGAAGCTTGTACAGTGAGAGTGTCTCTCAGACGTGGAGTCCGGGAGAGCCCGTGTGCACGCCGTGTCCTGATCCCTTTCTGCCCGTGTGCTTATACGCTTCTCCTGAGCTTGTTGAGGCAGCTCCGAGGAGGTGTCACCGGGCGAAGTAGATGTGGCGTGGATGGGGCTGAGAGGAACCCACGACAAAAAGGCCTTCATATGTTTTTGTCTCTCCTTTTGTCTGCAGGGGGCGCAGCTTTTATTTTCCCAAATACTTCAGTATATCCTGAAGCCACGCAAAGAATTACAGCTAGGCCAGGTAGGCCAACCCCGTGTCCTTGCTTCCTCGTTAGGCTCCCCTCCCCACCACATCCCGCTGGGATCGGGAACCCAGGTCCCCCTCAGAGAGCTGATCCCAGATCTCACGTGAGTCACAACCAGTTTGCTGTGGCCTCTGTGGATTTAGAAACTCAGTTCGGCTCAACTGCTGCATTCAAATGCGCACGAATGCTGGGCTCTGGGTGCGGGCCTGTCTGTAGACTGCACCTGCTCTGCGGGACCCACTCCTTGTGAAGTCACGGCCCTTGTAAGTCTCGGGAGAAAGTTGCAGACAGGTGTGACTCTTCGAGTCCCCAAGTGGGTGTTTGATCTCGTGAAGCTCCCCCTGTGCTGACCTCCGAGGTCCTTTGGAAGCAGGTCTCCAGAGCACAGTCTGTAGCCCCTTCCTTCCCTCCTCCGTCTCCATGACAGCTTGTTTACCGACATGTGTGGAGGTTATTGTATGCAGCCCAGGAACACACCCTTGGCTTCCGTGTTGAAGTGGATGTTCTCTGGGACTTTCTTGGGACCTCAGTTTGTTCCTCCATTGGAGCTCACAACTTAATATCACGCAGCGACCAGGCCGAAGGGGACAAAACCAGTTACATCTTCATATATGCTTCTGAAAACATGCTTGATGGTCCTTGGCCTTTGCTATAACCACAGAAAACTCCATGCCCAGGCAGAAGGGACTGCAAGTTGTCCCCAGATCTCCACATCCTAGACACAGGAATACTTGGAGGGAGGCCGGAGAGCCGGGTCCTTCCTCTCAGGGGCCTCCAGATGGGGTCTAGGCAATGGCTCTGACCTTCCTGAGTTCCATTCCCATCAATTTGCATCCAGACCCCTGGGAGAAGACACCTATGGTCCTTCCCCATGCAGTCCCACCAGGGGACCTCCGGGGGGGGGGGGGCTTTGCAGCATGGCATGGGTCCCACAGAGTGTGGGACGAGTGCTGTGGTCACCCAAGTTCAGGTACTTTTAGAAGGAAAATGGCCAAGTAGGAGGCGAGAGGGTGGCAGGGTCCCTCTTCGGTGCCTGGCAGGATTGGAGACTGTGAACTTAGCAGAATGTAACCCTTGTGGGAAGGGCAGCTGTGGAGCTATTCGGATTTGTTGATACCTTGGAAGAGTCTCGCCCCAAGTCAGAAATTGACCCCAGGAAATTAGCAAGGGGCTGGTGTCAAGGAGTGAGGCACAGCCAGGAACTCCCACTGCCTTTTTGCGTTTAGAGATCATGGCATTTACCGGGCATCTCAATGACAACTCGTGGACTCCAAACTCCCTATGAGATTGCTCTCATGAACTTTGGTAACAGCAGGCTGATGGCCAGAATGCAACCTGCCTTGGGGACAAGTTAGTCACTTTGAAGATGAAAATTAAAGAGAAGTGAAGGTGTTGAAGTGACCCGCCAAAAATCAGTGACGGTGTCTATGTTTGTTTGTTTATTTTTGTGGTACTGGGGATTTCACCCAGGGCTTTTGCACTATGTCGCCAGACTTTATTGTTATTATTACTACTACTGCTACTATTGAGACAAGGTCTTGCTAAGTTCCTCAGGCTGGGCTTGAACTCAGAACCATTGTGCTTTGGCCTACCGTAGAGTGCTGGGATTACAGCTATGTGCCACCAAACACGCTCAGCTTGACATCTACTCTTCTGAGAGCCTCTCTCCCATCTGTAGAGGACAGATAACGAAACACGCAGAACAGTCTTTTTTATTTGGTCAAGCAGCCAAGAGTAAGGCTCGTTAAAACGGGCTACACCGGTGGCCTGGGTTGTCCCTCCTCCCTGTGGCTCCATTCAGCGTTTTCCCATGTCACATGTTACGGCCCACGGGAGGGGCACGGTGACAGGAGGGGCATGTGATCCCTGCTTGATAAGGAAGCGGCTCAGAAAGTCATGAAAGAAAACAAAAGCCGGCTTATCTCCCTCAGCCCTGTGTTTAGAAATGTTTATCACCAAGCACGCAAACACTCCCAGCACTTGGCTGGAATTGTCCTAGATGTGATGCTGTGTAGGTCCTGACTTATTTACAAGGGAAGGTGGAATGTGAGGGCCTTCAACCTTGGAAGGACTTTTTGAATAAAGAGTTCAAAGCGTTTTTGTCTGCATAGTTTGGGGTTTCCTTTTTCCCAGTGACATTTCATGACCGGTACTTTTCTGGGTAGGGGAGCGTCCCACCCACAGGCACGTGCTTGTTCATGCCCCGAGACCTCCCATCAAAGAAGTTACTCCAGAGCTCTCAATTGTGCTCTAAAGTATCTTAAAAATCTCTTGGCACATCTCAAACATCATTTCTGAAATCATTATCTGCAAGATGCAGAATTCTCCATAAGAAATGTACACTTTTTCCTTTTGTACACTAAGAATGGAACCCAGAGCCTTCACTTTAGCCTGCGTCCCCCTCAGCCCATCTTTTGATTTGAATTTTGAGACAGAATCTCACTAAATTGCCCAGGCTGGGCTTGAATTTGTGGTCCTCCTGCCTCAGCCTCCCAGAGTGCGGGGATGACAGGACGGTGCCGCTGGTCCCAGCTAGAAATGAAAAACCCGTAAGCCTCCGCGGGCACTAGGCCGTACTGGGTCCTCACTCTGCAGGTGCAGGACAGGATGTTGCATTTCTAGCAAAATCCAGCAGGCTGCGGTTCCGGGGCCGGGATGGCACCTGGCTTCTAGAGTACCTCCCTCTTTGGTTTGGTAAATAGAAGCTGCAGGCCAGTGTTCCTGTCTGCTCCTGAATGCTTGCTGTGCTAGCAGACTGTCTTTAAAACGACTCTCGTATTGAAACTCAGGCTGACCTCTTTTTTCTTTCATATTTTTTTTTTTTTTTTCTTTTTAAGAAAGAGCGTAACTGGCCAAAGAGTCTGGGGGTAAAACTGCTCCCGGAGACGGAAGTTGAAATTTCGCTGTAACTGGATAGCAGCAGCGTTTTAGTTCCCTTGCTCTGTGGGAATCATAGAAAAGCAAGACTCTGAGGAGTTGGGTGGGAAAACCAAAGGCCCTAAGTGGAAAGAAAAAAGCAGCCAGCTGCCTGGGAGGGCGAGCAGCGGCAGACTTTAAGACGAAAAATTATCTGACTCATCTAAGCGCCAGGCTCAGGAGAGTCGGATTTCGCAGATCAGGCCAGCGGATGCTTGCGGCCAGCAGACCAGATGAACCAAGGGGACTCTGAGCCCCATTGCGCCTTCCCTGTCCCGGCTGTTCTCTTTGGGACAGGAAGGTAGGAAGAGACAGACTCCGCAGTGTCGTCAAGCTCCGGGGGACTGACCTACCAAACTGCCAGGCTTAAATAAGGCTCAGTGATTTGCTTGTTTGTTATGTATTTGTTTGGAGACAAGATCTCTCTACAGAGCCCAGACTGGCCCTGAACTCACTCCGTAGCCCACGCTAGCGTGGACTCACCGCAATCCCCCTGCCTCAGCCTCCCCAGTGCTGGGATTATAGGCCTGCATGATCGTGCGCAGTTGGTGTGGTGCTGGGGAATCCAACCCAGGGCCTTGTGCTCGTGAGGCAAGCACTCTAACTGCTGTGCTGTCCCTCCAGCCCTCAGTCATTTAAAGAGAGGCTGAGAACCGTGACAAGGGGCTGTCCCCCAGCTGTTCTGGTGTCCAGCAGCGGAACACCTGTTGACGTGTCTGGTTTTGGCTGTCATTTGGCCCAGGATGCCCGAGGACGCCCCAGGACGCCCCAGGACGTTGAACTGAGACCCGTCGATTCAAGAAGACAGTTTTGAAATGGCCCTGTGATGAGGCCGTGTGAGGCAGCCCCACACAGTCCCAGGACAGTGGCCTTTCCGAGCCTTATCTGCTTCCTTAGAGCTCACAGTGAGGACGTATGCAAAGCATGATGAGATTCGTGGTCCTCAGCTTTTTATGGCTCCAGAGACTGGTTTCATGGAAGAAAAATTTTTAATGGAAGGAGGGGCTGATGGGGAGATGGCTCTAGCACCTCCCGCCTGACCCCCACCTCAGATCATCAGGCACTCGACTCTCACAAGGAACTCGCAGCCTAGATCCTGGATCAGAGTAGGGCTCTCCCTCTTATGCGAATCTGACACTGATGCTGATCTGCCAAGAGGTAGAGCTCAGGGGGCAGCACGGGCAAGGGGAAGTGGCCGCAAATACAGGCGAAGCTTCACTCGCTTGGCCTGCGTTCACCTCTTGCTGTGCAGTCTGGTTTCTGACGGGCTGCAGGCCATGGACTGGTAGCAGGCTGTGCCCCAGGACTGGGGACCCTTGTGTTTGGGACAAGTGATACTACATTATAAATACAAAGCAGTCATTGCACAGGATCAAGCTTACAGGGTCACTGTTAGCGTATCTTGGGACAGCACTACTCCCACCTTATAATTTGTTTCAGGCCATTTATTTTAGAGAAATTGAAAACTCATTTTAGAAAGGAAAGAGAGGAGATGTTGGCCTCAAGAAATAACTAGAGAAATGGATAAGATGTTAGAGGAAAAATGAGGAAGAGAAGGGGGGACCACAGGAGGCCGCTCAGGAGCAGGAGAAGGCAGCGGGGTCTCAGAGGAGGGGCCGGGAAAGGCACGGGAGGACCGGAGGGCTGGGGCAGGCTCTTCGCCTGCTTCTGGGCTGTTCGGGACCCAGCCAGAAGATGATGAGGGAGTGGACGCAGATGGCAGCGGGATAAACTAGATTCTCGATAGACTTTGATGACAGTCTTGGCCTCTGGCTGTAGGACAAGGCTGGAGAAGAGTTAGCAAGCGCTGGATCGGGCTACAGAAGGGGAGGAGGGTGGTTCATCCACAGAATAGATCAGAGCATGATTTGTAAATAAACCCAAATCTAATGAAACAGGCTGAGCTTTCTTCCGATGGCTAGATTATCTCACACATATTTCCTTCTACAAAATCAAATAAAACCCCAAAGCACCTATTACAAAAATAACACGATGTTTTTTTTTTTAAGTCCGTATTCATTTTTCTTTACAGATTTACCTTATGAGGCTCCCAGGAGGTCAGCCTGGACGGGACATGGCCACCCCAACCCTCAGTCAAAAGGTACAGGCTCGGTTCCCGGCCTGGTCTGCGCATCTCAGGCAGGGGGAGCGGTTGTCTGTGGTTCCTCACCACGCGGAGCATTTGTTCCTTGGCAACAGAACATGACTTGCCCTCACGTACCCACCATGACTATCTCTTTGGATTGTCACTGCTTCCATAAGAGAAAGAGGTGGACGAGGTGGTCTTGGCTTTTCTCCCCGCCCCTTTCCTATCTTGCAGTGCTGGGAACTGAACCCGGGCCTCACCGCTGAGCATCCCCAGTGTTTTTTCTTTCATTTTATGTTTTGTGATCGGGTCTCATTAAGTCTCTAAGTTAACTGAGCTGGGCTGGAACTGGCAGTCCTGCCGCCCCCTTCCCCGAAGGCTGGAATTACAGGCCTGGGCCACGGTGGTCAGTTGAGCCGATGTGTATCAAATACAGAGGCACACGCTCCCCTCCCGGGCTGTTTTTGTACAGGTTAAATAACTGGCGATGGCCTTCATTTTAGCTGCGTATCAAGCCCCGCTGGTTTTATTTGGTTTTCCTGGGGTCTCCCTTCATTTGTTCTAAACTATGATTCGCACTGGTCTGTTTTATAAACCATCTCAATACCCTTTTTATTTTATTTTTTATTTCTAAACATTATTATTTTGGGAAGAAATGTAAGTAAAAATTTCACATAATAAGAAATCTTTTTTTTTTTTTACAACATTTACACTTGATTTTTTTAAAGGAAAAAATTTCATCCCCCTAAAATAGTTCTTGCTATAAAGGTAACTTTAGACTGTTTTGTTAAACCAGGTGTAATGACACATGCCTAGAATCCCAATACTCAAGAGGCTGAGTTAGGAGGATTGCTGGGAGTTCAAAGCGAGCCTGGGCTGCCTCCTGAGCTCAGGACCAGCCTGGAATAAACAAATCAAAACCTTTGTTAATACCCGAAGTCACTAGAACCGATGGGACAATTACGTAATCAACAGTGTCAAACGCTACTTGCCAAATCTGAGTTGTGGCCGATGATCGTTTTTGTTGTTGGATTTTCAGCTGCTCAGCCATCGCCTGCTGCAGTGCCCAAAACCGAAGACCAGCGCCCTCAGTTAGGTACGTTCAGGGACCCGCTGCCTGGCATAGGGAGGGCACAGGTCTGTAGGGCATTTCTAACATGCTTCTACATCATGTCGCTTTTAAAATGAATGAAATTTATGTCTTCCTTCTTTATGAACCTTCTGTGTGTGTTGAGGACCAAACCTTCAATCTGTTCTGTTGGGACTGTTTGAGATTCTGCCCGCACATTTCCAGACTCCATTCCATGCATGTGGGGGGCCGTGTTGTGTGCGGGTTTAAAATGTGTTCAAAACAAATGGTGAAGGTGTAAATTAAAAAATAAAATCATTACGGTAAATGACACACGGTCACGAATCCAGCTCCAAATCCTACCTGCTTGTTTTGAGCATGCTCGCCCGCCTCTGGCCGCTCTCTGAAGCAGTTCTGGAAGCCCGCTTTCCTGAGTCTTTCTGAGACGTAATCCAGAACTCAGTGACTGCTGCTGCTCAGCGCCACCCAGCTGAAAGGCTGGCTTGTGGAAACACGGAAGCGTGTCCTCATCCACCTTGGTCGTGGCACCGTGTGGCCTACGGCTCTTTCCCAAAGCCACAGAGACCACGAAAAGGGCAGCGTTTCCAATCTGTTCAGAGCACTGAGGTGGCAGCGACAACCCACCAGAGACCCTCAGGAAAGGAGCTTCCAGAAGTGCTTCAGCAGGCGGCAAGAGCGGCGGGACAGATGTGCCAGACCGGGAAGCGGGGATGGAGGGGGGTTCATGCAAGATATCTTTTACTGTAACAGTTTTTTAAATGAAAACATTTGCTGGAGTTTTCTGTCATATCTGTTATATATATTACGTGATCCACAACATGTCTTACTGTAATACCTTTTTTTTTTTTTTTTTTTTCTTTGAGACAGGATCTCACTCTGTAGCCCAGGCTGGTTCTGAACTCACGATGGAGCCCAGGCTGGCCTTGGACTCACAGCAATCCTCCTGTCTCAGCCTCCCGAGTGCTGGGACTACAGGTGTGCACTACCATGCCTGGCTTATGTGTGCCGGGGAATTGAACCCAGGTACTTAGCTCTTGACCTAGCAAGTGCTTCAATGGTTGAGCCATTCCTCCAGCCTCTTGTAATACATTTTTAAAAATTGGTACATGCACCATATTTTTTGATCACACCTGCCGTGTTGCTTCTCTGTGATCTTTGAATTCTTTTAGCTGTACCTTCCAAATCCCAAAGTTGTGTTCTTCCACACTCACCAACGCCAACATCTGTGACGCGTTCACAGACACACAGTGGACAGTCACCCTCGCTGTGCGCCGGGCCACTAGCCCTGTTGGAGCTGAGCCAGCAGTGAGCTCCAGGCCAGATGTCAGGCACCAGGGAGGAATCCAACCTTTGTCACCAGTGAGGAGTCTCTAGCAAGAAAATTATCAGAGATCCTCAGTGACATGTTGTCTCACTCAGGAGATGGCAGCAGAGAGTTTTGGGATGGGGCCCATTTTCAGGCCAGAAGTGTGGACACCCAGCCCGGTCAGCCTGGAATCCCACCAGGCCAGGCCTCCAGCCCTCTCTGTTCCTCCCTTCCTCCCATCCCCAGGTGTTTATGGTCTGATGTATTCTCTTTCTGTTGCAGATCCTTATCAGATTCTAGGACCAACAAGTAGCCGCCTTGCCAACCCAGGTGAGATCTGGCTGGTGACTTTATTTTGACAGAGTTCCCTTTCATGCAGTGGTTATTTTGAGTGGAAAATACATATTGGTGAGAATGTCCTTCAACTGCACACATTTTAGGTTTAGATTTTACTGAATTATTCTCCTGAGTGGGGAAAAAAAAGAGGGCCAGGTTAAACATTAAGATTTTAGCTTCAGCCAAGGGCATTGTGACCTAGTCTGAGCAGTAATAGGCTCCTAGGGTTGCTGTAATGAAGTACCAGTGACCAGGTGGCTTATTAACAGAAGTGTTTTGTCTCCTAGCTCCACGGGCTGAAGTCTGAGGTCATGGTGTAACAGTGCAGCTCTTTTGAGGCAACGAGGCCCGGTCAGCCTTAGTTCTCTCCTTGGCTTATACATGACTGTCCTCTCTTATGGCTCTTATCATTATGGTTTTCCATACAGGTCTGTCTCCTTGTCCAGATGTCCTCCTTCTATGAGGACATTAGTCCCATTGATATAAAGCCCACTCCAGTGACACAGTGACCTCAGTTTAACTTGGTTACCTCTGTTATGGCTTTGTCTTCCAAAAAGGTCACACTCCAAGGTTCTGGCCATAAGGTCTTCAATGTAGGAGTTTGGAGGGAACACAATTCATCCCATCCCCCATAGATTAAAAAATAATATTAAAAAAAGAAGAATCCTAATTATAACCAGAAGACTTCACATCACGGTCCTAGCCCCAGCTCTGCTGCTGGCAAGGAGACTACGGGGATGCTTCCTGAGCCCTTCGCCAGGGCCGTGCACCTGTCCCCACAGTGCCGTGCCAGCCGAATCGTTCTGTCTGTTTGTATCCAGATCAGAACCAGCTGTGCTGGCACTGGCTTCAGAAAGTCACAGCATATGCTGCGTGTTCTCAATGGCAGATTCACACGCCACGATGTCACCGCCACCTTGCAAGTATAAGCTGGAATGTCTGGCCCTCAGCAGTGGGGGCCAGAAGAGGGCTGGGGAACAAATGAACGAAATCAGACTCAGCCAGCATCCATCCCCCAGGAGAGCCCTTACTTTGAATTAATCTCTCTCTCTCTCTCTCTCTCTCTCTCTCTCTCTCTCTCTCTCTCTTTCTTCTGAAACAAAGACTCGTTCTGTAGCCCAGGCTGGCCTCCAACTCACAGCAATCTTCCTGCCTCAGCCTTCTGAGCGCTGGGATTAGAGGTGTGTGCCAACATGCCTGGCTTACGTGGTGCAGGGGAATCCAACCCAGAGCCTAGGCAAGTGCTCTGGCTGCTAAGCCACACCCCCAGACTCCAGCCTGTACGTTGAGAACAAGAATATCAGTGTTACCAAGTGGCTGGCTTCGTGTCACAAAATTTTGTCTACGTTAATTAATTCAGTAAGTTCTGTTGAAGCGGCTAGGGGGAAAATAGTTGTTGTTGGTTTTCACTGCTTTATCTGGAGCCTAAACTAGCTGCCCTGTAACCATCCACCAAGGGTCAAATGCTAGGAGTAACAGGGCACAGGCCGTGGCCTCCGGAGGTGTCGTGGGGTGGACAGGGACACGGGCCTTTCCCACACTGCCTGGGTCACGGGGATCACAGGCTGTGGTCCTCTGTGAGTGCCTAGCAGGAGGCTGCTAGGCAGCCTCCTGAACAGCCCTTTCCAGACCCCTGCCCCACTCGTGTGGCCTTGTGACTGTTTACATAACACTAGTTGCCATGGTTTTGGGATAATTACAATCCACCAGGCTCCAGGAAGAGGCCCAGCAGCCATGTTCAGAGTAGAGTAAGAAGACGGAAAGCTTGGAAGTCGTAGGCTGTGGGAATGTGAATACAATGAAGTGACAGCACGACTGACCAGCGGCTCCTGGCCCCTAGACGTGTTTATGCCTGTGTGTCCCTTCTGGGCCCCCTGTCGGCCCTGGAGAGTCATTACACCCACCCTACAGGACAGGAATCGGATGCCCAGAGAAGTCAAGCCACTTCCCTTGAGTCATACAGATTAGGAGAAGCGAGGCCCACACTGACTCCCGAATGTGTCCAAAGTCCACGTCGGTATCCCTGCCCCACTCAGTCCCCAGCTGAGTGGGTAGGGAGGAAGGAGGTCAGGAAGGAAGAGGGGGAGAGTGCAGCTGTCCACGGAAGGCGGGCTTGGCCTCTTCACCCACACATGGCCTAGTCAAAATGTGTGTCGTGGCCACCTAGTCACGGCTCAGACAAGGTGGAAGATGACTTGGGCCCACGCCCTCTGCCGGGGCACCATGTGCACGCAGCATTCCCTGGGGAGGCACACTGCAGGCAGAAGGACGTGGGGACCACAGCCAGGATCCCCGAATTCAGCCCAGCTGGGGAGATCTGGCCCCAGGCATCACCAATTCCCAGCCCTGGTATCACCAGCAGACGAAGCCTCCCTGGCCACTGGGCAGTTCTTATGGGGCCTGGGAAAATGTGACATCCAATCCTTGATCCATAGTCATGACTTTAAGAGAGAGAGTCATCTGCTGAGTCGAGTGATGAGATGACTATAAGCCTCCTGTCCGTGTGTCCGTGTGGCCTTTGCCGCCGCCCCAGTGGCTTTGATCTGTCTATGAGTAGAGGTGCTTTTTCTTATCCAACTCTGTTTTCCCATACTCTGATGAATCAGTCTCTTCATTCCTAAGATTTCCAGCCATTATCCAGGAGTGGTGACACACACCTGTGACCCTAGAGCTCTGGGAGCCTGAGGCAGGAGGAATGCAAATTTGAGCTCAGCCTGAGTAAGTCAGTGACTTAGTGAGACCCTGTGCCAAAAAAAAAAAAAAAAAAAAAAAAAAAAAAAAAAAAAAAAAAAAAAAAAAAAAAAGAATAAAAGACAAAAGAAAAGAAAACTGAAAAGGGCTGGGATATAGCTTGATCCCTAGTAATGTGAAAAGATTGCTCCCTTTGCTCTTCATGCAAACTTTCTTAAAGTCAGCAAGAGTGTGCACAAGACGACACCAGCGTGTCACCATCCCATCTCCAGCCCCACTGTCCACTCCGTGTGCCCATCAAATGCCACTTCTGCTGAGACAAAGGTGTCCGCACATCCTTGTGCCATGGTCGGGCCTTGGTGTCCTGTCACGATGGCTGGGGGTTGCACAGAGCTCCTGGAATGGGCTGAGAATCCCTTCCCAGCAGAGCTTTCTGGGCTGGGTGCCGGATGGCTCGTCAGTGTGGACACCGGAATCTTTAGTTTATGGAAACTAAAGATGCCACCCTTGTTTGCAGCATATCCGGCCCACAGTGGCTTCCAAAGGATGTCCTCCTGCCGAGCCCCTGCAGGGCGGCTGGGGGTCCTGGGGTGGCTGTCTTCCTGCTCTTAAACCCTGGCTCTTGCCCAGGCCAGTCATGACAAGAAGGTTCCTGCACTGGACCTCTGCCCACAGTGATACTGCAGGAAGGTCCCGCTGTGGTCATACCCACTTCACCCACGAGGACACAAAGCACAGACAGCTGGGAGAGTTGTCCAGGGCTTCCTCGGTGGCAGAGCTGACACCTGTACCTCCAGCCAAGGCAGTGTCAGTTCGGATGAAATTGAAAAATGAAAACACAAAACCTAAATCGATTCAAATGGATTCTAAGCCAGGTTCGGCGGTACTTATGTAGTTGATTTTGAGACAGGATCTTGCTAAGTTACTAAGTTGCCCAGGCTGGGCTTGAGCTTGTGATCCCCCTGCCTCAGCCTCCCAGAGCGCTGGGATGCCAGCCTGTGCCACTGAGCCTAGCAGATTCTTACTGAGAGGACTCTACTGAAGGGGCACCTGTGGACTCTGTTTTCTGGCCTGCTGAGCCCTGATGCCTAGCGGCCTGTTTCTAGTGGCTGTGGACCTTAGTACAACCATCAGCACTGCAGTTTCAGCAGTGACGGCTGACGTGCATTCCAACAATGCTAGTCTTTTTTTGTTTTCTAATGAAAAACTTTAAAAATAAAAGTCGGTGCTCCCTCAGTCATGCCTGCCCCTCCAGCACACGGTGTGTGAGCCTGTGTGGCCAGAGGGGAGCCCTCTACCCAGGTTGCCCTGCTGCCTGCAGAGGGTCTGCCAGGTGTGAGCTTGTCTTGCCGTCAGCTCTGCTCAGGGTGGCCTCAAGCCAATGCCATGTGGTTCTGGATGGGCCCTGGCTACTGGGTTTATGTCTTTGGTCTTGTCAGCCAAAGGCCACCAGGTCCTGATGGGGATGCTGTTCCTCCCAAGGCCACAGATGCCGAGTCGCCCACAGCTCTCCGCCACTGTCTGTGGTTTCTGGACTGTTTCTTTCTTCTGTTTCTGTCTTCCTTTCTTCCTTCGTGGACTCTTGCCGTATCTCTACCCTGTTTCTACGTGTCTCTCTCTTTTGATTCCATTGGGAGAGCACTTCTCTCCTGCAGAGGGGAGGCTGCCGGCTGTCCCCCACCCCATCCCACCCTCTCCCCTCCGCCTGCATCCAGGGCTGCACATGCTGACCTTTCTTTGTTTCATCCTGTTATTATGCTCCCGCAGTCATCCTCAACTTTTTTTTTTTTTAGCACCTGGGACTGGTTTCACAGAAGATGGTTTTTCCACAGACCAAGGAGGAGGGATGGTTTCAGGATGATACAAGCTCATTAGATTTATTGTGCGCTGTACTTTTATTATTATTACTTTGTAATATATCATGAAATAATAGTCACACAGCTCACCATAACACAGAATCAGTGGGGACCCTGCTGGAGGGGGAGCTTTGGCGGTGTGTAAGTGACAGGGAGAGGCTGTAAATATGGCTGAAGCTTCACGTGGTCACTCGCAACTGGAGACCCTGGCCCTCCTGCAAAACTAGCTACGAATTTTTGATATTGCAAGAATGTCATTGAGGTACAGTGAGAAAAAAAAGGTGTATGAAGTTTTCTTGCCAAAGGAAGAGGAAGCGTGTTTTGGGTGTGCCTGTGCTGTCAGATGACATCTTTTTCTTTTAAGAACTTCTCTTCTCTACTCGCTGGTTGGGCCTTTTTTGAGCTGTAACAACTGATGACCTTTCTTCCCTTAAGAATCTTACTCTCTTCTCTAAAATGCCCCTCATTACACATCACATGTTACTGTTTTGGCAGTATAATAAGAATTCTAATAAGTGCTTTTGCAGTCCTGTGTTCAGGAGCAACTCACACACGAGGCCACTGGTGACAACTGGTGTTAATCCCGCACAGCGAGACTCTGTGCTCTCCATGCTGCAAGTGCAGTGAATTTCATTATGAATATTATATTTAAAACTGAGTTGGATAGCATGGTGCATTTCATACCATTAACTTAAACGTCGATTGATTCTTGCACTGATAGTTTGCTTCTCGGCTTTGAAAGATGATGCCTTTTGCTTACAGATGTCTTAGCTCCGTGAACCTTGGAATGTTCACTAGCCTGAGTCCTACTTCTTCAGAGGCAGTGAGTGAAATTGCCTAGGGTCAGCGTCAAGGGTCACCAACCCTCAGGCCATGGACCAGTACCAGCCTGTGGCACATTAGAAACCAGGCCAGATAGCCACAGGTGAGTGCCAGGCCAGAAGGCAAAGCTTCACCTGTATTTACAGCCATACCCACTGCTCACATGACCCCCTGAGCGCCGCCACCTGTCAGATCCATGACAGCATTGGGTTCTGCTAGGAGGGGGCACCCTACTGTGAGCTGTGCAGGAGAGGGATCTAGGTTGCACCCTCCTTGTGAGAATCTAATGCCTGATGATCTGGAGCGGGAATGCTAGTGCCAGCCTTTCACACACACACACGCACACACGCACGCATGCACACACGCACGCACACATTCACACACGCTTCATTTGTGGAAAAATTGTCTTCCTTGAAAACGTGGTGGAGACTGCTGGCCCAGTGGGAAGGCAGCACATCTGTGCACTGAGTTTTGAGTTTGCAGTCATGAAGGTTGGTCTCCCGCCCTGTAGTTCCTCAGAATTGAGAGGGGAAACTGTTTTCCTCTAGGGCTTCCTTTCTGTGTGTGTTTATAAGGACCATGGACAAGGAAAACATTCCTGGGTGGCGATGCCAGTATCTGAACAGGTATCCAGTGCCGTTTTGGCTGTGTGGGCAGATCTGAGTATTTACACAGAGTCCGTGGGATTGTGCTGTCTGTGGGAGGAGGAGAATGTCGAATAGCTATTTTCAAACAACTGTATATGTTTACCATGAAGCATATGTTGGGCCGTTAAATCTAAACTCCCTGGTCCTTCCTATTCCCAGGTCATGTATGGAATTTTTTTCCCAAGTTTTAATCCTTCAGTTACAATGTATATACAAAAAACAGATGGTTCCTTCATACCATTCTTTGTATTTTTAAATGCATATTAATGAAATGTTGGAGGCAACAAGAGATGATTGAGAACAGTCTGCATGTAGAGTTCCGAAACCGCGAAGGCTTCCATTCTGATGGGATACAAGCTGTTAATGCATTTCAAATGTGTTGCTAGATGGAAAAGAATCCTTCTCCAGAACACGCTCAGGAGAGGGTGACCTTTCTCACGGTGCCGCGGTGTGGATGAGCTCACAGGCGTGCGTTTCTGTGTCGCCAACATGGAGATGGGATTTATGAGTTGGGTTGCTCGTACAGGGAGCTATGTAAGAGTTTATCTAGAGAGAAAAACCAGTTTATAATGGATTTTCACATTACATTAATTCCCCTACTTGCTGCCGGTTGAAGGTACTTTAACTGCTTTACCTCTTGGTGATGTGACTTATCGTCAGGGCCAGTTTTTACTTCTTGGTACTGTGAGCCCGAGAAAATGATACAATAAACCCTAGAAGAAAGTGGTGCCTCCCGTCCGGTGTTCACGTCTCGAGTGTGGACAGCACAGTAACGTGGCTTCTCCTAGACCTCAACAGCTTGGCCAATGTTCGCATCCTTCTGCCCTTTGAGGACCCATAGCAACTTAAAATTCTTTGTTGGGAATGCAACCATTGCCCAGCACTGCATTAGCCTTGCATTTTGATGTAGGCAGATGAAATTTGAGGCCATCTCATCCGAACTGTTGATAGTCCACATAAGTTTTTTTTAAAAAATACAAACGTAACGCATTTTAACATGGTGGCTGCATACTAAGCTTAGATTTTTCTGATTTAAGAAAACAGAAGCCATATTCATGTGGTCTTCATGGGCTGGAGGGCATTCTGACCCTGCCTGCTGAATGAGGGCTGTGGGAGGGTCAGGGCCTCCTCTGGCTCTTGAGGACCTCCCTAGGCCCATCCTGGTGGGTTCTTTTCTGGAAACTTCACCCAGCACTGTTGGCATTGCAGTGCCAGGCAGTGTATGGGTTCCTGCTACGATGCACTTGCCCCAGTACTGGGAAGGGGGGATCTGGTGCGGACGGGAGCCAGCTTCGTCCCCCCCCCCACCCCCCAACTTCCTCATTTCTAGTGCCAGTGTTACTTTAGGAAGAATGGTGTTTACATCTGTGCTTCTTTTTCATAAGCTTTCAGTTCTTTTTCTAAAGTAGACTTGGATGATTATACTTGACTTTGCCAGTATAATGGCTGTGAAGTCACTGTTGCCATTCCTATCGTGGTTTTTTTTTTTTTTCTGCCTCACGAAAGATGAAGAACATAGCTCTTTCATCCCCAAAATTTCAGCTTGACTTGGGTGTTCTTTGAAGGGAGTGAGACGTAGATGGGGCCACCCTGACCTTCGCCCAGGCAAATTGCCTGCATGCCGTTAAGCACCTGTGGGGTTCTTGGCCTGAGGGTGACTAAGGATGGTCACCTCGGGCTGGTTCCCCAGACGTGGAGCTGGGGACAGGGACAGCTGTACAAGTGGTCCACTCAGGGCACTTCTCAGGAGGGGAGCTAAGGAGGCTCCCGGCTGCCCTGAGATGTCCTCAAATGGAGTCTCCTGCCTTAGCCTGGCCCGCCAGGGCATCCTGGAGCATGAACAAGCAGGCAGAGTTGTCCCTTCTTGAGGTGTGGGCAACTATCCTTCCTGTGTCAGTGTGGCTGTGGGACTCCTGGGCATGGATGAGGCAGGCCCTCTGTCCAGCCAGGGGCAGCTCTGTGGTGACATGGGTGGCCAGGCACAGGAGCAACCCCCACCCCAGCAGCCATTGGCTGGGCGGCTCACCCAGACTCCCACTTCTGTGGGGGATGAGAGACTGTCTCTGCCCCAAGCTGCTTCTCACCGCCTGTGTCCTCTCCCTTTCCCCAGGCAGTGGACAGATTCAGCTGTGGCAGTTCCTCCTGGAGCTCCTGTCCGACAGCTCCAACTCCAACTGCATCACCTGGGAAGGGACCAACGGGGAATTCAAGATGACTGACCCCGACGAGGTGGCCCGGCGCTGGGGAGAACGCAAGAGCAAGCCCAACATGAACTATGACAAGCTCAGCCGCGCCCTCCGTTACTACTACGACAAGAACATCATGACCAAGGTCCACGGGAAGCGCTACGCCTACAAGTTCGACTTCCACGGGATTGCCCAGGCTCTGCAGCCCCACCCCCCGGAGTCGTCCCTCTACAAGTACCCCTCGGACCTCCCGTACATGGGCTCCTACCATGCCCACCCCCAGAAGATGAACTTTGTGGCTCCCCACCCTCCAGCCCTTCCTGTCACCTCTTCCAGTTTCTTCGCTGCCCCAAACCCATACTGGAATTCCCCGACCGCGGGTATATACCCAAACACTAGGCTTCCGGCCAGCCATATGCCTTCCCATCTGGGCACTTACTACTAGAGACCCCATGCAGACCCATCCCTCGACATCCGATCACCAGTAAGTTGCCACAGACACAGAGAACACAGATCAGAAGTGCCTCGAGAGGGAGAAAGAACTTGACTGGGGTCAGGGAAGGGAACCAAGGAAGGGACCCAAAGACTTACAGTGGGAGGGAACTGCTAAAGTATGACTGCAGAAATAAAGACGATGCTCCAAAAAAGAAGTACCATCCACGGATACGCAATCCGTGGACCAACCTTGCCAAAGACATTGTATGTAGAAGCAGGACAGGTCATGAGGACAGAGCGCCAAAGAAAGTGGCCTTAAGTAGCGCATAGACCATAGAGTAGGGGTCGGGATTCTGCTCACAAGAACCGGGGTTCACCTACAGCAATAGAGACAATTTTGGCCTAACACACCATGAAGCATGTCATTTTTTTTAAAAGGAAAACTACCTGTATTTAAAAATAGAAACATATCAAAACCAAAACAAAATGAGAAGACCAGAGAGAGACGGGGCCCTCCACGGCTGTTGGAGTGGGGCCCCTCGGCATTTTGCTGTTTTGGTTATAATCAGATCCATTTCATCTGATGAAGAGCCATTTGGCTCTCTCAAACTGTGAAGATGACCCAAAGGTGCCACCTCCTTTATAGTGTTACAGGGACTGTGAGCCAACATGTGGACTGAGGGTGGGGCAGAGAGGGAGCAAGTGATCGTAGACCAAGGGCTGGCGGATGAAGCGCAGGATGCAGAGGACAGCCGAGGAGGAGTTGGGAAGAAACTTCCCAAGCAGAAAGACTGGGGTTGGGACACTTGGAGACCATGGGCGGGAGCGAGTGGGTCAGTGTTACGCCAAAGCCGGTGTCGGGAGGTGGGCACAGCGTCACGGAGGGGAGGGTGAGTGGAATTCAGAACCAAAAACGCGCATCTCTTTATTCTTTGTCAAAAGAAAATCAAAACTGGAATTGTTTGATATTTAAAAGAAACATTTGGGACCTCAGCATGGCGGGGACTTGGTCCCCGGCAGGGTCAGGTAAGAGATGGCCCTTATGGCCACCCCACCGGAGACCACGTAGGCATTTGGGGTAAGCGGGCTCCAGTTTTCCTTTTTGAGTCGCGAACGCTGTGCGTTTGTCAGAACAAAGTATACAAGTCAATGGGGTTTTTTTTCCTTTTAATATAATAATTATATAACTTATGCATTTATACACTACGAGTTGATCTCGGCCAGCCAAAGACACACAGCGAAAAGAGACAATCGATTCAATGTGGCCTTGAATTTTAACTCTGTATGCTTAATGTTTACAATATGAAGTTATTAGTTCTTAGAATGCAGAATGTATGTAATAAAGTAAGCTTGGCCTAGTGTGGCAGACCACATCGACCCAGGAGTCTGCATCTGCACTTCTTTTAGGGACGAAGTTGCCTAATAGAAACTTGTGCCAAGTGTTGGGAGCTGTGTACCGTCATTTCTCTTTGGCTGAGGTGAGAATCACGCAGGGCGGACGTGGGACGTGCCGTTAGTGGCAGCCCCTCCGGCCCCGGCTGCCGCGCTGGTCTTCTCCCTAGTCCCTTCTGTGACGGAAGAACTGAAGGTCCACCTTGGAGACACTGTGTTTATTCCTGAGAGGGAAAGAAGCCGCTCCAGCTGAGGTTGTCTGTGAGAAAAGTCCAGTTTGGCACCGCTGTCTCAGGGCCTTCCCATCACTGGCACATAGCACCCAACACTTGTGACCTAGAGAGAAAAGGTTTATTTTGGCTCACAGTTTCAGAGGTCTCCATGCCTGTGTAGTCAGTCAGTAGGCTTCAAGGCAGAGAAAACAGTGCAGAAGGGCGTGTCATGGAGGACAGCTCCGCAGTTCATGGCGGCCAGGGAGCAGAGGGAGCAGGAAGGAGCCGGGGTTGAAAACCCCCTTCCAGGCCACGTCCCCGCTGGCGCCCCACCTCCTGACAGCACATGGTGTCATCGGTGGCTGAATCCACTGATGAGCACAGCGCCCTGTGATCCAGTCCCCTTCGACATGGATGAGGCCCCAGGGGGACATTGTAGATTTAAACTGTAACAGTCACAGATCACCCTAATTCCTGCTAGGACCGTTGTCGAATGGTGAGTAACCCGACGTTCTTAATGCAAAAGTCACCACCATTATTTTCGATCCCTCAGTCCTCAGGGACAATCGCCACTTCCCACTCTGCAGCCGGGAGGGACACCGTCAAATCCTGTCCCTTGGCTTCTCTCGTTTCTCTCTGTGTCCTATCCTGCTGTGCCATGAGCATCTTCTCTCCAGCGAGGCCTCCAAGCCTTCCTGCTACCACCGGGGGCCGCCCGCGAAGGGACTGAGACTTCCTGAAACCGTGAGCTGAGATAAACTTGTCCTCCCTTAGGTTTTGGGTGTCAGCTATTGTATCCTAGCAACAAAACAATGGCTAAGACAATATGGGAGCAAGAATTTAAGGTAAGAGTTGGAAAACATTTGTAAATGATCTTGACCAGAAGGCCAGGGTATTCAGAGAAACTGACAACTTTTTATCCTCTAATTCCCCGGGTTAATTATTTTACTGGGCAGGCATGTAACTGCAACTCTATTTGAAAGGCTGGAAGGGGGGAGATGGGCAATTTCCTCTTCCATTTCTTATGAATTGGGAAGGGGGGGAAAAAGACATGTCCTCTCGGTGCTGTAGTGCTTTCAGAGTTGCATCAGAACAGGCAGAGGGCTAATGGCCAGGGAACGACTGGCATTCCAGTAAATACCTGTGGCATGGGGTCTCATCCCAATGGAGATTATTCTCTCTGCTAAACGGTAATCATTACCGTTATTTTTCCGCAGTGCAATAGCTCAGTGGCAGTGTGTAAAAACACTGCCTTTCCCACTCAACTTGTACAATAACTCTCAGAGAGTTTCATGTCTGTCTCACTGAGGGCCACGTTCTAAGTCACCTGAAGTCTCCGGGACACCATGCACGTCTTAGGACGCAGGGTCCTCATGGCCTTCCTGAACCATCTCCCGGAAGGCCTTCCTGGCGAGCCACCTTGGGTGCCCACCCCCATATCTCAATCACTGGACAGAACCCTGACGGCTGGTGGTTATTAAACAGGAAGCACTTCCCCATCCCACCCATCAGTCTTAGCTCAAGGGTGGGGGGGTGCGGGGACGAGCTGGCGCTCCTCGCAGAGCCAGAGGCCTGTCTGTTGGATGCAGAACACAGAACACGTGTTGAAAGCACTTATACAGTGAGTCCCAGCTGCTGGGTCAGGGCCTAGAGGAGCCAAGCGGGCAGGCTGCCCAGCAGCAATGGTGAAGAGACCCTCCCTGGAGGTTTGGTGGCCGCCATCTTCACCCGCTTGCTCCCTGTCCTCAGAGTGGAGGACTCCCAGATCAGTAAGAACTGGATCCAGGAGTTCTTCCATGCCCAGATTCAGAACTAGCTCAGCACTCAGGTGCACAAGCACCCCCTATGGGTACATAAATATCCCTCTAAAGGGGGAACATGATCTGAGGCTGAAAAACAGGCACTGGCACCCTTCACCAATGTAGTTGGGCAGGCGCAGTTCTGGGAGGGACAGAAATAGGGACCAGAACTGGTTTTGGTCAGAGTTGGTCCTGCCTCTTCCTGCGGGAGAAATCAGAGCCAATGAGGACGTGGCCCTCGGTGAGACAGACAGGCGGCCATGGGAGCCCTCCCCACGGAGACAGGCCCGTGAGACAATCGTTCCCTACAAACAACGTGTCCACTCTCTGATTGGTCAGCCCTGCAGTTCTCCTTGCGATAAACCCCTGGCGGTCATCGTAGGGTCCCTGCTGCTGTGCACTCCTACCCACGCATGCAGGGCATTTCAAGGCGGTCCCCAGGCTTTGACCCAGTGGCTGCCGAGTACGTGTTCACTGCTGCCCTGATGGCAGTAAGGCAAAAACGTCAGCAGTGGCTCTCCATCACCTGAGAAGGCTGAAAGCACGTTAAAACAGTTATCCACATTCCCAGGGCCATTTCCGCGGCAGGGACAGGTTTGAGTTGGTGTGTGGCTCCAAACCCGCCACCAAGGGCCTTCCTTTCAGAGAAAAGCTGGACACCTAGGCTGGGCACTCTCCTAGGACGGGCAACTCGCGCGGGGATGGCAGCTCAGGTAAGGCAGGGAGAAGCTGAGGGCGGGAAAGGGGAGGGAGGCGCCTTGCGAAGTAGCTTGTGTCAGTGGAGAGACGGCTCGGTGGGCAAAGAACCCGCCGAGATCACGGGCAAAGGCCCGACAGCAAGCCCAGAGGACAGAGACCCACAGAAGGACCCTGTCTGTCTCACGGTAAGCGTGCCAGATCAAGGCAGGCACACCCAGGCTGCGGGACCCCGGGCTCCTGCCGGGGACTCTGCTTATAGGCGGAGGGCGCTCAGAGGTGGCATCACCCTGGTTGCGTAGAAAGCTCTGCCTGGTGTGTGTTGACTGTGCAGAATCTGCTGGGGTTTCTCTCTTCCTCTGTTCTTTAACCCAACCTGTAGTTTGTCCCTGGGCAGGTTGGACCCTACAGGAGTGGGATTTTGAGGAAAGCATCACTGGAATTATTAAAATGCAAGATAATGCTGTGGAGAGCCAGAGTGCGAGCTCCCGTCGGTTCATTCCAGGATCTCAAGCATCTGTTCCGAAATTTCCCAACATTCAATATCACACAGTAAAAAGAAAAAACACTCCCCAGTGTAGTTTCTAAGCTGAAGATATCTTCAGCGTAAAGCCAACAACAATATACGTGATACAAAAGAGATCGATCATTCTTATGAATGCAAGAGTTAAGATACTAATCAAAGTATCAACAAAGATAATTCAGTCATTGATGAGAATGAAATCACATCTCTGTCAGGTGGACAAAAAGAATACAAATCTGGGTTAATGACTTTGGAAAGGTGATTCATAAAACACCTAGATGATAACATTAGAAAACATATGTACCTTCATACGGAAATGGGATCAGCACATGAAGAACAGGCGGCGACCTCTTTTCTGTGTGCTGTCCTTTTTGGCAGCACCGAGGAGCAAACCCAGGGTCTTCGCTCTGAGCTGCATCGCCAGCCCCTTTCCTTTGTTTATTTGAGACTGGGTCTCACTAGGCTGCTAAGTTGTCCGGGATGGGCTGGAACTTGGGATTCTCCTGCCTCGGCCTCCCAGAGTGCTGGGGTTATAGGCCCGTGCCACCAGGCCCTGGCTTACAAGCCAACATCTTTAACCTCACACAGCGGCACCTGTAGAAATCATACAGGAGCTAACACTGCCACCCGCAGGCCGCATTTTTTCTTCCGCCTTTGGGCTCCTGCTGTCCTGGAGCTCATTAGACAAGGCCTGCTGTTCAGGTTTAAAATGGCGATCTGCCGTGCTCAGTGTGAGCTGAGTACAGATGCTGGTCGCGCTGGCAGAAGCACGTCTGTTCAGAACAGTGCTGAGACCCCCGCTGGGGATCACTGCCAGGGAGCAGGCAGTTGACTGCCACCGGCTCCAAGCCCATCGGATGCCCACTGCCAGGGAGCCGCGGAGCGACTGCCTCACGCCACCAGTCCATGCCCGGGGGCCAGTCCACAGAGCTGTGGGGATCGCCAGCGGCCAGCCAGGTCCCACCTGCCCTGAAGTGGAAACTGCTCCTGTAACTTGGGCTCCCTGGACCACCCCGAGGGCAGCGGAGGGCCTCCGAGACACCGAAGCTGGGCTGGAGACAGTCCCACCCCTCGCGCTGCCCCTGGATCCCACCTCCACGTCTTAAACTCCATTAAGGACAGGGCAGGGTCCCTCTCCCGTGGGTCATCTCTGGGTCCCGCTAGCACTCTGTGCCCTGCCAGAGAGCCAGGTGTCCAGCAGGGGACCCACATGTCCACTTCCAACCCTGATTCCTTGAGTTTTTTCTACACAGTGCTTTCTGGTAGGCCACGCGCGCGCGCACGCGCGCGCGTGTGTGTGTGTGTGTGTGTGTGTGTATGTCTTACGTGGGTGATGTGTGCGTGGTGTGCATATGGGGTATGCGTGTGTAGAATACATGTATGTGACGTTTACGCAGTATATGTTTGATGTATACATGTGTGGTATGTGTGTAGTATGTCTGGTACGTCTGTGTGTGGTGGGGTATGTGATGTATGTGTGTGTACATGGTATGTGTGCTGTGTCATGTGTGCATGTATGTATGTGTCCGTGGTTGCTTCTCTGCTATCCAGCTAGTGCTAACAAGGGGACAAAACGCCACGACAAGTGTCACATAGAGATGTCAGCTGCTGCGGAGTGAGTGTGCCTGATCCCGGTCACGTGTGGCAGCGGGGAGAGTGAGGGGGCTGCAGGGCTGAGTCCCCGTGAGGAAAGCAGGCGTGGGCTGCCACTCCCACAGCCTCACGGCTTCTCTTTAAATCCATCCAGTAAGGCCCTCGCTACTCCTGAAGAGAGGAGGTGGAACTTTTTTGCACCCAGGGCCTGAAATAAGCAGGACAGCACAGGTGGCTGCGTTGGGGTCTCACTGATGCAGTGTGAGCTGCCCCTGTCGGAATCTTCACTCTGTCGGCAGAGGGGCACAGGCTCAGAGAGGCTCAGCGGCCAGCCCAAGGTCACACCGCGCAGAAGTGAGCACAGTCCAGCGCTCCTGCAGCTGCCGGCACTTGGGGACATCTGGTGCTTCACACTTGCCCTTTGTCTGTTTCTCCATCCTGTCCAGATGCGCCCACCCTGGCCTGCCGGAATGGGCTCATGCCGGCGCTCCAGGTGACCACAGTGGTGACTCCCGCAGCTGGAGCGGTTTCTTTGTGTGGAGACATGCAGGGAGCACCTCCAGACTGCCCCCACTGTCCCCTGCGCGACCCCCCCCCCCCGGGGGTGCAGGATGGGGTGGGCCCGCCGGGGCCTCCGGCTCCCTGGTGAGGCCTGGCTGGCCAGGATGCACGGGGAACCGACGCCCTCCTGCCGGAAGAAGCCAGAAGCCTATATTGTCGCCCCGGGAATGGGAGCAGCCTTATCTGGGCAGACAGCAGCGGGGACTTTCTTGAGCAGCAGGGTGGGACTGTGATAAGGCAGCTCGGGCCATCAGCGATCATCTGAGCGGGTTTCTCCCCCGCTCAGAAATCTGGCAGGATCCGCGGAAGCCGGTGTGGTGGGCGCAGACGGCCGGGCGGGGGTGGGGGAGCACGCCCCCTTCCCGAGTGTCCCTCTGTGTGGTGTTTATGTGCCTTTGTGACCATATATGTCCTGTGTTTGTCTACGTGGCTCTGTGTGTGTGTCCCCGTGCGTATACGTGTGAGATGTGATTGGAAAACAGTGTATATTTAAATTTCAAAAATATTTATTATTATAGAAGACACAGGGTCATAGTCGCCCCGCTGCTTGGAGCACGCTCACCCCCCCCCCCCCCACGCCCCACCCCGTTCCCGCCACTTTCCCAGCTCTTCTGGAACTCTCTTTTCCGTGTGGTCATGGCGGCCTCTGCGTCTGGAATTGACTCAAAATGTTGACCTTTCCTGATCATTGGGACTTCGGGGAGGAGCCAGAAGTCACACCGTGAGGTGACTGGGGTGGGTGAGGGCGCACTGCCTTGTTTTGGGGTGCTCAGCAGTCAGCACGCGTTCACCGCATCTTGTGAACGGCCGCGGACCGTTTACTGCTGCGGCTTTCCGGGTAAGCGTTCACCGTATTCTTCGATCACACCCCACACCTCTGGTGCCTGTGTGTGTGCGCATGTGCCTGAGGAAATCTCCCGCCCTGTGTGTGTGTGTGTGTGTGTGTGTGTGTGTGTGTGTGTGTGGCGGGCTGCCATCTCAGCCCTCCGAGGCGCCGGCTCATCCCGCTCGGCCACCAGGTGGTGCTGGAGCCCCGCGCACCTGCGGTCGCGGACGCTGGCATCCTGCCCGCTCCTAGCTCTTTATTTCAGGCTTCGGGCTTCCCTTGTCGCCCTGGAACGCTTCGGGCCCATCCGCAGGGCATCTCCTGGTCTCCCTCGGCCCGCTGCTTGCTTATGGGCCTTAACCCGAGGCCCAGCTAGAGGCTGCAGTCAAGGGGCCCGAACCCCTAGTCCCTGTTCATTTGCTCAGAGAATTAGATATAAACAGAGCATTCAGAACATATCCTAGAATTTCTTCCTTTTTCTTTTTCTTTTTTTTTTTTCTTGTGGTGCATGGAATTGAACCCAGGGCCTTTGCGCTGAGCTACATCTCCAGCCCATTTTATAATTTTGAATTTGGAGAGAGATCTAAGCTGCCAAGTCCCAAAGCACCATTTCCGGCCTCAGCCTCCCAGAGTGCTAGGTTTGCAGGCATGTGCCACCACACCTGACCCTAGCGTTCCTCAGAAGCGACTTGTATCCTTTCTGCTTCCTGCAAGTTGGGTGACGGACAATGTCCTGGGGTCGCCTGGCACACGGGCCTTGCACCTGTCGGACTAGCGAGTAGCGGGAGGGCTGTAAGAGGCAGCTGGTTACAGGATCGATGGGAAGCCCTGAGGACTGTGAACGAGTCAGGGAAAGTCCCTGCCTCCTGCTGGGAGCCTGCCCACCCCCTTGCCCACTTCCAGGCCTAAGGTCTCAGGGACCTGAGCTGGCCGCCTGCAGGTGCCCTGCTTGTGACAGAAGCAGCTTCCCCAGGGCTCTGGGCTCCGGTCAGGGTCTGGGTCCCCTTCTCATCACCTGCCCCAGTGCTCAGGGCAGGGGAGGCCAGGCAGCTCGCGCTCCTAGGTCCTACCCCCGACACAGAAATACCACATTTGGGTCACTTGGGTACTGCCGCCAGAGCTGCACCAGGCCGCTTCAGGGAACCCTTTCTTATCACAGCTCACTCAGAGCCCACCTCGCGGGTGCCAGCTGTCCACGTGAGCCTCCCTTGGCCACCTCGTCCCCCCACACCCCCTTCTTTTCCCCATTTGTCCGGGCCTTCTCGGCTTACCCGGCATCAGCAGGGTGCAGCGGTCCCCAAGCTTTTTGGCCCCAAGGAGCATTCTCATGGAAGACCAGGTTTCCGTAGACGGGTGGCAGTGTCACCTCAGCTCCCTCAGGCTCGGGTCATCAGGTTTTAGGGTCTCACAAGGAGCGTGTCACCTAAATCCTTCCCGTGTGCAGCTCGCATTGGGGTTCTGGCTCCTTTGGGAATCTAAGGCCACTGTTGATCTGACAGATGGTGGAGCTCAGGTGGTCATGGGAGTGATGGGGAGTGGCTGTAAATGTGGCTGAAGCTGCACGTGCTGGCCCAAGGCTCACCGCCTGCTCTGTGGCCTGGTTCCTGGTAGCCCGCTGCAGACTGGCACAGGTCTGTTGCCCAGGCTGAGTCCCCTGCCTCAGTGCATTGCTACCTGCCCTCCTGCATGGTTGCCAGTGACCACAGACGGGCACTTTGGTGCTGCTTGGATCCTCTCCCTTGAAAGTTCCTGGACAAACCTTGATTGCGGCACAGTTACACAAAATTTTATACGCACTGAATTCTCGTTCAGACTGCTTTTCCTATGGAGACCTCTCCACACTTTCAGAAACTAGGATCTCAGGTAGCGAGAGAGAAGAAATAACAGGCATAACTGTCGTGGCCGCATTCTGGGAGGCTGAGGCAGGAGGATCGCAAGTTCGAGACCAGCCTGGACACTTAGCAAGACTATCTCAAACTGGAAAAGAACATAAGGAAAAGGCTGGATGTTACTCCTGAGAGGCCCCAGGTTCAAGCCCCAGCACAGAAAGAAAACCAAAACAAAGGAAACCTGACGTGTGGCTCAGCGGGGAGCGCCGGCCTGCCAAGCATGGGGCTCTGAGTTCGGGAGTGCCGTCCCTGCAAGGACGCTGAATGCTGTGGCCGGTTTCCTGACCTGGCAGGCAGGTGCCCCGGCAGGGAGGCCCTCCCACGCTCGCCCGACAGGTGGCGCCCCTCGCTCGTCCTGCTATCCCGGGGTTCCCGCGCTTTTCAGTACTGCACGGATACCAGAAGCCCCTCCGCCTCCCCGTGGCCGTGTAGCTAGCTGGACCCACGCACGGGAGGCGTGGGAACTCCGATTTCACCCTAAGGACGCGAGGCTGGCAGAAGGGAGCCTCTGTGCGCAGCCCCCCAAAGCCGCCTCCCCGGGACTCTGCTGGATGCAATAGCATATTTATCAGTAATATTAGCATTATTGTTACTATTTGTACTGCTGGTGGAGCCCAGCGCCTCACACGGCCCTGCACCCCTATTTTACTGTTCTGATTTACAGGTAGGGTCTAAGTTGCCGTGTTGCCCCGGTGGGCTCCAGCCGGTACCCCTCCTGCCCCAGCCTCCCAGAGCGGGCAGTGGTGCGTGCAGGGCCGAGGACAGCCCATGTCCCAGTCACGTGCCAACGGAGCCCTGCCCTGAGACGGACAGCGCCCCGCCCGGCCCAGCGAGGAGAGGAGGCGGACCCGGGCGCTGGGTTCCTATCTCGGGTTTGCTTTTCTCCCAGACGTGGAAGCCGATCCCCTTAATTGAGGGTTTCAGCCCATGGTCTGCGGCTGACTGCCGGGTTTGGCCCTGCTGCCCCTGGGAACCGGGTGTGTGCCTGATCACCTGTAATCCCCCGGCTTAGTGTCCCTTACACCCCGGGCAAACAGGGCCTTCCTTTTAGCGAGGGGATGGCAAACACGGGTCCTTTCACGTTGGGGTCCTTAACGTCCCCACTGTCTGGGTCTGAGGAGCCGAGTGGCTGCTACCCTCAAGTTCAGGGCTCAGCCACAGAATCCGCCCTCCATCCCCCCAACCTCCTTCCGGCCTTCCTCCTTCCGGCCTTCCTACTCTGTCCTCCCCTCTGCCCTCCCAGGCTTCCATCCGCCCTGTGACCTCTTTCCCCCTCCCCCTCTTCTTCCTCCTTCCCCTTCTCCTCCCTTCTCTCTTTCCTCTGGGTGCGACACAGGCAGGACTGGGTTTAGCCCCAAGAGACCCTGCAGATCAAAGCTTCTCAGATGTGCACGCAGGGATCCTCTTAAAATACAGAGCCCATGGCATGACGGGGCGGACCCAAGAAGCCTTCCCCACAGGCGCCCAGCGGCCAGCACCCATGACAATCTAGGCTTTACAAACATGGAAAATGACAAAGGGCCCTGCAGACTCTTCGTGCTGAGGCCTAGCTTCTGAGGGCATCTGGGGACACCAGGACCCTTGGGCCCTGGGCCAGCTGGGATGAGCTGTCACTCAAATCAGGAGGGACTACGGCAAGGGGAGTATGGGAGACATCTACTTGGGTTCTTTGTTTAGCCTTCACCTCACTGACAGGATGGGTGTGCTAGTCTGTTTTCCATAACGATGGCAAAACACCTGGGGCTGGGAACCTTACAAAGAAAAAGGTTTAACTCACAGATTTGGAGGCTGAAAGTTGAAACAGCATGGTGCCGAGTCTGCCGAGGGTCCCATTGACTGAGTTCTGGCATGTTAAGTGGCACCATGATGACAGCAGGTACGAGGTGGCAGGATTACACAGTGAGACGGGACGGTGGAGATGGGCAGGGCTGGGCCTGCTCTCTTACAACAATTCACTCTGGAAGATAAGCCCGGGTCCTATGAGAACTATATCTGTTCCTTCAGAGTCTCCATCAGCACCCCTTTTAAAGGTTCCACATCACCTCTTATCACTGCCACACTCCTCAGTGTGGTCGCAACACATGCAACCTCTGGGTACACACTCAAAAATATCCAAGCAGAAGGGCAGTGGGAAAGTGAGGTAGGGGAATGGCATGTGGCCTTCTAGGGGGGGCTCTGAGCTTCCAGTTTTCTCAGACTGGTTCTGTGTGACTTACTCTCCTGGTGATGAGACAAAGCACCCAACGCCCGAAACTCAAAAAAGAAGATGTCCAGTCAGTTCGTGGTTTCGGGGGGTTCAGTTCATGGATGACCAGATTCCAGGAAAACAGCCTGGTGAAAGGGTATGATGAGGATAGCTGCTATGGTTTGGATCTGGAGTGTTACCCAAAAGCCTTGTGTGTTTGGATGGAGTGGGATACTGTGGATCTGCGTGCTGTTGCGGGGGGGGGGGGGGGGGGGGGGGGGGGGGGGGGGGGGGGGGGGGGGGGGGGGGGGGGGGGGGGGGGGGGGGGGGGGGGGGGGGGCTGCCTGGAAGGGAAAGTGCATGGGGCCTGAAGGGGCGGCTTGTGTCAATTTGTTGAGGCTAGGGGAGCAGATAAGACAGAGCTTTCAGGTGTGTGTTGTTGACTTGTGGGCCAGGAGGTGAGAGGGAGCACCTGCTTGAAGTCAGTAAAGGGAGGGAGAAGAGACGTTGTTCTAGCTTCCTCCTGGGACAGCTCTAGCCTAGCCTGAGTCTCCAGACTCGCTTGACTCCCCCTTCCGTTGGTTTCTGTCTGCAAGGGAGAGAGCAGCTCTCCAGCCTCTGCCATGTGCTGTCACCATTGAACAGATCGTGTGAGACCTTTGGAAACTGGGAGCTAAGTAAATCTTTCCTCCCTTAAATTGTGGAAGTCAGGTATTCTGTCACAGCAGCGAACAAGCAGAAAGACAACCGCTGTCCATCTCGGGGCAGTCAAGAAGCAGAGAGAAGGGAGGAGCCAGGGACAGAATGCACCCTTCCAGTTTACACCCTCGCGACCCGCCTCCGGCCAGACTCCACTGATAGCACATCTGTGACCGCTGGAGAAATGGTGTCAACTTGAGGGAATCGGGAACCACACCTGGATTAGGGTTTGGGAACCACAGCTAGACTGGGAACTGAGAACCAGCCTGGATTAGACTGTGAGTGATTTGTGGGTCGGCGAATGAGGGAAGAGCGCCCGCCCGGAAGTGGGAGGGCCAACTGGAACCGAATGTATAAAAGGAAAGAAGAAGCAAGCTTGTTGCTATAAAAGGAGGGAAGAAGGAAGATGGTCACAGCTTCTTCCTCTGGGAAAGCTCTCGCCTTTGCAATTGCCTATGGATGCCAACTTGCTACACGCCGCAGATCGTCATCACAGATTCCCTCCAGTCTCGACTTGCGCCTGTCTGCCTGTCTGCCTGTCTGCCTGTCTGCCTGTCTGCCTGTTACTGATCTTCAGGCCCCGGTCTTCACCATTGTTCTTTGAACAACTGAGCTCCGCAGCAGACTCTCACCTCACCGGCTGTCCTGCAGTCCTGGACGGGAGATGTACGTCACAGCTGAGCAGCCATCTTGGGCCATCTCTATTCTCGGATTTGTAAGCCTTCCTAATAGATCCTTTTTATTATAAAATCTGTAAATTCTGCCTTTTGAAAGAACCTAAACTAATACAACATCCAACCATGAGCTCTTCATATATGAGTTCACTGATAAGCACACTCACCTCCCAAACACATGAGACTTTAGGAGACAGCTTGGATCTCAACCGTGATAATCTCTAATTGGAAAATGCTTCAGAGATAAGACTAGGGTTTTGAAAAATGTTGGACAGGCACAGGAACAACTGTGGACTGCATCCGAATTTTCAGAGACTGGTTCTGTGCTGAATCAGAATCATCCAGATTGTGACTCACTCAGATATGAAGACCCCCATCCCCCAGATCATGCCCAGCTCTAAGCTCCTCCTTCCTGGAAAATGCTACCCTCCTGCTAGTGTCTCATTTGGCTCACAGGAGGAGGTGATGCTGTATAAATATTTGAGTCTTCTACCCTCCTGTCCTTCCCTCTGGAGGAGATACACTCATATCAATTATCAGGAGTTCCTGCCCCTGGGCCACAGACGGGCAATGTTCCATGGTGTGTTAGGAACAAGGCTGCCCAGCAGGAGGGCAGAAGTTGTGTGGCCAGCGAGTAAGCAAAGTGTAACCCATGTTTGCAGCCACTCCCCATCGCACATATTACCACCTGAGCCCTGCCTCCTGTCAGATCGTCATCATTGCTATTCTCATAGGAAAAAGAATCGTTTCCATCACTTACTCGGCTTGTCCAGTGATGTGTGAATTTTTCTGTGAACTCTAAATCCATCTTCAAGATCAGCTCGAACACTTTAGACCTAGATTGCTGGGCAAAGAACTGCCCTTCTTAAAAGAGCCAGAGGATGAATCTGTTGAGTTTCTTCATGGGCACTTGGCCTTCAGGGAGGACGGACAGAGATCAGATGAGGTAGAGTCTCCTATTTCCTTGTGGAGTTCACCCCCACAGTGAGACCTTCCCTGTGGGTACCTGGGTGCATCGCCCACCCCAGCTGTGGCATTGTTCGAGAACCACCACACCGGGATGGCTCCTTGGCTCCAGCCCACCAGCTCAGTCATCCGTTTGCCCACATTCCCTAGGTAGCCTGTGGTGGGCTTCCACCTTGCTTGCTGTAACTGTGGCCAAAGACACACGGAACAGTCCAGAGAGTCATTATTTCCAAAACCGCCCGTGAACAGTTTTCTTCCTTAAACCACATCTCTCCAACCCTCCTCTCAACAAAACAACACAACGGCAGAATATGTTTTCTCAAAAAACCTCAGTCAAATATCTTGGCAGCTTTGCCCTTTTCTTTTAGTAGATTCCAGGAAGCAGGGGTGCAGGGGTGCCTCATGACGCCTCTGCGAGTGGTTTCCAGACGTGACCTTCCTGTCGTGGCCAAGGGCATCGAAGGGTCAGGTGTACGCCTGTGTTGTGTTTGGTCTTTTCCCCAGGACACACAAAGCCATATGTTCAGGGGTATTTTTTATGCCAAGAAAATTATTTTGCTTTTTCAACTGTTCACAGGTGGGTGTTTTCTCCCTCTTAGACACAGAGAGCAACAGAACTGGGAAACTTAGCTACCTGTTTGGATGTAGTGATAAGACCTACAAGCACTGTGCTTGTTCTTGGATTGCTGGTGCCAGGACTGAAGAGAAGAGGGGGAGACCTGTCTGTAGAAGTTCAGCTTTTTGTGACATCCTGTTTCCCGATTAGATGTGGTTGTGCTCCCCAAGTGGGACGGTTGACCTTCATTGTGTCAACTTGATTGGCTTAGCCCCCAAGGTACCACTTCTGGGGAACCTCTGAGTATCTCTGAGTGGGTCATGGAGGCCTGACTTTGGACACTGTACATAGTGCTTGGCCTCCTCCTCTCTGCCACTGCTCCCCTGCTCCTGTGCCAGCCGTTATCAACAAGCATTTTTGCTCCCCCATGCCCTTCTGCCATGATGCTCCTGGCCTTGAAGCCATCCACGAACTGAATTCCTTGCAAATGTAAGCCAAACTGACCCTTCCTTTTAGCTCTGAGTGTTGGGTATATTGTTCCTGTGACAGGAAATCTGACTGGTATACCAGGGATTCGCAAACAGAAATTGGCTATTGTGACCCGCGCAATCGTCTCGCCAGCAAGAACGCACGTGGGCACCAGGATCCTTCTGCAGCAAGCGTTTATTGCGATGGAAAGAGGAAGACGCCGCGCCCTGAAAAGGCGCTGCTTATATACACCCTAGAGCGGCGTGCTCACTTCTAATTGGCTGCTTGCTCATTACCTCGTATTACGCCCCGAGTTGGGCAGTGACTTGGCACGCTTTCACCACTTACACCTGCGCAGTCCACTTATTACTTGCGGGAGCACCGGATGCCAGCACCATCTTGTAATGGCGAACGCTGTCACCGCTCACCGCGGCTCTCTACAGGCTATCCAGGAATCAGTCTTTTCTTAAAACCATCAGGCTGGGCAATCAAAATTTAAGGGGCACACCTCCCCCATTTTCTCTCTGACCCTCCTGGTGAAAAGCCTTCTGTGTCCTGGGCACCAATAGCAAATGTGAATCAGTCTCTTGTGTTTTATCAACCCACACCCCTGGCTACATAAGCCCAAACTCAAGGATCCCTCACATTCTGAGACAGGACAGATTTCTGCATGCCTCAGCAAAGAATACGTCTTCAACAGAAGCAAGATGCTTCTACCTTCCTCACAAGAACAACCTCTGCAGGAAGGCAGGAAGTATGTTGTTTCCCCTACAGGCCACACAGAGGTAACAAGAGAGCTCAATCCATGGAGGACGGCTCTACCCGTGGTCTGTGTAGAAAGAGCAACACAACCCTTGACTTGTTATGAGACTCTGTTCTGATATAGGTGTAAAATGTCGCCTAGAAGCCTCGTCGTTGGAGCTGGAGCCTGGTCAGTCAGGGCAGGTCGCTAGGGTGTAACCCAGGAGGGTGTGTGCCATCTTGCCCTTGGCTTCTCTGTCTGCTCCCAGCTGCGTGGGTTGGGCAACTTTCCTCCACTATGCCATTCTGCCTTGTGCTCAGCAAGTCCTGAACTGAACCCTCTGAAACTGTGAGCCCAAATAAACCTGTCCTTTAATTTATCAGTGTCAGGGATTTTGCCCCTGTGATGGAAAAGTGACTCACACGGGCTCTCTTTAAATACATTTCTTTCTTTATCCCCTAAATGTCTCACTGAGAAAACCCCATAGATGGGGTTTCCTTTGATGGCAAAGAGGACACGGTAGGAGCCAGTGTGGTTGGACAGAGCAAAACATCTTCGAATGGTGAGCGGTCTTGTCCAGGGCAGTCTCTCAGGACTGTCCTCATAACTCACGGCTTCAAGAACAGCAGGCAGGCCATGACTGGAACAGATTCCCACAGTTCCAGGGGTCTGAGCTTGGCCATAAAGAGCAGTTGTAGAGCAGTCACCCACTCAGTCCCGTGACAGCCAGTGGTAATCATCTCTGCCATTGCTTGGTGGCGGTACACCAGGCTCTCGTCCATATTGCATGAATATCATTTCACTGAGTTTTCTCAGATAGAAAACCTCAGCTTAGAAAGGCTAATAAACACAAGGCAAACATCTCACAACTCATTAGCAGTAGGACTTGGAACTCTGCTTTTAAACCATCCTGCACACTGGACTTTTCACCAAATGTGTCCACAAGTCCCATGATGATTTTGTGCTGGAATTGGGCTGACAAGGGCTGAAGACTTCCCTGTTTCCAGGAAAAGTCCCCAAGGGACATAGTAGCTTCTTCATGGAGTGAGTGCATAGCAGCTACATTATATTAAACAAATGGAAGCCCTGGGCGATCTCATCCATGCAGAAAGAGCCAAAATCTTGTTAGAGGATAAAACCGTGTTGTATTGCAAGATTTTCCCACTGCTAAAATATGTCACTAAGACATCTTGGAGCTCTGCAGCTCACCAGAGACTCATGTGCAGTGGTCACCTGCTCACTGTGCCAGTCCTAACAGACAGAGCCCTGATTCTCTTCCAGTGTCCTACGTCTTGGTGAGTGTCACCCTTTCTGTCTCTGCCACCCAGCACTGTCCCTGAGACTGTCCCCATATCCTTCTGACCAATGTGTCACTGAGTTCTGTTTTCTTTTAAGCCTCTACTTTCTTCAAAGTATATCTCATTTCTTCTAACTCCATTGCTCAGATTCAAACTCAAACTCTGAAAGAGTCATCCATCTGGTCTACCCAAAATATAGTACCGGCTAGTTGTTGATTTGCAGCCACACAGCTTGGTGGGATTATTGTTTGGTCTCTCTCCCCCCCCCCCCCCCTCTCTCTGCTTTAGATTCTTCATATTTAAAACAGTACCTGTTTTATGGGGAGCTTGGACTTCATTTAAACACTTTGTTCCAGGGACATAGGAAATCAATTCATAGCAACTGCTATGACTGTCACCCACTCTGGCCTCCCTCTGTTTTCCTCTGCAGCCAGCATTGTCATGTAACTGATTTATTTAAGCCTTTTTTTCCACAGCTTTGCATAATGTAAAGATAATGACAAGCCCAGGCTGGTGGCATAGGCCTCTAATCCCAGCACTCTAAGGGGCTGAGCAAGAGGACTGCACGCTTGAGCCCAAACAGGGCAAGTTGGCCAGATCTTGTTTCACAATTAAACATAAGCTTGGGATGTAGCTCAGCGTGAAGGCCCTGGGCTTGATTTCCAAATACCACACACACACACACACACACACACACACACACACACACAGGACAATAACAAACAACTGTTAGCTTTAGTTAAGATGAAAGGAATCATCTTTAACCAACTTTCCCTGGTCCCTGATCCTGGGAGAAGATGGGAAGGTTGGGACCACGCTTGGTGCAGTGGAGGTACGTCAGAGCAGCGCAGCGAGAGCAGGGGGTCCCCCTGAGACCTGCTGTCCTGGCTTTAGGGAGAAGGAGGTCAGGCAGGGAGGATGCCGCTCCGTGTGATGGGTGACCGTCTAAATCCCTGAAGGTCTTCTGTTGTCAAGTTAGGTTACTCATTGTATACAACTAGAGATCATTTGCTTTCTTCTGTTATTTTTTCCAGGAGGGGTGACACTGGGGACGGAGCCCAAGGCCTGAGCTCCATCCCCAGCACAGTTTTTATTTTTAGTTTTGAGAATCCCTGAGCGTGTAATTGCCCAGGCTGGACTCAAGCTAGAAATCCTGCCTCAGCCTCCCAGAGTGCTGGGATGACAGGTATGTTCGGCAGGGCCTGGCGATTTACTTTCCTCCTGGAGCCGGAAAGGGAACCGCCTTCCCCTGGCCACTTTGCTCCCATGCTGAAGGGACAGGCGACAGCAGAGGTGAGCGCAGGGTCCGGCCACGTTGAGTCGATGCATCACTGCTGTCACCAGCACTGCAGCTGTTATTAGTTATTAGGTTACTAGTCCTTTCGTTTGCCTCTCTGGCCAAACCAGAGTGCAGTTTCATCAGCAGGGAGGAGTTTGGCGGCTCTTACCCCATGGACTCTCTGCTCTGTACGCCAGTGGGCGGGGACGTATAAATCACGCTCTGGGAGCTGGCTTGCAGACGGTCTGAAGAGTGTTTCAACTGGACCAGCGATGGAGTCGGTTTCCCGCAAGCAGAAACAAGCTCACATCCGCCCGGCGTCTTGGCAGCCTCCTGGACATGGCGCGGCTCTTCTGAGTGGCTTCCTTTGCTGGCCTGTTAGCAGACTTGGATCTTCCTGGGCACCACAGCTTGGTTTCTCACTGCGGGAGCTGCACTGGTGGGCACTGACTGCCCATCTGACTGGCCCAGACAGACTCAGGACAAACACGTCCCTTGGGAGTGGCATGTGGAGTGTCTGTTATGAGCCCACAACCCCCAAGCTGGAACTGGGGTTTGTCTGAGAGCCATCACCTGCCCCATGGCTGTCCCTGTAGACCGGGGCTGCCTGGGCTGTGGCGAGCAGCTGTCCAGAATCAGACACTGGCCAACATTTTGTCAACACTCACCCAACCAAGTAAACACTCTGTGTGCTTACTGCTTCTGGCTGTGCTGGGCTTGGTAACAGGGGGTGTATCCTGAGGACAGTGGGGATGGCTACGGCGGCACCGGGACTGCTCCAGTCTGGGTGGCAGTGTGGCTCATGGTCCCTCGTGGCATCATCCACAGGTGGGCTATCTGTAGTTGTGTGAAGGCACATTTGTTACGGTCATTTTTGCCTGTTGCATGAAGCTATTGTATGTGACTTCATCAAGCTTGAGGCAGGGACTTTGGGTTTCTATAAAGTAGGAAAGACTGAACAAAAAGGTGATTTCATAGGCCGAGTGACAGAAGCAGGACCGGCTCTGCAGTGTCTGCACAGTCCTGCCCTTCTCAGAAGACAGCTGTCCTCTGTCGTCTTCATGACACTTTGGGCACACTTCTGAGGTCAGGGAGGGAGAGGTTGAAGCCCTTTGGTAAAAATTGTAAATATAGGTTGGTGACAGTAACTCTGGGCAGAGGGGATGTCAAGCCTGGGAAAAGACAGAGTAGAGGGGATCACTGTGGTACCCATGTTCCTTACTGGGGAGGCTGAAGGTTCCTGGGTAGACTCTCCAGAAATTCCTGATCACATGTGGAGATTAGCTGGGGAAGCCAGCGTGACAGAGGTGACTCTGCTCCTGTTGTGAGCAGGTCAGGGAGATGGGCCCATGATCAGTCACGTCTTTGGTTATAGGAGCTACAGTTATCTCTTGGGGCTTGCCAGTATTTGCACATAGAGATCTTCTGAAGCTGGCCCCTCAGAAAGTGGGGCGAAGTCCTGGAGAGAAATGTAGGTGGACATTCCCTCTCCCTTTCATGAGCTAGTGGGCACAGACTCACCTGCCAGGATGTAGTATTTTCTGATCCTTCTGTTCTACTCGGCTGTGATTACAAAAAGGTCTTTGCTTAGAAGCACTGGACACTGTGAATGCATCTGATCCATGGGAGTCCAGACTCCCAACCGTGCTCAAGTGGCAGGATAGTCCTTCAGCAGTCGTACCTGTCCCTGGCCTATTAAGAGCCAGCGCACACAGCAGCAGGCGACAGCTTCATCTGTGTTTACAGCCACTCTCAGTCACTCACATGACGGCCCGAGCTTCATTTCCTATCAGATCAATGGCATCAGGAGACTTACAGGCATAAGAATCCCGCTGTGAGGGATCTAGGTTGCCTGCTCCTATGAGAATCTAATGCCCGAAGATCTGAGGCAGTGGTGCCAAGGCCAGGGAGCAGCTGCAAATTCAGCTTACCATTGGCAGAGAGGTGTGACTGGTGGTCTCCCTTCAGGGAGACCTGTCTAGACAGACCTGTCTAGTTGTTCAGGGCTCCCAGTAATGTTGGGTTGGGGTGGAAGTATAATTATTCAATGTAATAATAATAGAAATAAAGTATACATTACATATTGTGCACTTGAATTGTCCCCAGATCACTTCAACCTTGTCTGTGGAAAAAGTCATCTTCCATGAAACCAGTCCCTGGTGCCAAAATGATTGGGGACCTATGAGGACCTCTTTCCAGGCTCTGAGAGGTTAGAGAAGGGATGCCAATCAATGGGTCCCCACATTAGGAAGAGTAACTAATGTCCTTTTTCAATCGAAATGATCATTTATAATATCCATGAGCTGGGCAGCTGTCCTGCATGCTGGGCCCTTCCACCTCTGCTGGATGGCCGGGCATGGAATGGGGCCTCTGAGCCATTTTCCCAAATAACCTTCTCCTCCTTTGAGTTGTGCTTGTTGGATTTTGCGTCCCAGCGAGGAGCAGCTGACTCAGACACTGTTGTTGGCTTCGGACCTCTGCCCTTACCCGGGGCTTGTTACCTTTGGCTGTCAGGCTAGGCCCTGCCCACACACCCTTTGGCAGAAGTGCAGAGGTTTGTGTCCTTGGGGAAGAAAATATGGTTGTTGAACAGCCAGCAGAGTGGGCTGGTGGCTCACGGGTGAGGATACTGGCTGGGACTCAGTGTCACCTGGTCTAGGCAGAGGAAATCCTTCTGCAGAGGAAAGGCAGGGAGACCCCTTGGGGATTAAGGGTGGTGACGTGTGGTGAGGAGCTGAGATATCTGAGCAAAAATAGACATGGAAACCAAGCAATGGTGTAGCTGCCAGGAAAGACTGGGGAAGAGCCAGCTTGGCACACCTGCCTGGGAAGCCAAGGGCTGTGGGCTCTGGGCTTTGCAGACACTGTGGGCTGGCATCCCAGAGGCTGGACATCGTTCCCTCTGTCACAGGAGACAGGTCATCTCATAGCCCTGTGTGCTCTTCTTAGAGTGACAGATCTGAATATTGGAATTGGGGAGCCACCTAGAATAGCTAGAATATGTGGGCATCAGGCGAGGCTTGGGATGTTTCTTGCACCGCAGATGTTCAGTGATATCCGCTACCTATTTTAATTTCTTATTTCCCTGTCTCTTATTTACTAATTTCATAAAAGCAGAGTATTATGATTTAGATCTGAGAATGTTCCCCAGAGGTCTTATGTGTTTTGAAGGTGATTGGATCGTGGGGATGCTGTGTACATCTCTGGATTTATCCCTTGGTAGGCTCATAGCTGAATATGCTGTTAGGAAGCAGGGCCTGATTGATTGTGGATCCATCTTGGGAGTAGAGCCTGGAAGGGTTTATTACTGACCTCAGCCCTTCCTCTCTCCCTGCTTCCACCCTGACATGAGCAACTGTCTTCTGCCAGACCCTTTCTCTGTGGTATTCCTGCCTGTGAGCCAGAAAAAACACGGACTCAACCCACTGAAACCACGAGCCAACATAAACCTTTCTTCTTAAACATTGTGAACATCAGGCATTTTGTCCTTGCAACAGAAAAATGACTAACTCACATGTGTGAGTTAGGTGTGAAGGGTACTTGTTTTTTCATTGATCTTTACTTCGTCATTCACGTACTCCTGAAAAGAATGATAAAAAACCTACCTCTATGACTTTTGTAAGTTATTATCCAAATGTTTTCATCAAAAGATTAAGTTGACTTCTTCTGGGAGCAAATAAAAATGTGCACCATACGGTGAGATGAGATGGCAATTAGAATGAATGTGAGTTGATAAAAGAGATTTCCACTATCTTACTGAACAAAATACATCAACTCTAAAAACAATCTTCCATGATTTTTATGTGAATGTTTTACACAAAGTATCTCAATGGCTTTGTTAGTCCCACAAAGCATCCTATTGATTTCTGTAAAAACAAATGATACCAGCCTAAACTGATTCTGCTGTTCCATGTTCAGACTGTTACAATTTAGTTCCAAAGACATTATTGCAAGCCAAGCTCACCATTGGCTAAAATACTGATCAGGAACAAGGGACGGGAAGCCCTGTGCCTCTATAGGTCTTGACTAATTGTAACAGTAATGTTCCATTAGGAAAATAGTGGTTCAGGGGCCAAATAAATGTGCTGTGAGCTAGACCTGGGCTGAGCTCCACTGGTTATCCAGCTGCAGGCCTCAGTGCCTTCGAGACTGCACATCCAGCCGCTCTACGAAGGCTGCACTTCCTATTCCAACACAAACTTCCTTGAAGTGTAGCGGTCCCCGTGGGACTGAGCTTCTACCTAGCAGCAGTGGCACCCTCAGGAAAACTTCTCATGTGTGCCTCCTCTTGGACTCTGTCCTCACCCCCCCACCTCATACTCACTACTGGCGCCCTGGCAATCCATCTCAAAATCTGCTCCTGGGAGAGCTCAAGTTAAGACATGCAAATCCCTCTGGTAAATGTGGACAGCAGTTACTCAATCTGGGGACAATGGTATGCATTATTTAATGGCAGCTACACCAGAAAGCACAGTCTTTATTCTTTATTCTTCTTATCTCTCGCCAGGGCTGGTTCTTCTCTTCCTGCCCTTCCCGGAAAGGAGCTGGGACAGGGGCCCAGTGTGGCTCCAGCCTCTACTCCCTACTGCCTGGGAAAGGAGAAACGCCTGACCCGATTGAAGAATTTGGGAGGAGGAGCCGAGGGAAAACAAACTCCTGTGTGTTGCTTCTCTACCTTCCTGCCCCAGTTACCCCAGCGCCTGTCTTCTGGGTAGTCACAGTTGTGTGCGGTCAACCACAAAGGCAAGCTAGCTCACGTCTGGTGGCAGTCATTTTATGCAGTAGACAGGTACAGAGGGAGAGGGAGGAGGCCCCCTAAAAAAGGAGAAGGAGCCCTCACCTGGCCACCCCCATGAAGAGTAGGCCCATCGATTCTCATGACAGATAAAGAATTTCAGGCTGTGTCAGTGAGAGGCTTGGGCCGATGTGCGAGGCAGAGCCGAGAAGTGCCCATGCGGAGAGCGCGGTGCTCGGGGGAGAGGCGCGTTGTGGGGCGGGGTGGGAGGTACATGCGGCCGTGAGGCATCCTGCAGGGTGGGCGAGCGGAGATGTTGTGCCTAAAATGGTCTTTGAACCCCCGAGTTGGTGTCCTCCTCTTCACGCCAGGTTGCTGTGCTTTACAAACTGGTCTGCTCTATGGTCACATTGTGCCTTGAAGGGATTTGGAGGTTTGAAGCCTGGAAGAAACCAAACCACACCAAACCAAACTCCGGGAGCACAACCAGCCTCCCTGCTAACAGCGACAAGCCAAAGCAGCGAGACTCCCGAGAGCAGATGGGACTCCCCTTGTGACTTGGGCCGGCCTCGGCACACCGGGCGCCTCGCCGGCTTTCTCCCTGGCTTCCTTTCTGCCAACCGCCCTCCCAACACACATCTCAGCTTCCCTCAGGGCCCGAGGCTGGCGCTGGCGCCCTGTGTGTGCTCAGAGCTTCAGGCTGCCTCAGAGTTGCGATCGTTTGATTTACAGTTCTTCTTTTTTCACTTTACCATATGCAGAAGCAGTGCTCATTCTGTAGAAATGCTCATGCGACATCAGATTTCAGATTCTGATCTTTCCCTGGGTGAGAAGGCGCTAAGTGACATCCACCACGAAAATGCAGGATGGCACCCTTTGCGCAGCCCCCAGATCCCCAGCCGGCCATCTATCCCCAGGGGACACTGGGCTGCAGCCTACGCAGGGTGAGGAGGTTCAATGCGTTTCAACATAAGACGCTGCGATTCAACCCCTGGCAGGTCACAGCGCACTGTGCCGCTGTAGTGAAGTGCATGGGTTGGTTGACCCATCACCGGGAAGGGGTTGATTTGGATGAGGTGAGTCTACGTCTCTGTAGACTTAGAGGAAAGCTGGCAGCGCCCACCCACGTGTGGTGGGCATCTCCAGTCAGTGGAAGGCTTTGAGAGGAAAGACTGAAATGGAAGGAATTTCTCTCCTGACCGACTCAAGGTTGCAGCGTAGACTTTGCTCCAAATCCCAACCCTCTCCCAGCCTGCTTGGCAGATTTCAGACTTGCTGGTCCCTCAAATCTCTGTTTGTTTTGTTTCTCTGGAGAAACCTGGCTAATAGAGCCACCAGAGGTGACGGGTTCTTTCTCTGGAAAAACACCATCTGCAGTACCCCCTTTTCTGCAGCTGAGGACATACCTCTGGTGAGCGTGATGAATGTGGGTGTGTGAGTGGGTGTGGAGGTCAGGAATGTGGAGCTCGGGAAATCTTGGGGGGTTTTCCTTGTCTGGACAGAACCCCTCACTATTCTGACAGGCGGGGGAGGTCCAGCACCTTTATCTGCCTTTGAGCACCTGCTGCTACACTCTGTCTCAACAGGGAAGCTAGTGACTGTGGTCTTCTAGAGGGGCAAGAGCTTTGGGCCCACTTGGCAAAGCAGCAGGTGTCTGTGGGAGGGTGAGGAATTTCCTGGAGACTTATCATGTCCAAAAACACAGTCACACCCCTGCAGGACCTGTACCTTCCTGTCTCAGGAGAGGTTTTTGTGGAGACCCGCAGGCACGGATCCGTGCACGTGCTGAGGTGTGCACACAGGACACAGATCTCTCCTTGCTTACTTACGTTTTACTTCAAGAGTTTTCTGCCATTGACTTGAGTCCTGAAAGTTTCTGTTATGGGCTGAGTGAAGTTCTACTCTCGTCCCCTTAACTTTTACTTTATTTTATTTATTTATTTTTTTTGGTACTGGGGATAGTGGGATAGAGTCGAGGGCTTTCAAATGGAGCTACATCGCCAGCTGCAATTTTAGTTTTCATTTTAAGGCAGGTTTTTGCTAAGTTGCTAAGTTGCCCAGGCTGGGCTCAAACTTGTGATCCTCTTGCCTCGGCCTCCAAGAGCGCTGGTACGATAGGCCGGTACCATTAGGACCTGGCTTCCCCTCAGGTTCTTTTGCTGAAGTCCTAATTCACATTGTGTCAGAGAGCGATGGTGGTTGTAAATGAGGTATTTGGAAGAGGCTGTGAGGGTGGTCCTCACCAGTAAGACGAGGTGTTACAGGAAGAGGAGACCGTGACTCAGACCCGTGGAGGGGTGGCCACGTGATGACAGGGAGAAGAGGCCAGCAGTGAGCCTGAGGAGGGACCAACCTTCCGACACCTTGATCTCAGACGTTGACCTCCAGAACTGCTAGAAGATACACTTCATGGGCGACGGCTCCTAGACTGTGGTGTCAGCGATGGCAGTCCTAGAAGCTAGCATCGGAAGACCCCTCCCTGGGTCACTAGAACCTAACATGCTAAGGTCCCCTCCCTGGGTCAGGGCTCAGGGACTGCAGGTTAAGAATCGCTGGTTGGGACTGGCGTGGGCTGACCCTCGGTCCTGCCCACGGGTCCAGTGCACTATGGCCCAATGGCTGCCCACTGAGGCACTGGACCCCAGTTTCTCTGCATTTCTGGCCTCAGCTGGGGCTGCTGATTCCTTGCTGAGGTACTTAAGAGGACCAGGAAGCTGCCTCCCTTGGGAGTCAGCCTAACTTTCCCTCTTTCTCCTCCCCTTGGCTCAGGGAACGTCTTCCTGACCCTGGGCCTGTTCTGTTGGGACGGTGGGTGACAACCCGGCCACCCCGCTGTTGCTGCCACCAAGCCCTTCTCCTTTACCAGAGCAGTAAAGTCTGAAGTCTCCCGAGACCTGAGCTCCTGTGGGCCGACGCAGCTGAGCCTCTGCCTTCATTCCGCTGTGTCCTGCATCCTGCAGGGGCAGTGGGCACAGAGCGCACCTGCGGAGCAGGAAGAAGAAGTTAGATATCTCTGCTAGCGTACAGGTGGCTGTGTTGTTTCCCTGAGGTACTGGAGATCAAGCCTGGGTCTTCACGCTGAGCCACCTCCCCGCCCCATTTTTACTTTATTTTTGCTAAGTTGCTCATGTTAGGCTCAAACTTGTGATCCTCCTGCCTCAGCCTCCCAGAATGCAAGGATTACAGGCCTGGTTCTTCTCTGGGCCCGGCTGCATGTGACATGGCCTGGAGGGTAGTACACTGAACTCTGTCATGGACATACTCCAGAGGCTGTACACATGAGGTATCAAGTCTGTGTATTGCCGGAGTCCTGAATCAGAGATCGCACTTAAACAAGAGCCACGTGGTTCAGTTATCCAAAGCTTTGCAGAGCACCGTGTCCAGAAGTCTCATGGAGGTAGCTGCGGGACAGTGAAGTGACCAGAGCCAGCAGCATCTGTGATCTGGAAAACTCCCTAAGCGGCTTACAAATATGACCGATTTAAGCTTTACATGGGTGTGTCCAACCTGTGGCCCACAGATTTTTTTTTTCACTTGGTTTTTTAATATTCTAATGAAAAATACTTTTTAAAGTTTCAGTACTTAGCTATGATCCATCAACTGTTATATATTTGACATGTGTGCCAAGGCAGTTTCTGTTCCCTCAAAGAAACAGGGGCCAAAAAAAGGGAAGGGCAGGCCTTTACAGGAAACTGAGGCAGAGAAAAGTTACTTGCTTTGAGGAGTGATGCCCATGAGAGACACGAACTGCCGCTCAGAGGAGGGTCTTGGCTGCAGAGCAGAGAAAGCCTGCCCAGTGCGGGCTCCCAGGGCTGAGTGCTCAGCCATTATCTCTGAGATGTCCTTCAGGGCTGCAAGACACGCTCTCTGGTTTCAGGTTTTGTGTCCTTGCCACGCCACCATGGGGACCATTTCTCCCAGCCTGTCCCCATCCATCGCCTCTTGGTACAGAGCCTGAAATGGCTCAAAGGATCACTCACTGCAAAGGACACAGAACGGAGCACCTCGTCCTTCCCATGAGAGTGGGACCGTACGCTGGAATCGGGGGGAGATGGGGCCAGTGTAGGAGAGGGACCCGCTGTGGTTTGAACGTTGGTGTCCTCCAAAGTATGTGCTGACATTGAACTGCCACTGTAGTGGTGTTAATGAGTGCGATCTCGCGGACGGGATCAGGCCACGGGGTCCCACCCTTGAGAATGGTTTAAGGACATTAGCATGACAGCGGCGTGTTCCTGTGAGTCTGCTCCCCTACACAGCATGAAGACCCCCAGCAGGTATGGACCCCTTGACCTTGAACTTCTTAGACTATAAGAAGCAAATCTCTGTCCTTCACAAATTATCCAGTCTCGGCCATTAGCACGGCAATAGGAAATGAACCAAGACAGGAGCCAGGTGAATTCTGTTGTCGCTAGCCTTGCGATACCCAATGACACTTGATGTTCGGGCCTTTAACTGCGGGATGAGGAAGGGGAGTGGCCAAGTGCTAAGGCCTCTCTCAGTGTAGGGAGTGTGTTCTAGCAAGCCACAGGTGAGTCATGGGGCGGCCAGGCCTGGGGTGGGAGTGCCTGGGAGGTGGAGGTTCTGCTTGCACGGTTTATCTGCCCCCTGGCTACATAATCAGGCTCGTGTCTTGAAGGCAATTTGGGGGCTGCTGATTCAGGTGTGAGGTGGGCCAGGGCTGCCTTGGGGAGGCTGTGCGGGGCCCCGGAGGTCAAATGGTGGTCGCGAGCTAAGACTTTGTTTAAGTTGAGCTTTCTAGCTACTGGGGGGAGTGTGCTTCCTGCTCCTCTCCTCTTCCTCCTTCTCCTTTCTGTTTTTCCCTGATTCTGTATGAGGTGGATGTTAAAGGTGCCTGCTGGATGGCAGCTTCTGGGCTCAGACTCTGAGATTAACAAACCTGGCTGAGCACCAGCCCAGCCACCTCCCAGCTGGGAGACACGGGCAATGGCTTGGCTATAGGAAACCTCAACTCCACCACATTCGTAGCATTGTGATATCATAATGATTCCTGAGTTTTGGATGATGAGGTTATAGGACGTGTGGGCGAGATAGGGCCTGGAATTGACTCAGAGTCATGAGCTGCCTTCAGAGCTACTGAAGTCAGGAAGGTTTTTAGTGACCTAGTCATCAAGCCCCTCTCCATTCTGCTCCTACAGATAAATTCACCCAGCCATGCAACCTCCTTAGCCATTGCCTCAGGCCCTTATCCCTCTTGAGTGGTAGGCTCCGATGTCTCACTAGCCAATCACACACTTTCTCACCAGCCATTAAATGACAACACCTTCTTGCTACTACAAGATCTGGTGCTCACAGCCTCGAGTGCTCGCTCTGTTCCTAGCACAGCCCCATGTGGCCCTGCGTGGCCTGCGGCACCCTCCTTTCTTAGACTCGTGTACATGTGTGGGTGTGATAAGCTGCTGTCAATCTCACCTGCTGAGTGCTAGGTGTGATGTGTTTGGTCACAACAGCTGGGATCCCACCCACATCCCCACCTCAGCGGGGTGGCTAGGCGGGTGCCCTTCACCCATGGAATCCTTAGACGCTGAGAGAGACTGAAAACCTGGCTCGTGTTGGCCATTGTCTTATTATTGTTGTCACTATTTAGAAGAAAAATAAGCAAACTTCCATGAGATTTGACTAGTCAGTAAGTTCAGCTCATAGGGCTCGGCTTAGACTCCGCCAGAGAGCTCTTCTAGAATTTTCTTTTTCTCTTCAGCCTTGACAAAGACTCCTTAGCATGCAACTCTGGAGCAGATGACAGCTTTGCGTCTTGACGTCTTCACTGAAAAGGCAGTCATGGCTTCACGGAATGTCTGAGCATCAAGGTTCACGTAGGAGATAAAGATGCCAGGGGCTGAAGGGGTTGACTGTAGTCACACGGGTAGTTCAGTGCATGAGTGCAGAAGTCAGATCCTCTATTCCAAGTGTTGTTCCCTCAGTTACTCCTGTCTAATCAGGGGACGAGTCACTGCTGAGGTAATTGGAGTCTAAGATAACCATCACTCAGTAGGCCTCTACCTGCCCTGAGCTGCCGTAAGGAAACAATCAGTACAGGGCACAGGGGTCCGCTGTCAGGTGCTTCTGCCCTGGGTGGGCTGGAGGCTGAGGGCCTCTCAGCTGTAAGTCACATGAAACCATTTCTGGGGGTCAATGGTCCATCTGAAAGTTCATTCAAAGTTAAAATAAAACTATAACTCAAACCAGATGTCACACTTCACTAATTTGGTGTTTCAAAGTTCAGCAGTCAAAGCAGCACACTCTAAGGGGAGAGAGAAGTTCACTCCCCTCCTCCTCTGCCCTGCTGAGTTCTGGCCCCTCCTCATTGTCTCCAATGGAAGGACCCAGAATCAGGTCTGCCCCGTTGAGGCTGGAGGACCTCATGCCCTGGACACCTGCAGCCCGACACGAGCCCGCTGCCTTGCTCCTTTGGCCTGGATCTGGGCGCTGGTGTCTAAATCCGGAGGGTCTGAAGTGACGTCTTTCAGTCACTACTGCCAATAAGGCGTGGCAGGCTAATGTGACACGCCTGGTGGGACCTGACCCTCCACCTCTGTCCGGTGGCCGCAGAAGTGTCACAACTCCCAGAACACGTGGCTTAGACTGAGCCTTCATCTCGGCCTTGGCTCTGCCTCATGCATGGTTCAGCCCCTCAGCAAGCTCAGCCAGGAGTGGGTCTCATCAGAGTCCTATCAGGCCCTGATGTCACTGTCATCCACGGCAACGTTTCTTCAGGCTGCGGTTGGGCCACTGCTGTGGCTGCGCTGGTAGATTTCTGCCCTAGGCAACACAGCAGACCTAAAATTCTCCGTCCCTTCTCCCGTGGTAAGTGCAGACTCATGCAATAAATCAAAAATATATTTAGCAAGGTGATGATTTTTAGAGGTGCTGCAGACACAGACCGAAAGACGGAAAATCTTAGCTCCGTGGAGCTGGTAATGCCAGCCAATATTTCTACAAACTTCTAAGACCTAAAACTTCCGGTTTTATTACTGCCACGATAACAGGTTGTAGCTTAGCGACTCACCCCCAACAACCACCCTGCCCACCTCCAGTTGCACATCCCTCCCGCCCTCCCTCCAGCCCGCACCCCATTCCAAGCACCCCACAGGCACCGCACTTGTTACATTTAGAGAGAGGAGAGTGTACGGGGTGCCATGCAGGTGGAGTCCTGGGCCCAGGGACACGCTGCCTGCCTGAGAAGCAGCAGCCACAGAGCCTGGAGCGGTGCAGCAGGGCGCAGCCTCACGCCAAGCCTATCAAGCTAATCGTCTCGCCCACCTCTCTTTCACATTGCTAGAGATTTCTGAGTGCATTCCTCGAGCACATTGGGACTGCCCACAAGTTGGGATTGAGGAATGGGTGAGTGGTAGCGTTTACAAAATGGTGACCATGAAAGACAGTTTGTAACTGGTCCTCCTCAAAACACTGTGCCTCACTTTGAACACATGTGCCCTGTTGTCATTCTTGTTACATGTGGAAGCAGCCCTTGTCTTAGTTACTTTTTCATTGCTGTGACTCAAAAATACCTGACACCCACAAATTTAGGGGAGGAAGGGTCTATTTTAACTCACAGTTTCAGAAGGTCACAGTCCACTCGGGCAGCCGGCAGCCGTGGAAGTACACAGCGGAGGCAGAGGAGGAGGCGGCTTCTCACGGCATCACACACAGGAAGCTAAATCCTATCAAGTCCAGTCTCTCCCCAGAGGAGAAAGCTGTAACAATCTTTCTTCTTCCTTCCTTTTATACAGCTCGCTTTCCCAGTTGGGCCTCCCACATCTGGGTGGCTGCTCTTCTACCATTCACTGGCCCACAAATCACTCTAATCTAGGCTGGTTCCTAACTGCCTAATCAAAGCTGGTTAATTGCCCAATCTAGGCGTGGTTCCTTAACTCTAATCCAGGTATGGTTCCCGATTGCATCAAGTTGACAGAATCTCTCCAATGGTCACAGTCCTGGAGGTCCTATTTCGTGGGTGACTTTGGAGATTTTGTTGTGGCCTCCTCCGTATCTTGACTTGATTCAAAATATTTCATTCTGACACTGAGGTGAGCCAGAAGTCACCCAGTGTCAGATCTGCTGAATAAGGTGACTAAGGGTGTGCCACTGGTGTGTTTTTAGGAGCTTCCGAACGTGGACCTCATCCCGACAGGTGAACACCCCTTGGGACACGTTGTGAGTGCAGAATCTCAGGACCCACCCAGGTCTAATGAATCCAGACTTCCATTTTTTAACTTACTCCCTAGCGTTCAAGGCACACATTAACTATTTATTTATTTATTTATTTATTTATTTATTTATTTATTTATTTGAGACAGAGTCTCACTCTGTAGTCCAGGCTGTTTCTGAACTCACCATATAGTCCTGGCTGATCTTAAATTCATGGCAATCCTCCTGCCTCAGCCACTCAAGTGCTGGGCACCCTATAGGGAGCGGGAAGACGCCTCAAGACCCCTTGGCCGCAGAGGCTGAAGGAAGAAGACACATGAGAAATTGCAAATATTTCTGGAAGTTTGGAGATGTAATGACTGGGAAAGGAAAGACAAGGGACAGGGTTACTGGGAGCCTCATCCTAGAGAGGCATCAATCCCTCATTCAGACACTGGATCTTTATTTTAAACAAGGATCCCAAACCCGGAGCCACAGACTGGTTGCCATTCTATGGCCTGTTGGCATCCAGGTTGTGTAGCAGGAGTGGGCTGTGGGCCAGCATGTGAAGCTTCAGCTGTATTTACAACCACTCCCTGTCACTCCCACGGCACTTGAGTGCTACTTCCGGTCACACCAGCAGCAGCATTAGGTTCTCAATGGAGCACGAATCCTACTGTGAACTGCACACCTGAGGGATCTAGGTTGTGGCTCCTGTGAGAAGTTGATGCCTGACGATCAGAGGTGGAGCTGGGGCAGTGATGCTGACATTCTTCTGTTCCCTGCTTCAGTGGGGAAAAAAATGCCTTCCATAAAACAGGTCCTGAGTGACAGAAGTTTGGGGATCACTGTTCTCTGTAAGGAGAAGTTAATGTGCTCACATTTCTCATTGAGGATGACCATCCTGGATACTGCGTGGAAAGTGAGTGAAGGGAAAGAGACTTGAGTCTTAAGTCTTCAGCTAGTGCAAAAGGCACCTGTTTATAAACTCTAACAGCTGGAGAGGGACGACGCGGCCTGAGCTCTGAGAGAAGGGCGGGAGTGGAAGAGGGGACACTGGCTGGGGTGCGAATCCTGGCGCAGGGTGGACAGAACCAGCGCTGGACTGCAAGCTGCTTGGGAGTGGGAGGAATGAAGGGTGGCCCTCGGGTCCCCAGGGCTGGAGGAGGGCTTGGGGGGGAACACAGTGCCCAGGAGAATTGTCTTTAGCATAATGAGCCACTAGATTCAGCAGAAGGACACAAGCAGGAGGACCCCATCAGTCATTCAGCACCACGTGCCGTGTGCAGCATCCCCTGGGGGAAGCACACTAGAGTGACAGGCTTGCTGAGGAGGCACTTCCAGCCCTCAGGGTAGGAGACCCCTAGCCCCCAAAACAGTGGATGCTGAGCAATACAATGAGCCTGGGGGTCAAATTTTTTAAGTCTCTCAAAGCCAATCAGCAAGCATTATGGATAGCAGTCAAGAGAGGATGCCTGGTACGTGATTAACTTGCGGAGCGTACAATTGACCTCTGGCTGCTTGAAAATTGTGTTTAAAACTCCTCTTGAATGTGGAACAGTAAGGTAAGTTTCAAGAAGAAATCTCTTCTTCCTCTTCCATTCGCTTGCTGTCATTAGGCGCCGTGTCAGTCAGCTTTCTGTCACTATGACAAAATTCCCGAGATGATCAAGTGAAAAGGAGGAAGGGCTTAGTTTGGATCACGGCTTCAGAAGTTCCAGTCCATGGTTTCTTGCTTGGTTCTGTTGCTTTGGGCCTGTAGTGGCACAGTACATCATGGTAGGAGCATCTGGTGCATGAGGCCTGTCTGATTCATGGTGGCCAAGAAGCAAAGAAAGATGAAAAAAGGCCAGTGTCCCAGTGTCCTTTTCAGAAGCATGCTCCCAACGACAACTTCCTCTCATGAAGTCCTACCTACTAAACAGACCGCCGCCTTCTTCCAATCGCAATTGGAGCTGAAGAAAGACCACGCCTCTAAAACATGTGCCTTGGGGACATTCAGGACTCAAATTACAGTAGCTCCATAAGCTCTGAGAACCAGAAGCCATGTGTGATGGTGAGTCTCAGTGTGCATGGGTACAGCTTCCAGGCAGCTGCAATGTTACCGGAAGAGAGTGCCTATTCACCGCAGAACCTGGGAATCTGAGACAGGAATACTCAATAGTGACTGGAGCAGAAGCCTTCGTATCTTCCCCGGAGTAGAATCCTTTGCTGGTTTCTTCCCATGACTCTGCTTGGCAGGAAGGCTGAGTGTAACTGAATGGTGATGAAATCAACAGGGAAGAGGGATGATGTGGGTTGGGTGGTCTTCACAAAGGTAAGTGAATTGGGTGGTCTGTAATCTAAGGGGAAATTTGGACACAGAGATACAAAATAAGAGGAGAGGCAGGGGAATGCCACGTGAAGATGGAAGCCGAGAACAGAATTGCACTCCCCAAAGCCCAGGAATTCGAGGGCTGCCCAAAGCAGGAAATGCCCAGAAACGATCCTTACCCTATGGGTTTTAGAGGATTTCCAATGTGTCACTTCTACAAAGGTGATGCAATCCATTTGTGTTCTAAGCCACTCTGAGTAAAGTGATTTGTTAGGAATTTGCTGAGGAAAAGCATCTGTTTTCATTTCTTTACAAACTGCCTATTGCCTAGTCAATATGAACATGGCGACCACCACACTTGAAGGACCCATTTTGGAATTCAAGTAGTAAAGTGTCCAGTTTGCATGCGTAGATGTTAAACGAAGAAAGGACCCGCCTTGTCTGAGGTGAAATATGCATGTGTGGCCTTGGGGACAGGCCGACTCTTGGCTTCCTTCCCTGGGAGGCCCAGACGTGCTCTCTGGTTCCAGCTCTCTCTCCCTCTGAGGAGAGGGGGAAATGGTACAGGCCACGAGTCCCTATCCAAGTCTACCTTTCTCAGAGCCAGCTCTCCACAGATTTTTTTTCTCCAAGGAAAAGTTCCAGTGCTTCATCCAGTTCCACTCTTGACATCTTGGCATGTGAAGTCTACCCTTCATCTGTTGCCCCAGAAATAAGATTTCTACCTCAGTTCTTCCCCTAATTTAGAGTCTCTGCTCCTGAAACTTTACTCCCTCACCCCCTACCCATTCCTGGGGACTCACCTCCATATCTTTCCTGTTTGCCACTCCCTTTATCTGCTTGCTGTCTTGCTATAGTTTGGAGCTTAAATGTCCCCAAACAACCCATGTGTTAAGGGACTGGTTCCCTGGGTGGCACTAATGAGAACCTTTAGGAGGTGGGGTCCAGTGGAAGAGCCTTAGGTCACGGGGGAGGCTAGGAGATGCTGGTTCCTTTTTGCTTCTCTCCCATGAGGTGAGCGGTTTTGTTTTACCAGAAGCTCCTGCCATAATGTGCTGTCTTACCCCAAACTCAAGGCAACTCAGTCAATTTCCATGGACTAGAATTTCTAAAACTGTGAGCTAGTATAAGCCTTTTCTCTTTATAGGTTAACAGTCTCAAGCGTTCTGTGATAGTGACGCAAAACTCACTAATATATTTCTCATGGAGTGGAAAGCTCCGTAGACAGATCTTCTCTCATGCCGACGTGTATCTGTCAGAGCATTTCCGCCGAGTCTGCTTCGAGAGATCTCTTGATCTCTTGTCTTGTTTTTTCCAACTCTTCTTGGTGTCCGGATCTAGCCCAGTCCTTCCCTAGGTCTGGCCTTTATCACAGCAGTACTGCATGTGCCGGGGCCACTCTTGTCCCTGTTAGACCCATAAATTCTGTGTCTGATTGCAGCTGGTTGTGTTGATTCTGCAGGGCTTGCTTACGTCCACAAAGCTCTCTTTGGCTTTCGGTTTAATCAGCCAAGACCTTGGACTGAATATCTTGGAGTTTCCGGAAGAGCCCAAGAGAAATCCTTGCAAATGTTTTCAGGGTGCAGCAGAACAATCAGCTGGAAGCTTAGCCGCTTTGTCCGCACTCCAGCACTCTAGCAAAGTCCCTTCGTATTTGCACTACTTCCCTTAGAATAAATTCAACACTCACGGGTCAGGTCTGTGATGACACAGCCACTCAACCGTAGCTTTGTTTTCGATTGATTAAACAAACCAAACAAACAAACACTTGACTCCTAAGCAAATGTTGCTTTGCTCCAAAAGCAATCAACCACCAAAACCCCCAGGTGTTTTTGGATGTGTGTTGCCACGATCTGATTCACCCGGGACTCAGGCCAGGAGGTGGAAAAGATGTCAGGCCCTTACTTTTACGGATCTGGCTTTCACTTCTTGCTAGATACGTAACAACGGACATCAGTCTTGTCCACCGCAAAGTGAGTGTCGGAAGAGTGCCTGCCTGTTCCATGGAGTCTGGTGTAGTCTTGGTGCAGGAAAGAACTTTTGAACCAAATTAGATGCCTGTGATGGGTTACCACCCCCCTCCTTGGGAATTTCTTTATCCTGGACACCACATGTCTGGTCTTGGCGGTGATCCTTGCTGAGCTCGAGGGCTGTGGGTTCAGTTTTGATCTCACTGTGTGGCACGCACACACCTCTGCATATTTTGAACTGGTCACTTTATGTGATCTCCATTTTCTGTTCCCTTGTCCAGGTGCTCAGCCCCTAGGTAACAGAGCTTTTGAAGCAAGCTACCCCTGCCGGCACTCTGCTCACTCCCAGCCGTGGCCTCTTCCAGGGTGGTCCATCCTTCTCTCACTCGCCAGGCCTGACTTCGACCTACTCCACAGTGAGATCCCCATGCTGGAAATTCAGGAGTCAGAGCACGGAGCCAGAAGGGAGAGCCCCAGTGGCCTTGTCACTCCGCCTCGGTGAACTGTAGGGTCTTCTGTATCGTGTGGGGAACGTGAGACCTTCCTACCTCCTTCAGTGGGTAGACAAAGAAATAGTCAGTGTTTGAAGTTTTAATTTTTTAAAAAAATATTCAGAGTCCTGTGAGTGGACTATTTGCTTCTGCATGTCTAAATTGTGAGCAAATATTGAAACATGTTATATGGTAGTAGTAGTGGTGAGGTGTGTGTGTGTGTGTTGGTGTGTGTGTGTGTGGCTTATGTGGGCAGCACGTGCACGCTGGCAAGAGAGCACATCACAATACTTTCCATCATGTAGCCACCAACATGGCTCGTGAAGAGGAAGGTAAGGAGCGTGGCGCCTTTTCTTGGCTGGTGGAAAACTGTGCTTCTATTGTTTGTACCAAAATTGTGGCTGGTCTTTAACTCAGCGCTGGATATGTTTCACAGGGTTTACAGAGAGGTGTGCTGTCCAGAACAAGTAAAATTTTTAATAGACTTTAAATGTTCTCCCTACCAAAAATAAGCAAGTGAGGTGATAGGTGTATTAACTGGTTTAGCAGAATCCTCCCGCAGTGTATCCAGGGATGACAGTGTCACTCTGTACCCTGTAAATCTATGCCGTCAGTAGTGAACTAAAATTTGAAAACTTAAGTAAAAACGAAGTGAGCCAGCATGAGTGAAAGATTTCTTTTTTTAAAAAAACAAAAGAGCCGGAGTTTTTGGCCTATTCAATACAAGGGAACTAAAAAATTTGCAGGAGAAAAGTCCCTTTGGACTGGAAAAACATACAGGATTACTCACAGACTGCACACTACAAATTATAACACGGTATTAATTTCAAATAAGAGAATAGAATAATTTAGAAAAGAATAACTTGAGAAGAATATGAGGCTGATGTGAAAAATTAAACCATTAAGCTTGTTTTGTCTGAGATTTTTGGAGGCAGGTGCATGAAATCCTGCATTTCTGAGAAGGAATGCTGCGGCTGCTGGCAGGTGGGCTGTATCCTGGGATCAAGGCTCTGGTGCCGGATCAAGGCTCCCCTGCCTTTTCCCCAGGGCCTGCACTGTTGCCTGAGTGCTCTTCGGTTTTGGACATGGACAGCTGATGTCTCAGCCAAGGTCACCTCCCCACCTCCAGGGCATGCGACCCTAGTGATAATAAATAGATAATAACGTAAGTCAAAGAATTCCATGCAAGTTAGAATTAATCCAGTGTGTCTCACTCCCTACTATCATTTTTGTGGTTCCAGCTTAATGTGTGTGCATTTTTTAGAGAACAGTTTTGTTTTTGCTTTTTTTTTTTTTGCCCAAATAAAATCTCCAAATGTGACTTCCTACTGTGGGCACAGCCTTGTTTACATCCAAAGGCCGAAGGTCAATCGAAGAATAAAGGCTTGCCACCTCCGAGACTCCTGTAAGGAGGAAGTAGTCAGGCCTCCCAAAGAGAAGATACTCCGATGAGTGATTGCTTGCGGAGCGCCCGGAGTGGTGGCACACCCTAGTTGTAGGCACCTGTGTTGGTGTCCCCAGGAAACAGCAGGTTGGATAACAGGTGTGTGTCTCTTGGCTGAGTGATCTCTGCTATGTGGGTTTTGAATAGGTCCATTGATTTACAGTCACATCTGCAGCTGAGCCTCTAAAACTTGTACCATTGCCCACCCCCATTTCCTTTTAATCCATCAAAATAAAGGAGCCATGGGACATAGTGGCCTTTGGGGAGGGATGAAGGCTGAAATTGCGCTGTTACCCAACGATTTGGTCTCCAATCACTGACCACGAAGAAAGATATTCAGGAACTTGACAGCACTGGGCAAAAGAAGGAGAAGAGGTAGGGATCCCCCTTTCTCTTCTGACGTTAGAAAGGAAGAAAATAAGATCCTTTAGGCTCTGACCTAAAGCAACACCTTGGTGAGATTTGAGGACCTGGTCACCCTCAAATGATAGTGGTTACCACCATCGGAAAAGGTCATTTTCCTTGGGTTTGTACCCTGAGACTTCTAAGGATGAGTTAGATCTCTCTTCGTCTTGGTTGTCACCCCAGCTAGACTGAGAGACTGAAGAGAGGTGGCCGCACTGTAAGGATCCCGAGCTCATCCGTGGTTTGACCCATGGATGACTGCTAGCTGAAGGGCTGTGTGAAGGTGGGGACCATCATAGCTAGGGGAAGTGGGTCAGGGGACACGGCCTTGGGATTCTATCTGGTCCTTGGTCCCTTCCTCTTAGCATCTCCTCCTGTTCTGTGTCCGAAATGTCACGGGTTAGGCAGCGCTGTCCTCATCCTGCTGCCATGATGATTCTGCGCTGGAGCCAGCCAACCACAGGCCGAAACTCCCAAACTCTGACCCGAGCTCGGCCTCTCGTCCTTTAGTCCTTTAGATCGCAAGTGTCGGCTACTTTGTCCCAGCAATGGGAACGCTGGCTAATACACACCGATACGAGTCCAAAGAAAGAAGAAACCCAGAACCACGAGACTGGCTTTTTTGTGAGAACTATCATCTCATGGGTTATACTTACAGACATTCTATATACCAAAAAAGGAAAAAAAAAAGTGATGGACACACGTATGAAAATAAGAAATGACTAAGTAGACATGTGAACTCGTAGAATGCTACGTCCACATCTAAAGCAATTATTGAGTCGCGGGCTTAGAGGTGCCAGGTGGATGCATCCTAACACCTGAATGTGCGGCTGCTGGTTCCTTGTCAACATTACAGGGGCAAAAGCTCTGCCTTGTCCTGACTCTGCCTCACAATCAGTCTCCTGTTAAAGCAAATCGAAGCCCGAGATCAGTTACGAGTCAGTGACGTCAGTTACAACCCCCAGTGACGTAGGTCTGTAGTCCCAGAACGCTGGGAAGCTGAGGCAGATTGAAAGTTTGCACCCAGCCTGGGCAACTCCAAGACACCATGTCTCAAAAGTAAAAATAGGCGTGCAAAGATCTTGAGTTCCATCCCTCAGCCTCCCTCAAGGGCCACTTACCGAAGCACAGCATCGAGCTTAGATGCGGTTCTCTATCTAAAGGGAGAGGGCAGTCTGGTCAAGATTTTGGCACGCAGGTCTCTGGGAGAGTGCCTGCCAGCGAGGTCCGCATGCCACGTAAGATCCTCATCTCTGCTCCCTCCCGTGGATGTCACTAAGCAGAGCCTTGGAGAAGGTCCTCTTGGAATAGAAGTCCTGTTTTCCAAAGCTTCCTTTTCGTAACTGAGCATTCCATGACATCCTACAGAAATAATTCCTCCCAAACAGATCCGAGCTGGCTCCTCTCCTGTCGGCCTCTGCCCACGGCGCTCCATCCGCTTCCTTTTGTGCTCCTGGCAGCTTGTTTTGGTTAAAAAAAGAAAGTCTCTGGTCCGATCATACTTCCTGTCACAGCAACCTGGATTCATACAACATCCTCACTCCTGCAACGCGATTGTGGGTGAAAGAGTAGAGTAATACTGCAATGAAGGAAAGAAAGAAAGAAAGAAAAAAACCCCAACCTTTCCTGTGCACTTCCTCTCCACAGAGGGCTTCTTGGAAGCTCTTTCCTGTTCCACAATACTGACTGCATGTGTGACAATTATAACAGGAACACAGTAACCTCCGCGGCGGCATGTTTCTTAGCTCAGAGTCAGTGACTCCGAATTTGTAATCCATTGTGATAGTTCTGGTGGGGCCTAATTTTGAGGAGTCCTCTTGTTACCTGGAGTGTTCCTGAGGGGTGATGTGAAGGTGGGGAGCGGGGATACTGGGTAAGATTTTCTTTTGCATCAATATAAGATGGGAGTGAGAGGCTACTTCGTGTGACGTGAGCTGTAGGTGAGGGAAGGATGCACCGGTTTGTCCTCAAATGTTGGCGAGGAGCACAAACCGTCAGCCTGATTCTCCGTCGGGGGCTTGAGAGCCCAGTTTCCGTGCATGGTGAAGAAGATGACTGAGCCCACCCAGGGAAGGACTGTCCACACAGGTGATCTCAAAGTGTATGTGAGTCTATACTGCAGGGGGAGATGGACTGGGACCCTATGTCAGGCTGATTTTTATTTTATTATTTTATTGTATTATGGTACGGAGGAATGAGCCCAGGGCTTTCATGCTGAGCTACATCTCCAGTTCATTTTTACTTTTTAATATTGAGACAGAGTCTCTCTACTCTGTAAGTTGACCAGGCTGGGCTCAAACTTGAGATCCTCCTGCCTCATCCTCCCAGACTACTGGGATTATTGCCCTGCACTTCCCTGCTGGGTTTGATGTTTACTCTTGCCTACGAACAAGCCTGGGAAATGTGTTTGGGCTGTCCGCTTTCCCTGCCACTGGTTGCATGAGTTCTGTAACCTCCAAGCAGAGACATGCATTTGCTACTCTCTCTAGGTTTATTGAATTTAGCGCTATATAGAACTTGTGGTTAAATATGAAGGTTTTTCTAATTGCTGAGGCAGTTTTATAATGCACTGGAAAACCACTGATAACAAGACACTTAGACGATCCATCCCGACAAATTCCACATGGGACAAGATGTTCTAACTATAGGATATGTCCTGCATTTGCCCTTTGCCTGGCGTCTCTAACCCTCAGGAGCCACGCTCTGTTGTCTCCTGGCCTTATGTACGTATGTGACCTCCGTGGCTTTTATGCTCGTGTCCTCTGACTCCACAATCTACTCCTGCCATTTCGGCAGTAGCTGACCACTGACTCCAACCCACTGCCTTCCCTTGGTCTTCTGTTTTCGCACACCATGAGTGGACCCACGGAGAAAAAAATCCCTGTCCTCCATTGCTCTGCAGAGGTCTACAGTTCCTGATGGGAATCAGCGATGCTCTGACCCATCCACTGTTGGCCTTGGCAGGATGGTTAGCAGAAGTGAGGGACATTCCATGAAGCACACTTCCAGCGGAGAGGAAATGGAGTGAGCCAGGGGCAGCAAGATGGGACCCGGTGACAGGGTACAGCTTTAATTTTGCCTTGCATTTCTTTTTCCATTAAGTATTTAGTGGAAAATCTTTGGGGAAAAAAAACTTGGATTTAATCCACTAGTGTTTCTGAAAAGCCTAGGGAAATTGCATCTCTTGGGAAGCCAGAAGAACATAATGGCAGTCTGTTGTAATATAAGATTGAATAACCCAAATTTCCCCTCTGGAATTCTTTTCCACTAAGAGAAATCCCTTTCCATGGAAATCTAGGTGATCAACTCCTAGCTTGCTCTTGCTTGTACCAGCACGTTTCTCACGGCTTTGCTTACCCTGAAAATAAAGACTTTGCTTGTTTCAGATTTCTTTTAAAAAACAAAACAAAACACAACAATAATAAAAACACTGAACTACTAGCCTGGAGTGGTAACGCAGGTCTGCAATCTCAGCACTCCGTGAGGCTGACGCAAGAGAGTCACAAGCCTGAGCCCAGCCTGGACACTTAAATTGTTCAGCAAGACCCTAACTTAAGGTCAAAAACTTTAAATTAAATAAAAGAAAAACCAGGGGCAGAGGACATAGCTTAAAGGCTTGGGTTTAATTTTTAGTACCATTAAAAAAAAAAAAGAGGTGCAGCTAGAGGAATGGCTCAGTGGTTAAAGTGCTTGCCTAGCAAGTACCCGAGTTTGATTCCCCAGTTAAGCCGGGCATGGTGGCACACACGCCTGTAATCCCATCTCTTGAGAGGCTGACGCAGGAGGATTGCTATGAATCCAAGGCCAGCCTGGGCTCCATAGTGAGTTTAGGACCAGCTTGGGCTACAGAGTGAGACCCTGTCTCAAAAGAAAAAAAGTTACTAATAAATACTGATGCCTTGAGAAGTTAGGCGACTCCTTCATGTTTCAAAATCCCAGTTAAATTTCAATCACAGTGTTTCATGGTACACTGTAGCTCTAGGAACTTTGGTGCTGTCTAGAACGCATGTTCATTCAGAGAAGAGAAAGTTGCTGTTTGCAGCCCCAGTTCAGAGAGAGGCTGGCCACCCTGATGAAACACAAACTGCAGCTGTGACTGAGGGACGTGCCCAGCTAGCGCCCTGGAAGTGCTAAGCCTGACCTTCAAGAATGAGTCTGCCCAGGGAAGGTGCCCCATGCATGGTACAACCTCCCTAGTCAGATGACGGTTGGAGGTTGGGTGATAAGTGCACTGCACACACCTGGAAATCAAGACCTGGAACACTAATACTTCTCATTTAAAAAGAATCACAGAGTTGGAAGCTGTGAAAAGTCATTTCCATTAAAAAGTAGTGATTTAAAGTTTTAAAAGGCCAGAGGAAGTCTAGCAGGAACGAAAGCCGTGGTGGGCATTGTCTCTACTGAGCAGGTGGTCAACTTTCTGCCCTGTTGTCCATGACTACAGCATCTACAGAACCAAGACCCAGGATGGACATCCAATGTGAAGGCCTCTGGCTCTCTCTCTTTTTTCTTTTCTTTCTTCTTCATTTCTATTCTTTTTTCTTCCCTTTTTTATCCCTTCAGATGTTACAGTTGTACTGATGGAGGCTCATTCTAGAGTCGAAGTACTATTTTTTTTCATTATGGAGTAGACATATCACTTTAAAAATATATCATAATTAACATTAATGTTTCAATAGTATTGAAATCACAGTTGATTGAAGCTCAAATTTTAATTCAAATTTTAAAAATCTAACAAAATGGTTCTTTAAATCTGAATATTTGGTCCATGGATTAATTGCATTTTTCACCATTAGTTGATTATTTTAATTTTGTGAACATTCCACTTCTGTGTTATAATTTCCCCATCCTTAAGAAAGAGAACCCATGTGTGTGTGTGTGTGTGTGTGTGTGTGTGTGTGTGTGTGTGTGTTTGAGACAGCGGACTGTCCACCTGACTATCCTGAGTGCAGCTTTAGAGATTAGTAACTCCACTTTGAGGCGCGTCCGAGTTGGATCGGGGGTGTGGCTTGGGCAGCCCTGGCTAGTCCTGCCTCTGCCCTCTCCAGTGCTCTCCCCCGGCTTTGCTTCCTGGGTGCTATTAACTGGGCATCTTTGCCCATCCCACCCTCCCACCATGATGCTCCTGTGTTGGAACCTGCTGACCGTGCTGGGAAACCACTGAAACCGTGAGCCAGATGAAGCTCCTCCTCCTTTAAGCTGTGAGTGTTACATACGTAGCTTAGCCCAGAAAAGCTGGCCAGCACAGTTGTGCCTTCCACTCCCAACTCAAGGGCAGCTCGGGGTGACAATCACTGAGTGGGCCTTTATTTGCTCTCTGGGGCCATTGGCTACAAGGCGCCATGTTGGTTCTATTTTTAGCTGGCAGATCAAGCTGCTATCTTTGTGGCTTCCTAAACAGAACACACCACTTATGAATCACATCACTGGGAAGCATTTCAAAATGTCTAAGTCTTTTTGGGTCAAAATGCTCCATTAGTTGTAAGACCCCTTATTTGGATATTTAGTGTGAAGATGTTTCAATTAGAAGATTGTTCAAATATAAACAAATAAGTTTGCTACTCCCCATGTCTTTTGTTAACCTACTATATGAAGGCATTTTGTATGGAGTAATGATGGCTAAATTATCAGGAAAACAATTTCAAGCCAGATTCAACTTTAGCACTACTTACTGAATATTCAGTTACCATGTGATTTATTGACTTACACTTTTTTGGGTTTTAAGGAACTGTGTGATGTAAAAGATCAGATGATCAAGTCTCCCAAGTCTAGCTGAAATTAAAATGCTACGTGAACACACAAAGAGGTTTCTGCATATTACACTAAGTCACATATACTGCAGGGGAGCAACAGCCCCAATCTTGATCACATTCAAACTTGCGCTCAAATGTAAATACTGTGAAAACGTTAATAGTGCAACAAGAAGCTATAAACACGCCGACAGCACTGTTTTTGTCAATTATACCACAGTGGACAGTAAAAATAAACAAATACATGGCCTAAAGGCCAAACATCTAATTACACTGACATGCGATATTTTTAAAGAATGGAGAGCAAGCACCAGCCTGCCATAAAATTATCCACAGAAAAAAACCCCTCCTGAACAATTACAGACAAAACCCCTCGCCTGTGAGCATCCATTGAGGTTGTTCTTCAAACCTTTGCAAACTTTACTTCCATGATTCTCACTTGTGCGTGAGATTACCGGTTGCAGGTCAGACATTTAACTTTCTTTTTCTTTTCTTTCCTTTTTTTGAGACAGGGTCTCTCTCTCTGCCACATGTTATACCTAAGGGACATACATTTGCAAACATGTGACACCAACTATGACCAGATGTGCTATAGTTCAAAACACCATGTCACTAACAAGGTGAATCCCGGGCATTCCCCATTTCCGAGTCCCAGGGATCACGTTCATATAGGACCAGAGCACAATTGCAGAGGACTCACTATCTTATGTGCAAATGTCTTCCACAGGTGGGTCCCTGACTCTGCTTGAAGGGTTCAGGGTGTGTGTGCGTGGGGTGGGGTCTTGTACGTGTGCACTATTTGCACATTAATGGTCGCATGCCGTGAAGTGAACTCACCAGCCTGTCTTGGCGTGAAGGGAATGAACACCCCCAGCGAGCACTTAGCCATTGATTGTCACCCACAGCACACAGGGCACTGGCTTCTAAAGTTCACAGGAGGCAGAATGCATTAGCCCCAGGACCCCAACTTGTGTGAGATGCATGTAGGTACAAAGGGTCTCTGTTCATGTCAGAGACAGTTGCATTGTGCTGCTGCAGCCAGGGTCTCCTTGCTGATGGATTCCTGGCCTCAGCAATGCCTCCTCCCCATCCGCGGCCCCACCCAAGCTTGCAAACTGCAGCCCCGTGGACAGATGCACTAGATTGTCAGGCAGCTTAACTTTCCATGATGGCTGTCATCAACAAGCATGAACTTAACATGACAAAGAAAGCTGTCACCCTCCAGAGCTCAGGTGTGCTCCCAGCATTCTGTAGGTAAACAATTCAATGTAGTTTCTTTGGGCGTAATGTGTTTAATAGGTAAGAAATGATTGGAATGGTGATAAGCACTCACCAGCTACAGTGAACCCAAGGTAGAACAGATAGATCTGGGGACCACGTGGGCATAGGACCCACAGAGTGTTTCCACATGGATTCCACAGTGTCTTTGGAAACACCTTCCAGAGTGAAATTCCCCAAACTTCCGTTTGTTCACAAATCACAGGGTCAGGCGAAGATGGAGGCACTGTTTGCATTAGTCAGCCTGGGACCCGCCCATCTGCGCTGTTAACGTACCCCTAGGTGGCACAGCTCTGTGAACCCCACTTTGGATAGTAAATGGCTAGCATATCCCAACAACGATGAGCTCGTGGGAACAGCACCAGGATTCAGGATGCGTACTTTTTCTTTTTTTACAAGTGTTAATTTCTGATTTGATCGATTCCAGTCTATACAAGTCAGTCCAGTGGAGAAAGAAGGTAAACCAAATAGCAGTATTTTGTGAGTATGGAGTTCCTTTGGGTGTCACCACACACACACACACACACACACACACACACACACACACACTTCTGCTGGGATGAAGGAGCAGCTTTTGAAGGAATGATATATTTATATATGTGAGCACTGAACCACGTTTTGACCTTTGACCACAATGCCGTTGATGGCAGGACTAATAAGTACCCTGTTGTACAGCTGATACTCTTGCATAGAAAAACATTCCCCTTCCACTGTGTCCGTCCATCCACAAGACCTCATTGCGCTGACTCCCCACCCTGCCCTTCAAACTAAGCCTCTTTTTGGAGAGGTGTGGATTTTAGGAGTTCACTCTGGCTGGAACAGTCTCAGATGTGGATAGCTTGCTGGGACCCCAGGGAAAGCACGACCCAGTGCATTGTGGGTTCTGCAGCAGCATGCGCCTGTTGGCTTTTGCTTTCCTGGCAGCTGCAGGGTTTGCGAGGAGCCTGATGGGAAGCAGAGACCACTCTAGAGGCAGGTCCCAGAGGACACCTGGCGTCAGACGTTGCTCTGTTGGAACAAAAGGGTTCTCAGCTCACGCTCCCTCTGCTCCTCCTGCCTGTACTTTTCCTCGAGTTTCTGCTTCTCAGAGTCGGCACAGTAAAAGGTACAATCTGGGCTCTTCCGGATCTGCTCAAACTGGCTGAAGTCAGCCACGTACTTTCCGTTTTTAGAGAGAGAAACCACAGGCACAAACTCGAAGCCCCAGTAGATCTCCTCCGGGATATAGGATGTTCGGCTCTGGCAGACGGCGCTGGTGGATTCCACGGTGGCATTGAGGAGCACCACGAGCTCAAACTCCTTCTCCTTTAGGTTCTGAGGGGTGAGGTCCCGCAGGGGGCTTGTCTCATCCAGCACGTGGTAGAAGGTCATGGGCAGAATGAGGAAGGGGCTCTCAGAAGAGGAGTCCACGTGGAACTTGACGGTGGCCTGGTTGAGAAGGATCCGCTCCCCCTCCTTGGTGATGTGAGTCTGGAGGAGCTTGCCCGAGAGCTGGCACTGAATCAAGAGGCTCTTCCTCATGTTGGCCACCTGGATGACCAGGCACAGCTTCCCATTCTGCTTGGTGATGACCGCACAGTGGCTGAATTTGATGGTCTCTGCTCGCTTTTTGGGTCTGGCAATTTTGGCCAAGAAGGTACCTGTGATAAAGATTTCGATCAGGGTTGTGATGACCAGTTGGGCCACCAACAGGAAAATGGCGTGGGGACACTCCTCCGTGATGGAGCGCACCCCGTAGCCAATGGTGGTCTGGGATTCCAGGGAGAAGAGAAAGGCCCCGGTGAGAGAATCTACTTTCATGATGCACGGCGTGTGATTGGAAATGAGCTCGCTGGGCTCCAGGTCCCCGTGGATAAAGGCGATGGCGTAGTAGATGACTCCAAAGAGGAACCAGGTCATCACAAAGGTGGCCGCGAAGAGGGTGAGCTTATATCTCCACTTCATGTCGATGACGGTGGTCCACAGGTCTTGCAGATAGAGCAAGTAGATGCCGTCCACCTTGTCGATTCTCACGTTGCTGTGCCCGCTCTTGGACATGACCCGGGGCCTGTGGGCCTTGAGGCCGGCCGCAGCGGTGTGCTTCGCCAGGGAGGCACTGGTCATGCCCATGTGGATGGTCTCCATCGTCAGTCTCCTGGGACCCCCTGAGGAGATGACAAAGGGAGAAGTGTCATTACCATGAGGGGGCGGCTCTCCAGGAAGGGGAAAACTATTCATCACATGGAATAAGTGGATCACTCAGTCATTTGGGCATGTGAAGAGGATCTGTCCGCTGACCCCCACGCCCCGCAAACTCCACGGGGGCTTGAGTCCCTCACATAAAATGGTGTGGTATTTGAATGTGCTCTTTACACATCCTCTGGCATAACTCAAATCACCTCTAGATTATTAATCCCTCATACAAGGTAAGTGCTGTGTACATTCTTCTCGCACTCTTAGTGTGAGGATGATAACAAAAAGTGAACACGTGCTCCTTGTGGATGAAGGTTTGCCCTGACATTTCCCGTCCCGGGGTTTCTGAATCCACAGACACAGAGGCCACCGACACGGAAGGCCACTGACTGTGGATGGAAACAAGGAAGCGGGTGGAGGAGGCAGCCCACCCTGGCTCATGCTGGCTGCTGTCGGCGGGGCAGAGCGAGGGGCACAGGCTTGGGGAAAAGGCCAGCCCGAGCGAAGGCGGCCTCTGCAACTTCCCTGCTGACGCTGCAGCTGCGTGACCCGCAGCGAGTTACGGAACCTCTCTGAACCCCAGCTCCTTAATTTTTAATCTGGGAACTGATCCCACCGCTGAGGGGTCTGTGATGATCAAGTGAGATGAAACACCTCAACACAGCCTCATGCTCAAAATAAGACTCTGTAACAGACGGCCGTGCCCAGACCTCATGGGCTGTTGCCAAGAGCAGTCATATTGCAGACAGTTTGGGCAGAGAGGTCCAGCACTGACATACAGGACACTCTTCACATAGCCCTGGACACGGCAGTGGCGAATACGAGCACACATTCTAAAAACTCAAGCTGTCTCAGCCGGTGTTTAGACCCGCTGTACGCAGAACATCCTTCGTAGCAGGTCACTCTCCCCGATCCAACGATTACTTTAGAATCCACGACCTCTGTTAGTCCCTGATGATGCTGGGAAGAGAACTCAATTCTCAAACAGCACAGCCTACTGACAGCAAGTATCTGAGCATTCTCACGGCTCAGTGGTCACGCTGGCTGTTCTCAGAGGGGTGTGACCAGTGTCACCGCCAGGTGTGCCACTTGGGTGTGGCACAGGGATTCTGCCTCACCCTTTAGATCTAAGTAGAACAAGCTTGTGTTTATTGGAAAGAGCAAACGAAAAGCACGCACCAGTGCCGCAGGAGATCTAGCTACCGAGAAACAGGAGGAAGCCCCCCGCTCAGCCCACCCGCGTGCTGGCCCCCGTGCTCGCAGCCAGGAACAAGGTGGCTCTCAGGCCACACGGCACCTTCTAGCTTCCCTTGAACAAGCCAATGTGAGTGGTTACTGGGTAGCTGTACCTGCCTGGCATGACTTCCATCCCTCAGCGGTATTTCAAGAACTAGAAAACAAAGCTATTCCTCTTTGAAAGGGAATAGATGCATATCTTCTGCAGCTCATGCGCTGATCTTTGCCGCTAACAGAGCATTATCTCAGTAACAAGTCTTGAGAGTAACCCTCGCGGTGGGTCCCTTGGAGGAAATGGGCAGTGGGTCCGCGGGGGCAAGTGACCTTAGGAAAGGAGCCTCATTCACCAGATGCCCCGCCACCCTTGAAATGGCTTTTTCCCCTTGGAGATTCACTTTTTCATTTCCATGGTAAAGGGGAGCCATAAGGTATTTGAATTTTTTTCCATGTTTGATTCTATTCCAATCTTCTTGGGATGCTTCTAGCACCAGGATGCTTTGGCACCAGGGCCCAAGTTTCGGGGGAGATGATGTTTCCACCACCACAGTGGGAGGGCAGGAGAAGGCCTCGGCATGGCTCAGGAGTGCAATACCTATTGTAAAATTCACTAAGATTACTGACACCTTAGCAACACATGATGAAATCACTACACAGCTCACCACAGTGCACGGCTAGCAAAAGCCCTGAGCTTGTTTTCTTGCAACTCCAGGAGCTTATTTAGGGGGATGGGATGTAAGTGTCCATCAGTCATTCAGTCTACTGGAATAACAGCAGGGGCTTAGGTTTTAGGGCGTGAGGGAGACACAAGTTCCTATAGGCTCCTGGAAGCCTGGGCCTTGCTTCTGGGAAGGCAGTGCCACTGGGGCTTCTGTGCCTACCTCTCTTTGAAGAGGACAAAGGCACAGGGGCCTCCTCTCCGCTGTGAGTGCTGTGGCCTCTGGCTGCACACCTCACGTGCTGGAGAGGGGGCATCTGTGGTGCTGCCTGTCGGGCTTTGGTGGACATTTAGCTCAGAATGAGGCCTTGGCCTCTGTGTGCGAGGCGCAGCATTTCTGTGGAAAGAGAGCAGCTGGGGTCCCCTCTGTCCTGGTCCCTCCCGCTGGTGCCCTCTACCCTCAGGATGTTTACTACCTGGTCAGGAGTCTTCTTCAGGGCAGGTGGCACGTCCTTGGTCCCCTTCACCCACCTGGCTACCATGGGACTTGGCTACTGCCTGCAAGAGAGCGGGACAGACACGTGGCATTTACAGGTGGCGACTCAGTGTGCCCAGCGAGGCTGGCCCCTAGGGATTCCCTCAGGGCTCCGCCTGTGGTCTTTACCTCTCTGCCCAGCCAGCTGGCACCGTGCCCAGACTGGGGTGAAGGCTCCAGGAAAGCTCCAAGAGCTGACACGGAGCTCCAGCTGGGCCCTCCCGGCCGAACCCCCGGCCCCAGAGGCCGCTCACTGGCCAACCCACCGGGAAGGGAGGGTTAACCGGGGGCCGGGCCGGGCCGGGGGAGCAGGGCAGCAGCTCAGGGAGGCAGGAAGGGGAAGTGCAGCGGAAGTAAACAATGAGTCCTGCGGGGAAGAGGCTAGAATAGCTTCACCTCTGTGGAAACGCCGCGCTGAGGTTGAGTCATAGCATGTTGGAGTGGAAAAGACCGGCAGAGCACCCACCTGACACTTGCCTGAGATCGGAGGGGTCGGAGGGGACACCACAGGGACAGGTGGCTCACAGTCCCACTGCTGGGCCAGCCGAAGGGGGCCCAAAGGCTTTGGAAACCAGATGGTGGTTCATGTCACACACACGGAGTCCCCTGGGTCTCTGGTCCCATGTAATCAATTCTAAAGTCAAGAGGTTCTGTTGCATCTTGCCTTTCGGAATTATCTGTCTTCGTTCCTACCCATCACCCATCGTGCCAGCTACCTAGTTGTCTCTGTATGCAGAAAGAGGGTCTCCGCGTCCTGTCTCCCTGAAATACGTCTCTGTCGTCATCTATGTGATCAGAAACACTTTCTGCATGTTCGTGTCCTCCCGCAGGGGTGCAGAGAAACACAAGCAAGTGCCATAGCAAAGTGACACACGGCAACGGGCCAGGCGAGCACAGCAGCGACAAAGGCAGAGGCCGTCGGGACAAACCAGCATCGAGAGCAGAAGACTCCCATCATGCCCAGCCACATGCTTCCCGCGTTCACAGGTTCAGACTCAACTGACCCTTACCGCAAGATGAAGGCCGCCACTATCCCTGGGGTGCAGACATAGAGGGTAAGAGACTGGGTGCAGGTCCCCACACCTGGCGGATGGCCCCCTGCCACCTCCCCCTGAGGCTCCTGTGCCCATACCCTTGTGCCCCCTGGCCACGGCGACCCAGATTCAGCTACATTGGAGCCACCTGCAGGGCTGGTGTTTCCCACCCAGCCAGTCTAGGGTGGAGCCCAAGGAGCCATCAAGTTCCAAGGGGACATCTTGGCTGCTCATAGCACTAGAAAGAACAGCTTTGTCCCCTTGAAGGATGGCCTTATCTCCTCCCTTCACCTGAACGCCTCAAATAACACCACACACACACACACACACACACACACACACACACACACACAGGCCCTGGGGACACCTGCTGCCATCTTCAAGGTGTCTTACTCAAAGCCCCAAGGCTAGGTATGAGGATTTTAAAGCAGGAAATCCCAGAAAATCTGATCGAAACTGTAATATATTTAGCATATAAATTTTATGCAACTATTATGTGCAATAGAATGTGAATATTATATATTCTTAACTTTTATTAAATGCATAAATAAGGTGATATATTATTTACATTTTACTATCAGATAATATAAATCATATTTTATTAAAATCATTTAAAATTATACTTATAATTTTTTTGATTAATAAACATAAACCATACATAAACAATTCTAGCAAAAAATAGCTAAAACCTTTCACCTCCCCCAAAGGATTCTCCTACATTGCTCGTTAGCCAACGGTGCATAGAAGGCACCTCTTTTGTTCTGATTTCCTAAAATAGGACCCTTCACCTATCACATAGATGCTTTTTTAGGGGGAAAAAATGGTTTTAGGATGACATTTTTTCTTTCTAATGAGCATTACTACACCGAGACATTCTCAAACCTCAGACTTCTGATGAGTCAAATTTTACAAGTTTTCATTTGCTTCTTCCAGGAAAACGTCAACCCGTGTTTTGTGGCAAACTAACAGAGCAGAAAAATGAAGCTTGGTGCAAGCCTGTCATCCCAACTTCGTGGGAGGCGGTGGCAGGGGGCTTGCAAGTTCAAGCACAGCCTGGGCAGCTTAGTGACTTATTTCAAAATCAAAACTAAAAAAAAAGTGGACTGGAGATGTAGGTCAGTGTGAAAGCCTCAGACTGGATCCCCAGAACTACAGCGCTACCGCCACGACTACCATAAAGAAAAAGAAAACGAAGCAAAAAAAAAAAATGATGATTGTGCTTATGGAACAAATGGAGAGGCAGTTGCCCCAAACGTGGAGTTCCTGAGCCAGGTCTCAAGTGACCTCGCGGCACAGACTTTCAAAGAGGGCTGCTAAGGCGTCAAGGAGTGAAATCCGAATCAAATCGTAACTCTGCTTTTCCAGACTAAAATTAGAAGTGGAGGATCTGACTTTTAAGCTCTGACAAAACATAGCTTCCTGTTTGCAAGGAAAGTTGCCTTAACAGCTTGCCTACACATCGAATATTTCTGACACATGGAGTTGTTTTTACTCTCTCTGTCTATGAACTGGAAACGCCTGGATTAGACTTCACTTTTAAGTCTCCACAGGTTTAAATATTAAGTAGGAAAAAAATGTTTGACAAGAGTCCTCTTGGGGTTCACTGAGCTCAGTTTGAAAGTAATTGAAAATAAAACCAGTGAGGCTTAACTAGCCTCCCTGGGACCTTGTGACTGTGGTCACACAAACACATGCACCACATGGGGACCTTTGGCTTTGGCTGTGCGCCATGTGCTTTCCTGTTCTTAAAGCAGACCAGGAATTGGCTCGGAGGCCGCCCTGACAGGTCTGAATGCGTGCCTTGACTTCATGGATATCAGCTGAGGACTCAAATGTTTTTGCCCAGGTGGCCTCAGAAAAAGACACGTTCCTTAGGCAAGAGCAGGGTGGCCCAAAGAGAGACTCTCCACATTCCAAAGGCAGCCCTCTGGCTCTTATCTCTTGGGGAAATTGCGCTAACTTCCTGCTAACTCTTGTCCTCTCAGGGCCCGAGGACTAGAGACGGCCGGAAAGAACAAGGGCTTCTTGGAAGCCGAGGACTTGCTCATGAGAGTTATAAAGACCAGAAGAAGCTGGAGGTAAAGGGTCAGCACGAGCTGAATCTGCAGGGCTTGCTTCCTCTCCTCAGGGACTTTCTTCTAGAAGATGCGAACGTAGAACCTTGTAGATCGAGTTTCAGGTTGCTGTGCTTGATTGTAGGAACTCTAGTTACTTGTTCACCTTCTCTGTACAGGATCTTCCCCTGGACTTGGCTCTGTAGGGGGAGTGTTTCTACTTCCTGTGTCAGGAGTGGTCATGTGACTTGCTCCGGCTAATGGGGCAGCAGTGACCTGACCTGCCATTACTCCTGAGTGGATCTCAGACTATGTTGTTTCTTGTCCTGCTGAGTGAGAAGAAATGCCTGGGCCTGAGCTCCAGCTGATCCACAGCTGACTTGCAACACAGATGAGAAAGATTCCTGTCATTGTAAGGCATAGAATTCTAGAAGTCATTTGTCACCAAGGCAAAGCCTAGTGGAACCCTGGCCCCAGAGGCACCCTTACTCCATGAATTATTATCTCACATTGTGTTCCTAACCTAAAAGTTTACTGTATTTAAAAAGCAAAGGCATGAGGTCTTTAAATATCTTTAACATGGTTTCCAAATGTCAGTTTGTGACAAGACAATGAGTAGACCAAGTGTCCAAATCTAACAAGATCCCAGTAGGAGAAAGAAATCTGCCTGATCTCTGAGGACAACCTACAAAAGATGATCGATACTCACTAAATAGCTTTCAAGTCAGCATTTAAATCTATGATGACTAGATAACTTTTTGAGGGGACATGATAAGAAGATCCTTTTGATTAAGCTTTTATTGACTAGGGAACCCCCGGCTTACAGACATGATGGCCTCAGACTCTAATCTGGGGACATTATTTTTCTATTACTTATAACTCTCCCTTGGGAGGAGATTCGAAGGACTCAGGCACATTTCTAAGCAGTGACCTACATTATTTCCTGGATTCCTTCTCATTACCTTGCAAAGAAAAAATAATCTCTTTTTTCTAAATGAAGAAGCCGAAATTGAGAGATTGGATCGTTTACACGCTCTCATAATGCTATCACAAGCAGGACTGTGAACCAAGCCCACATGTTTGCATTCAGAGCCACACTTCCCCCTCCCCACCATCGCCAGTCACTCACGGAAGGCGTTTCTCGTCGTGGTGTGGTGCAGGCAGCCTGGTGACACACGAAGGAAGTCCTGCTCGCTCTGTGTTTGCGTCCCCTGTAGAATCACCAGCTACCACTGACCCATTGCTTATCCTGTGCCAGGCCTTAGGTTAATTTGTCACATGGGTTCTGAAATAGGCACTGTTCTTGTTCCTGTATTCCAGATCAGGGCAATGAAATGGGTCTGTTTGATCCCGTAGCCCTTCCTCTCATCGGCTCACAGCCCTTTAGAAAGTGGGGTACACAGCAGGACGTGCGCGGCGGCGAGGGGGTGAAGGTTTACCTGTATTTGCAGCCACTCTCCGTTGCTCACATGGGCAATAGATTCTAACAGGAATGTGAAGTCTCCTGGGAGGGATCTGGGTTGTTGGCCCCTCATTAGAATCTTGTGCCTGATGACCTGAGGTAGAGCTGGGGGGGGGGGTGACGCTAATGCCGTTCCCCGAATCCCTCTTCCATGTCTGTAGAAAAGTTGTCTTCCATGGAACTGGTACCTGGCACCATAAGAGTTGGGGACTACTATCTTAACATTTGTTCTCTGCCTCAGAAAGCACCAGAACAGCCTGGTGAGCTTGATAAGGGGGCAGATGGCTGGTCTCCCACCTAGTGTCTGGTCAGCAGACCTGGAACGGAGCCAGGCAGTCTGCAGGTCTAAGTCTTCAGGCTACAGAACATATGGAGAAACCAGCCAAACACATGGAAAAGAATCTATGGTATTAGACACACAGGATGCGGCCACCATGTAGCATATCCGGGTATCGAGGGTAAGTTTTAGGGGATATGCACTGAGGGGATGATGAAAGTTTCTGAGGGTTCAGGGAGCAATCAGTTGAAAATCACTACAGGTTTCTTCTTTGGACCTGGAGGTTGACCGTGGCTGATCCCTGGTCAAATGATTCTGGACCCCCAGCGCCCCACTGACCCCACCCTGTGTAGGTACACCCTGAGCGCTGGGATGTCGCAGACTGTGGGAAATTCTACCGTAAGTGTAAGTGTAATTAAGGGATATCAAGGTTTCCGAGCCAGGTGTGGGGGTAAGGCTGGCACCCAGCCGTGGTCATCCTCTGTCCTTTGGGTGGGTAGATCTCTCACTCGCTCTTATTGTCATGACATATTTTGATACACAGTCTCACTAGACATGGACAAGTGTGGCTTCCCTCCTTCCTTACCCCAGAATCCAGCCTCATTTAAGAGCACTGCTGAAGGAGGCACATTCCCAGGTCCCTGGCCTGCACTAAGAGCTGTATTCCTGGGGTGGAGGGGCTTCCCATGAGCTGTATCTTGAAAACAACTCCATTTCCCAGCCGCTGCTGCAGCTAGAGCTTGCAGAGTGTCCAGCAGCGTAGAGCACCCTCCTTCACCAGCAGACATCAGGAAAGCAGCGTGTCTTCCCGGAGAGACAAACCCCCTTATTTTGGGTTGACCATGAGCATCTCATGGTCCGGTTTGCCTCCGTGGTCGAATATTTAGACTTTCTTTTTTCTATGTTTCCAATCCATTATTATTGTTGTTTCAAATTCCATAAGGACTGAAAAAAAAATTCTTTTCCATCCCTACATGTGGTTTGCATAGTTACACCCTGTTCTCTTCAAGGCAGATTCTTTCTCCATTCTTTTTTTTTTCATTCTGTAGAACATCAGCCTTTCTCCACTCAGCAAAGACGAGTTTAAACAGGTCTCAGATTCAAACGGGAGGCTCGCTTTCCATTTTCCATGGCAAGGAACCCGAGCTTGGGGAGAAGTCAGAGGTATCATTAGCTGAGTAGTAGGATTTTTTTTTTTTTTTGTAAAGACAGTTTAATTTCGGGTCTTTTATTTGTGAGAGAGCTGGCTAACCCAAATAAAACATTATCCGTCTGCGTGTTGTCACGAGTGACCAACTGCAGCAGAACACTTTGATGGCAGAATAGCTAAGTTTCCTATAGAAGAAGAAATCACGGGGTGCAGAGCAAATGGAAATGTCCTTTGTTTCCAGCTCCGGGTCTCTTGCTCCGGCATGTGAAGAGCGTGGGTAGTAAGCACGCTGTCTCCCTGAATCACAGTGTGGCTTGGGGAGGCACTGGTGGAGGATGACGGGAGGGACGGGGCCATTTATGTCTGGGGGAGGAGGAGGAGGCAGGTGCTGCAGCGTCAGGTCTCAGAGCGCTGCCCAAACAGGCTGCTCCCACGGCCCGGCCTCACGCCTGGTCGTCTTGTGCAGGTTAATTCAAACACAGACGAGAAGGACAGAGCCTCTTAGGAAAGGAAATGCAGTGCGTTCGGGCTCAGGGGACTGTCCCCTGGACTGTGTCAGAGCAGGAGGAGGGTGGGCTTTTGCAGATAGCCCCTGCAGAGAAACAAGGGTGCTATTTTCTTTCTTGTATATTTTAGAAACTTCAAACGCAGTCCAAGTGTGAAGACGGGAGCTGCCCAGCAGCGAGCCAGGACACCTGAGCCCTCACCCTCCTCATGGCACCTGGGTGGGGCGTGCCTTCGTGATGTGCCCTTGTGCGATCTGTACCCCTTCCGACTGATTTTACCTGCACAAGTCTCATTCTCATAGAGACATCGAGGCCAGCGCCTTTTACCACTCACTACATCCCCAGCCCATTTCTGTTCTTTGATTTTGAGACAGGGCCTCGGTAAGTCACCAAGGTGCCCAGCTTGGGCTCAAACTTGTGATCTTCCGGCCTCAGCCTCCCCGAGTGCTGAGATGACAGGCCTGTGCCGCCTTGCACGTTTTTTTGGTGGTGATAAAGACGTAGAAACACAAAAACCAACATTGTAAACACTGTCAGGCTGGCTGGTTTTCCTGGCTTGGTGCCGGTGACTTTTTGTTTCAAAATACAATCAAACTGATGATTAATGGGCTTCAGTGTGATTCACCTGTGCGCAGTGTGGAATCTTCCCAGTGTAGAGTCTCCCACGGAGGAATTCTCCTAATGGAAAACTTAGCCCAGACAAAGGAAACGATGACTTTTGCTTGATTTGGAACCTACTATTAACAACAGGACGAGTGTCAAAATGTTTCACAATCCACTCTCCCTGTCAGCCTGAATTTGGACCATGTTTCTCCTATTCAAAAACTATCTCCCAAGCACAGTGACCACCAGCATTCCCGCGCTGTGGCCGGCTCGCTTGGAGGGCTGGGGATTCTGCCGAGTGGTTTGTTTGTCTCAGGACTGAAAACATAGACTCTGTGATCTCCAAAATGATGGTAAATTTCAAAATCCCTTCACATTTGATCAGTCTCCGACCTTTGGCAGTTATCTGATCCCCATGAGTCAGCACATTCTTACCATCTGTTCTTAATTAGCCAGAGGAGTATTGGCCCAGTTGGGCTAGAGGTCGAGTTGCCAGGTAGGATGCAAGACATCCCGTTAGGCCAGGCCCGGTGGCACAGACCTATAGTCCCAACACTCAGGAAGGCTGAGACAGGAGGATCCCAAGTTCCAGCCCATTGTGAACAACTTAGCAACTTAGTGAAACCCTGTCTCAAAATGAAAAGAAACAGTCTGGAGATACAGCTGGAATGAAGGACTGAGCCTTGATCTCCAGTACTGAAAAAAAAAAGGAAAAGAAAAAAAAGAAGAAGAAGAAAGAAAGTTTCCCAGTCAGTTATATTTGAATCTTAGGTAGCAAATCATTTTTAGTATAAGTATGCCAACAGCAATATGTAGTATAAACTTACACTAAAAGGCATTCACTGTTTATATTCAGAGAAAGAGAGAGAGAGGGAGAGAGGAAGAGAGAGAGAGAGAGAGAACACAGCAGTAGTCCTGCATTTTTGTTTACCTGTAGGACAGAGCAAATGTACACAAAAGTTTAGCTCAGAAGGCCAACAGACATGAAGACCTGACCTTATTTCATCGACAGCTCTCTTAGAAGAAAAGCACTCCTGGTTGCCCTAGTACCAGGAACTCATGAAACAACACAGCTATTGTGGAAGGAGGGACAGCCCTGTCCCCACGTGACCCTGCGGGGGTGGCAGGAAGGCTACCAGAGTGGTCTTGCTCTTAGCATCCTAACTCAGGGCTTCTTTCTGTGCTATGGTCCTTCTTGGTGGACTACTGAGACACCTGACTGTCTTCTTGGAGTAGTATTTGAAAAGACAAAAATAAGTTATTTAAGATTATAGAGGACACTGCTAATACCAAAATGCACTCATTAACAAAATATATTCAAGACAAAGGAGCAAAATAATGTTTCTTTTTCCTACTCATTAAATAAAAGCTGTCAATTAGAAGTAGGGTGAGCAGAAATATTCTTCCAAGATTCCTAGAAATAGTACAGGCTAATGTTGTAAGATCTGGGATTGTTACTCTGACGAAATCATGATCACTACTAATATAAATGTAGTTTACTGCTCACATTCTGTGCAAAGAAAATATAAATTGTAGTATTATTTATTGAAAATAATCAGTTCTCCTCCTCCAAGGTCCTGGATCCTTCTGAGTTCTGGGCATCATCTCTGCAGGCAGCGTGGACTGGGTTCTACAGCTGTGAGTTCTAAATTCAGTTGTTATGATAACGTCTGAGAAGTCAGACCAACCTATTAAAACCTTCCTGGTTGATCTTCCCCCAAAGACAGAGTCAGTCACTTCAGGTACATTTCTTTTACAAAAATAGTCTGCAGATTTCTCAGAATCACAGTTAGCTCCCACCCTGGATGCCACACTCTTGTGTGCACTAAGGTTAAACAGGAACAATACCCACGGGCAGGTGCCCAGGCATCCATTGCTCTAGAAATAATGACCCCATACCTCTCCTATTGGAACACGGGTGGAAATAACAGAAAATAGCTGCGACACGTACCTAATTCCCAGTCTTCACAGCCTTACAGTAGCATTTCTCAGAATTGGAGAGCTGGGTATTTTTTTTAAACAGTTAATATACTACTCGGTCACACACAACTTTAAATTCCCATGGTTTCATCATAATGCTTACCAGGAAAAAGAAAGATTACTCATCCACAGAGGACTAATTCAGACAGTACGCCTCTTCGTACAACCTCCTGTGGCTCCCACTGCTGACAAGACAGACCTTGAGAACTTTCCAGAAGCAAAGAGATTCTAAGAGGCCCTGGCTCTGGCGCTCTTGAGCTCAGCGTTATCCCATTCTGGACAGAGCCTGGGTGTCTACTCTCTTCTGGTCAGCTCTGTGCTCCCAGGGCTCCATGGCTAGACCCACACAGTTCCTTCTGGAAGGTTCTCCATGTTCTTCCTTCCTAGTAAAATCCCACAGTCCTTCAGGAGTCAGGTGGAACACTACCTCCTTTGTATTTTGATTTAGGGGAAAAAAAAAAGGACTTTCCAAGGCAATATGGTGTCGAGGTTGACCTTATAACCCCATTGAGGCCCCCTTTTCTCATCTGCAGAAGGCAATTAACAACCCTTCTGGTACCTCACAAGGATGCGAGTGGTCAGAATATAAAGAAAGCAGTATGACTCTCTGTTCATGCTGATTATTACACAAGCATTAACTATTATTATTATATGCTTATAATAAGTGAAACACACACAATATGGCTTACCAAGAAGAAATCACAGCTGGGCCCAGTGGCACAGGCGTATAATCCCAGAATTCTGAGGCAGGAAGAGCACAAGTTTGAGCCCAGTCAGGGCAAGTTAATGACTCAGCAAGACCCTGTCTCAAAAAAATCAAAACTAAAAAGTGAATTGGGGATGTATCTCATTGTGGCAGCCCTGAATTCCAACTCCAGCACCACACACACACACACACCCCACATTTAACACAGGGGAATAACAGATAGTTATATTCTGATGGCATGAAACTCTCATAAGTCTGTAAGAACTGCCACCCTCTAGAGAACAATGTTTATAAACATACTTAGCAAAAGTTGGGAAGGTGAAGGACATTGAAACACATTCTCTCATGTGCTGAGAATGCATTGAGTGCCTACGGCAGGCAGGCACCGTGTGGGGCGCTGGGGTCCTGGAGTGCGTGGGACCCCCTTGATCCTGTGTCTTATGGAGTTTCCAACCAAACGGGAAAGGGGAGTTTTGGATAAACCATTCGCCAAGAGATTTGAAAATGTTTGTGGAGGAGGAAGGAGTGGGGAACACGGGCATGTGGCAGTCCTCGCCTGGGGTCTCGGAGGGTGTCGTTTCCTGGCCCTGGAGCGACACTCGGGTACCGAGATGAAGAGCCACAAGCACTCAAGCAGGGGGAGGTGCAAGTGGGTGGCAGGTGAGCGCCAGGGACGAAGGGCAGGTGCCTTTGCAAGGCCTGAGGTGGCGTGGAGCGCGTCCCTCCCAGGCAGCGGGAGGGGGATAGTGTGGGGGAGAAGGGCTGTGGGCGAGGCAGGAGGAGGGTACAGAGCCATGCCACACTCACCCTAGGAGATGGAGGAACATCTCGGGGTCTCATGGAGAGGGACCGGAAGGGGCAGGGGTGGTGCTGGGAGGGTCACATGTAGCACATACGTCTGCAGGCGGAACTCGAACACGCCAGTGGCTGTGTTTTTTTCCCCAAACAGGAGAAAAGTCATCTCATCCTGAACCTGTGTTGGGGTGCACCAGCTGGAGAAGCACAGGCCCAGGAGACCCAGGAAGAGCTTCTGGTTTGAGACTCACCTAAAATGCTTTTCACTGTCAAGATTTATTTATTTATTTATTTATTTATTTATTTATTTATTTATTTATTGTGGTGCTGGAGATCCAACCCTGGGCTTTCACAGTGAGCTACATCCCCAGCCCAATTTTTAAATTTTTGATTTTGTGAGACAGTCTCTCACTAAGTCACTAAATAGCCTCGGCGAGGCTTGAACTTGTGATCCTCTTGACTCAGCCTCCAAGAGAGCTGGGCCTTGTGGCACAGTTCTATAACACAAAAGATGTTTAAAGACGCCTCAACACTCCAGATGGACAAGTCTGAAGAAACAAGTAGCTCCGGATATGCACCTGGTAAAGGTGACATAGTTTTCTTAGGGGAGAGCGATTGGACACTACATACCTGAAGTTTTAATGTGTTCATTCATGCCCTTTGGCCCCATGCATGTCTACCTAAGAAATAATAAGAAAAGCGAAAAAGAACCGGGTGCCTGGACACTACCTGCATCGGTTACAATATCAAAACACTCCCAGCCACCAAGATTACCGGTAGTAGGGACACGCTTTTACATTTACAAAATATTTGTAAGTGTAAATATTAGGAAGTCTTGAAAAATCCAGATGCAACGCAAACCTTGTCGTCTAAAGGCGATCTGCTAAGCTGGACCCATGGTGGAACCCTTCTATCTCTCTTTCCAGTCGGTTTCAGTGAAAGGTCCCGACGGAGCTAACAGCAGCTATCTCTCGAAAGGAGCAGCCTGAGGAGAGAGGATTTTGACCAGCTCTTCCGAGATTGGGTGATCCATCTGAAAGTTTGGTCTTCTCTGCAGAGTTCTGCCACCAAGTGTCCTGACCTACTGTCTACGAGAACTTACAGCTCTCTGCTGAGGGACTTTTCACGCACCGGCATCGTGCCTAAAGCTATGAGAACATTTTCTCTCAAGCCTGTTGTTTTGGTTGTGTGCGTCCAGGAAGTGACCAGGACTACTGTTTTATAGGAGTGGTGGCTGCATTCCACCTGAGTTTGCACCTCACCCAGGGTGGCTACTCCCAAGGCAGGCTCATGCTCAGTGTCTTGCTGGCAGGCCCCTTCCGCCTGGTCCTTTCTGCCCTGTCTCCCCTGGCCACGTCTCACTCAGCCCGTGCCCCACGCTGCCACTCGCTCAGCTGGAGTGACCCCTCTGCCTCCAGTCACCCCCTGACTGCCCTTTTCTGCCTCTTGGGTATTGTCTTTGCCACACGACAACATGTGGTGTGTTGCTCTCGTGATCTGTTCTGGAAATCCTTTTTCCCTGTAGAAGCTGGTTTGGAAGGGGTAGGCGTTTAAGTGATCTTTTCTGCCCGAGTGTTAAACTCAAGACCTGGAATACACAGGGACTTTAGCTTGGAGGGAGGCGCAGGAAGGGCGGGCGGAGACGCTGTCCCAAGGACTCTCAGAGGCCTCCAGATTTACTAACCAGTGCGGCTCATTTAAAGAAAATCTCGGTGATGTTTTCGATAGAGATAAGGCCAGACACATGGGGCCATCCCGGCAGTGGAGGCCACTGCTGATGTGAACGATCAAACTTGAAATTAATGCTGAGACTTCTGGATTTGATCCATAACATAAGGCTGTTCTTCAGTACCCTACCTTGAAGAGAAATTTAGTTACATGTTTCTCAGTTGGAAAAAGACAGTTAAAAAACATGGGTATGGTATTTAATTGAGCCCCATGAACTCATTTTATGTGTGTTTCATGTGACTGTTACGGTTTAGATCTAAAATCTCTCCCAACGTCTCCTGTGTTTGGAGGGTGATGGAATCATGGCAGCACTGTGCTCGTTAGAGACTTAACCTACTGGGTCCCCAGCTGTCCCGAGGTGGGGCTGCTGGAAGTGGGTCCCTGGGGTCGTCACCTGGAAACATGTCCGCCTTGGAGCCAGCCTATCACGGACTGAACCCTGCTGAATACGTGAGCCAAAGTTACCCTCTCCTCCTCAGGTTGTGTGCCTCTGGTGTTTTGTCCAGCAACAGAAAAGCCGACTAATGTACCGACCATCTCCGAAGAGTTTTGAGGCCCCTTTGTGTTCTCTATTGCCTTCATTACCCCAAGAGTCTTCGGTATGGGGTACATCAGTCATCTAGATTAGTACAGTAACAAAATAATATTTCAAATCTAGCTTCTACTTGGTCTATGTAACTGTCTGTACTTTATGCATATTTTAAAATATATATAAAATACTGCTGCAGGACGAAAAATTATGTGTTGTGCAGGTACACCTCCAACTTGTTTTCATTGTTTGGGGAGAGAGGGTGGTTGGAATTTTTGAATCCATTAAATTGAGATTTTTTAATCCACCACTTTAGACCACTGGAGATTGCACTTCAGCATATGCCATGATTGGACGTCAAAGCCTCATGTTTTTGGGTGAGGTAGGGTAACTGTGGAGCCTTGTGCTGTTGGGAAGTAGCTCTTGGCTGGAAGGGGCAGATGCTTGGGGTTTGATCTGAGAGGGTTGTGTCAACTTGTTGCGATTGGGGGTGGCCCAGAGCAGAGCTTTCAGGTGTGTGGGCGTGGGCCAGGAAGTCAGGACTAGGCACCTACCCTGGGTGTAGGGGACCCAAATGGCCTAGAAGCAATTAAAGGAAGGAAGAAAAACACAGTTACAGCTTCTTCCTGGGAAAGCTCTGTCTTGCCTGAGTCTCCAGACTCCCTTGGTTCTTGCTTCAGTTGGTTTCTGTCTGCAATGCTGTGAGCAGCTCTCCAGCCTCAGCCATGCGCTTCCACTGTTGCCCGCTGTCTGTGAACTGACTGTGTGAGATCTTCCAAAACTGTGAGCTAAAATAATCTTTCCTCCCTTAAGATGTGGATGTCAGGTATTTTGTTTCAGCGGCAAGAAAGTAATTAAGACACATATCCTCAGTTTCTGGAGATCATTTAAAATGCAAATTTATATTCAAAGTGTGAGAACTGACATCTCCAACAAGCCCCTACATGCCACTAAGGCTGAATGATCAAAGCTCACACTTTGAGTAGCACGTGGCCTTGGGCAGCTCTGGTTCCTCTGTGTACACACCGTACCACACACCACAGCAAGTGGCTTGAGTGTCACACTCTCATTTCTCCAGGCCAGCTCACCTTTCCTGCCAAGCTAGGCACAGAACAAAGAAGGTAATTTGTTCCCCTAGTGGATGGTGTAGAGGCATTGAGGCTGGCTTCTCACAATGCCCTATAGAGAAAACAGACCCTGGGGAGTGGAGTTTTCTGGACAAACGACTTTACCTATGGAAGAAAGTTCCAGGTCACTAGCTGACTTCATTAAAAAAAAAAAAAAGCACTGTTTACAAGTCACTATACAATATTACAAAACAATCTGGCAGCCAGCAGTTCTTTCCCACTGTTTTGGCTTTTATCTGGAAATTTTCTTTCTGGGAAGCATAGCTGGAAACCGAGGTCTTGACCGCTCCTGGCCAGAGGATCCTGTGGGCCTGATACTAAACCAAAAAGTACTAAGTGAGGCGTCTCCTCCTCCTGTGTTCTGACACAGGACCAATCTCTCCATCTACCCGCAACCTCATGGGATTCTGGAGTTGGAAATGAGCAGGTTACAGATGCCCTTCCTCCAAAAGAGGAGGAGGCCCAATACACACACACCCACACCCACCCACACACATACACACACACCAAATGAATAAAACAAACCCCCAATTCACTGAGTCTACCCACCGAGCCACCTTTATGTGTCCTATTGCTGCCTTCCCAAAGGCTCCCTTTGTCTAACTTGAATATTACACCTTCGCTTCTTTTCTGAGCCAGCTTCTACTATGCAACAGTGATGGCAAGTAAGTTTCTAAATATCTATGTCCTCTATACTGTGGGGCGATAGTGATGCAGGATGGTGCCTGGCGCAGCTAGCTGGGGGTTCCCTCTGTCTCCAGCTGCATACCACCAAGATGCAGCCCTGCTGGCACCGCAAGATCCTGGAGAGTGGGCTCAAAATTGACTAGAGACAATGAGGACGAAGGAGGACCATGACACCCGTCCCTGGGAAAAGAGCTGGGAGCTCCCTGAGCAACACTGCGTTGGTCCTAATAATCTTCCTTGGATCGATCGTCAGCCTTGTTTTCAGCCAGATAAGCCAAGATCTGGAGGTGGCATTGGGAAGGGTCTTAACAATGATCTCATTTCCATCCTGAGTGTCCTCTCCCGTTCATCGTGGGTCATCAAACCCAGAATATGAAAAAGCTGAAAGAAGTGTGTTGGACTTGTGGGGTCAGACAGATTTCCACCTAAAGAGAAAGGCTTCTCCCCAAAACCCAGCTCTGCAAAGAATGAATGAATGTGGACAAGAGCTTGAAGAGGAAGAAACAGCCCTTTGCCTCCTTTTTCTTGGGAGCTGGGTGACAGCTCTTCAGCTAAGGGCTGAAGCCCCCTGTCCCCCACTCGCCTTGACCAGCCGCTGTGGGTCCAGGATGGGTGTGTTCCCTTCTTCAGGTCCTCGACCTTGCTCCATCAGTGCAATCTGCTGCTGCCATCTGTTCCCAGATCCCTGTTCCATCTCCCGGTGGGTTCCTTCTGTAGGTTCATCCTCTTGTGCCCTTGCTTTACATAAGGTTTTCCCAGGAGCCCCCTCCACACTCCTCTTGGGACGCGTAATTGTGCTCTATCTACCCCCACACCTTCAGAAGCCTTTTGTCATCTATGCAGCCTAGAGCTGTGTTAACTACATTGGATGGAGAAACACATGACAGATAAGTAGACTGCACTCTCAGGAGTGTCTGGGTGGGCCGTGAAGGTACAGCCTTGGGTACTGTCTATGGCCCCGTAGACTGCACTCTCAGGAGTGTCTGGGTGGGCCGTGGAGGTACAGCCTTGGGTACTGTCTATGGCCCCGTAGACTGTACTCTCAGGAGTGTCTGGGTGGGCCGTGGAGGTACAGCCTTGGGTACTGTCTATGGCCCCTCACCTATTTCTCTTGGCCACCATGAACTAAGCAGCTTTGTCTTACCATGACAGTTCTACCTTGGAGCCCATCAGCCATGGAATGAACCCTTGCAAACCATGAGCCAAACTGAACTGTCCTTCCTTTGAGCTGTGGGTGTTGGGTATTGTGTTCGGTGATGGGGAATCTGATGGCGTGACCGTCTCTGCTCTCTCTTGTCACTGCTAGACCACCTGCTCACAGTTCCTCCAGATGCTGACCACAGGGACTCAAAATGAATCGCAGATGCTTCCTTATCCACTGCTCAGGTGAGCCCTCTCCTACCACAGGCCCTTCAGTGAAAACAGATACCAGTAACCCTAGGGTGGCTCGAGTCCCTTGAAGCAGACTTGCTTTCTCATTCTTCCCTTTCCACACTACCCTGTCTAGGTGGCTCCTTTCCTGGCTGTTTCCATGGGCCCAGTGCTCCCCCTGCTCACTTCCTGCACTATTCACTCCCCTCTGAACAGCAGGATAGGTCATTTGCTCATATTTAGTTATAATCATCTTCAAGATGAAAAGCAATATGAGTTGAGGACTCACATGTGATCAGCATTGTATGTCTTAATTACACTTTCACCGTTGTGACTCAATACCTCACACACACAAATTAGGGGAGGAAAAGTTTATTTTGGCTTACCGTTTCAGAAAATCTCGGACAGATTCTTTTAACCTGGAAAAATCAAGTAGGTCTTCATCTATTTTATGTAGGAAGACAAATGACTATTGACAAGGGGAATTGCCCGGACAAGATCTGGAGCGGTAAAGTATGCCTAGGGTTGGGCCATGGGCTTTGCCAATCATCAGTGGTCTGAAGCTGAGGATGCACGTACGAACCATCTAGAATACTTAAAATTCACCAATAGCCTGGCTCCGCCATGAGCCAATCTGACCAGACTCTCCTGTGGGAATCGTAAGAGCAGGAACCTGAGTTTTGCTAATATTTTAAAAGCTCCTCACTTGCTTCTAAGGTGAGTCTGTGGTTGACAATAACTGGGGAACCTCAAGGAAAGTCAAGATGAGGCCAGATGGGGAGCTCTGCTGTGAATGAATCTTACGAGTCACAATCACCAAGAATGCAGGCTTGTCTCATTGGGTCAACCGTGGGGATGTCTTTTGCAGGAGGCTGATGAATATGGCTGGGCATTACATGAGCTAGGTAGACTGTCATTTTGACCACCGCCTGGTAAAATGCACACCTAATATGTGTGAGGAGGTAAGGGTGACTGGGAGCCAAGAGGACCCTGGGGTTTTCTGCTGAGTTGAAGAGAAAGGTTTGGAGAAGAAAACCACCAGATCACTGCAGGCAAAAACGGGGAGGTCAGTTCCAAGAGGGCCCCGTTGAAATGTCCATCTCCAGAAAACACATTTGAAGGCAGCGATGGAGAACTGGGGAACAGGGAATTGCAAGTTAGTTGTGTTTGAATCGTAGCAAAAGAAGAAGGAGGAGGGGAAGAAAAAGAAAAGAAAAATACGCAGAGAAGGCAGCAGTGGAGGAAAGAGCCGTGGGGAAGGGCTATACTCAAGTGAGGTGAAGAGGCTGGTAGAAAAGCAGCCAGCCGTCGGATAGCAAAGGAAATGCATCAGATCAGAGCGGACGACAAAGAAGACGAGATTTTGAGAAACAGGATGTGATACACAGGTCAGGGTTTTGAGGAACATCCTGGAGGTATCGTCATTTTCCAGGAGGCTTAGTCACAGAGGAAAAGAAACATCTATTTCCCCAGGAGAGTGGGGCTCCCCGCGCATACTTGTTTATTTCTTACCTGCTGGGTTGGGCTGTTTCTTTTATGAAGAATATAGTAGTTTAGACAAGGTGCTCGATCTCATGAGGCTTGTGAGGTGTCATCAAAAAATACAGTGCGTCTGAATTTTTAAAAGATTCCGGTGGAAGACACGTTGCCCCAAATGCCTCTCCACTGTCTCGAGAATACTCAGCCTTTTTGCTCCTTTCTGAAGCAGTTCTGGAAATCCTCCTCCGGCCTGTCTTCAATTGTGCTGCTGTTGCTCCCCCAGTGTCCTAAATCCATTTGAAATGTTTACCTTGTGTCTGACACGAGCTGGTTGACTGCAGAAGAGGTGGGCAGCCCGGGCTGAGTACCGGCCAGGCCTCTGTGGGACAAGGTCGCTGGAGCTCGGGATTACAAATGCCACATGAGAAACATAAACACAGGCAAGCCACGGAATGTAGAAACTCAAAGCCGTCAGCTCGTGGAATCCATGCCGTAACTGAGCACATTAGGGTGCCTCCTGGCTCTGCCATCTCGCTTGAGAAGAGCTATAGTTTCATATCACTAGCTATCAATTAATCCTGTTTTCTTCATCTGTAAAATGAGAGGTTTAGCTGAAACAACCTCCCAGTTTTCTTTCAGCATGGTCCACGGTGAATGTGGAGCATGTGAACTTCTGAAAGTTGACTTACGTCTTAAACATGTGTGTTGAACGTGTAACTGTCACTGCTCCGAAGTGCAGCTGTGGGATCCCTACTTCTGTGAGGACGGAATTCACGAAGTCCCAAGATATAGGGTGTGTCTTAGCTACTTTTCCACTGCTGTGACTCAATATCCAACATCCACAACGTAGGGGAGGAAAAGTTGATTTTAGCTCACAGTTTGAGAAAGGCACAGTTCCACTCAGGGGTGGCCAGCAACAGTGGAAGCCCATGGCAGAGGCAGAGGTGGAGGCAGCTCCTCACGACATGTAAACAGGAAACTAACTCAAGTCAAATCAAGTCAGTTCCCTGGAGGAAGGAGGGAGGCAGCGTACATCCTTCCAGGTCCCATACCAGTGATCTGCCCCTTCTTTGTCCAGCCTCAGCATTTCACCCCTTCCAGGTGTAAACCCCCAACACCTGCCTGTAATCAAGTCCACACACCTGTAATCCAATCCACACACCTGCAACCCACCCCTCCAGACCAGGCCCCAATCTCCCAACAGCACATAGTTCTGTAGATCAAAATGCAGGAGACTCTGGGGGGACATTCCAGATATAAACCACAATAGGAAGTATCCTGATTTTAAAATAAATGGCCCCGTGAAAGCAGGCAAACTACACTCTGACAGAAGAAATCTCCAGCGTCCCGGGATTCCTGGTAGGTCACTGATAGAACACTGGAACAGACCAACTCAAAAATTATTAGGGATGCTTAAAGTCTAATACGCTCAAACTCAGAAAATTGCTTGGTGAATATTAAGAGAAAAGGGGCTTTTAAAATATTCGGATAACGGCACCTACAGATATAGAGTACAGCTGTGCAAATGTAATGCATCTCCCCGAGCTGTGATTAATTTGGAGCAATTTTTCTAAGGACGAGTTTCATCAGTCTCAAAAATTCATGGTCGGAACTAAGCAGGCCTCAGTTAGATCCCAAAAAACTGAGGGCAGGTGCAATTTGCTGGGAGAAGCTACTAGTCGTTCACTGCTGTCTAAGAGCCTGAACATGCTACCAATTTTCATACACAATGAGACTTCAGAATAATACTATTGAGAAGATGAAAATAAGCCAGAATGCAAATGCCTTTTCAAGCCTTTAAGGCTCAAAATTCAGCCCTAATTGCAAATTATTTATCTGTCAATTTGTCAAATCAAGTAGTTAACAGTCCGCCTTTCTTTTCTCTTTCTCTCTCTCTCTTTCTTTCTTTCTTTCTTTCTTTCTTTCTTTCTTTCTTTCTTTCTTTCTTTCTTTCTGGTACTGGGGATGGAAACCCAAGGCCTTCACACTGAACTACATCTCCAGGCCATTGTACTTGTTTTTTTATTATTGATTTTGAGACAGGCTCTCACTAAGTCACAAAATTCTCCAGACTGAGGTCAAACTTGCAATCCTCCTGCCTCAGCCTCCCAGAGTGGTAAGATTATGGTTCTGCACTGCCAGGTCTAGGTCTGGCTCAAAGTGAGAGGTTTTTTTTTTTTTTTTTTTTTTTTTTTTTTTCAAATCAGTAAAATATATGCTCCTTGAAACAAAACAGTAGATGCCTGGGAGAAACCATGCCTGGGGCCCACGTGAGTCACCCTGGTTGGAACCTCCCAGAAATTCTCCTCAGTTGGGTTTTTCCCCTTCCTCCTGCATACCCCTGATTGGCCAGCTCAAAGCCAGGTGCAGGAGTCAGGTTGAGCTGAAGGCAGTGGACATCTGCGTAAGGGATGGAGGGGCTGGACTCTGCAGGGGGACTTCACTGTGTCACCAAGGTGCTGGGCTGGTGGGTGGACTGAAACCTCCTCTTCAACCCCAGGAGGTGGGTGGGGCATTTGCATTTGGATGGCTACCTCTGTGGCCACCAGCACTCAGCACCCCCAGCTTGATTGCAAGGATGAGTCCTTAGGCCCCCGGGGCTTCAGTACAGGATCCCAGTTTCTGCGGGGGATGCTAGGCATTCCCCTGCGTCATGGATGTCCATATCCGATGCAGATCTGGAGACAAACATGCCAAACAGAACCGACGCCTACAGGGGGCCAGGGAGCAGAAGCTACTTCTCCTTCAGAGATTCCAGGGAGCCTAGAGATTCTCTCTCCTGAATTTCCATTGGATGGTTCTGGAATTCTGGAATAATCTAGCTGCGTCTTCTGCTTTAGCACTGAGCCCTTCCCCAGCACACCTTCCTTTTGATTTTGAGACAGACTCTCATGAAGTTGCTAAACTGCCCAGGTTGAGCTCGAATTAGTAATCCTCCCACGTCAGCCTCCCGGAGTGCTGGGATTACAGTTATGCACTGCTGGGCCTGGCTTCTGGTTTGCTTTTAAAGCAGTCCTTTGTAGTGGGTATTTATTATAAACAAGTGTAACATGCCGGGGACTTTCTGTGACACTGCGTGGGTCTCAGGCGCCTTCCTTCACTGAGCTCCGTGTACGTCAACACAGATGCTTCTTCCCTGTGTGACTTCTTTCCACAGTGACCTTTTGCATAGCAGGATCTACACAGGGTGACTGTGACCAGATCTACAGCCAGTGCTGGGTCTACGGACACAAACAGCAGAGCTTCCAGGCTGTCTGCCTGACCCTTAAAAAAGGGCTGGTGTCTGCCTCTTGGCTCAGCCTGAGGCATTTAACTTGTAGGCCACTGTGGCTCTGGGAGAGTTCAAGGAAAGAACAGGGATTCATTTCAACTGCTTAGAGAAAGTGGGAATCATGTGTCTTCTATTTTTCCATTGTTGAACTATTTTTACTTTTTAAATTGACACATAATAATTGTGTGTATTTATGGGTCTTGTTAAGTTTTGCAGATGTGTAATGAGCTGTCTTCCCGTTCATTTCACTCATCTCTGTTTCCAGAGCTTAAGCCGGTTTAATGATGTTGCTCCCCTTGGATTGGGGCTCATCTTTCCTCTTCAGATTCACCTGGCACAGAAACATGGTGAGGTGCCCCAAGCGATGCTTAGAGACTGAGCTCTCGTAGTCTGAAAAGCCCTGGGCAAGTCCCTGGGCCCCTCTCAGCCTCAGTTTCCTAATGTGGAAGGGGATATAAGGTTGGATTTATTTTTTCTGAAACCCCTTTGACTTTCCAGGAGGTGAATTTACAGTAAAGCCAACAATTCCTTCCTGGGAGATGCCTGGCCTGGTTTTGTTACAGGCAGATTTGGAAAGGTCCACTCAGCTGGGACTGGCTACTGTTGGGTTTTTCCAGTGCTCAGATGGACTTGGCTGCACCAAATCAGAGAGGCACGGCCTCCCAGACACGCACGTGGCCCCCAGGGCAGCAGGACTGTTAACTTATCTGCTACATGTGAAAATGCCTGTGGTATGTGTCTTATGTGTGGAATTACATTGGACCCAGGTGACAAAAAACCCTGCATATTTCTCCTTCCATATAAATGTGCTTATAAACCTTTTATATCCTATGATGATAGAACAAAGAATGAGAAACAGTTTTGTGTTGGTCCTCCCATAAATACAGTGCTCTAGACAAACATGCTGGTTTCCGTCATATTCCCTTGACTTTGACCACATGGAGAGGTAGCAAATTCATTTCTTCTGGCTTCTGTGTGACTTTGTGTTGGGCATTCTGGCAACGAGAAAGCCATATGACACAATGCACAGCATATTTGGGAGCTAGTCAGATGGACGTGCATTCAAATGTCTCGATTATGACCTCATGTGGGAGAAGATGCCTAAGGTCTGAATGCCCACTGGTAGGGTCACCCCGGAGACAGGACGACGGACTCTGGACAAATGACTTCATCTTCCTGACTTTGTTTCCTCCCTTGGAGAAAGGTTGGTGACAGAGCTCCCTGGCATTGGGTGGGGCTTCAAATAGTGAAGTGGGTGTGCCTAGCACCTTTGCAAAGCCGGCAGGACTCAGCAAACAGTAGCTCTATGTAGCTCAGCCAAGCACTTCCCAACCTCAGCCCTCCAGGGAATTTGACTCCATTGAGGAAACAGGAGGCACCTACAAGTAACCCATGCGCAGGATGGAGCACAGCATGTGTCTTTGCTATTGGGACACAGTACCCAACACAGATAACTTAAGGGAGGCAATGTTTATTTCAGCTCACAGTTTCAGGAGGTCGCAGTCCATTCACAGGCGGCCTCCAATGGAGATGGCGTGGCAGAGGGTGAAGCAACACAGAAGCTGTTCTCCTCACGGCAAGACATGAAGCCGTGACAGCAAGGAAGGGCGGAGCTAGCATACGCTCTCCCAGGTCATATCCCACTGATCTTCCCCTTCCGGGTCAAGCCTTCCTGCCAGATACCACCTCTTAGTAGCACAGGAAGTCAATGGATCAGCCCCCAGGATAGAATCACTCCACACACAAAGCTCTTGGGGGACACGCCAGATTCAGCCATAACAGCGTATGATTAGCTTCAAGTGACACGCACACATTCTAGCACTCATTTGCCGAGAGAAGATGAAATTCAAACAAAGCAGGACTGGTCAGACCCTAAGGTGGGGAATATCTAGCACGAGGGTGATAGACAGCCCAAAATCATTGGCCTGGCCTGCCCAAGGCGACCCAAGCGAGACTTGAAATTTAATAAATCTAAAAGCTTTTGTCATAGAAACCTAAGTTTGTAATAAGTAGATGAATCAGGATACACATGTGTGGCAGCATCGTCATTACAGTTGACATGGCGTGTCTCACTGAGAGAAGCAGTTTCAGCCATCACGTAGGGGTGAGTTCATTAAATGCTTTAACAAATAGAACAGACGTATATATCTATATCTATATCTCTATATATAGATATATATTTTTTAGACAGGGTCTTGCTCTGTAGCCCTGAGAACAGACTCATTTTTAAGTTGATCATTTTGCATGGCCAGTGAATGATGTTGTAAATATCCAAATGGCCCTCGGCAGATAAAAATTTCCACATGCCTGTTCTGAGGGGTTGGGAGGGTTGGGAGGGCTGAGTCTTCATTGCCGAGAAGATGGCTAATGAGAACCTAAAAGGACAAGGAAAGCCCAGCTCACTGGCAAATTCAGGAGCAGGTGGACAGGGGCAGGGCGGGGAGAGGTGAGAGTTTTCCTGAGGACATGTGGATCCACCTCTGTTCACCAGCAGAGCATCCGGAGCAGCCCCACGCCACCACTGCACGACAGCCCAATTTGGTGAGCGGTGAGCTCCTCGGGGTTACTGGCAGGAGACTGGTGAGGGGTCATTTAGAGTGTGGTGGGTGAAAGGTCACCTACAGAAGCTTGGGAGACTTGACACTGAACAGCTCCTGCCCCAGCAGAGAGTGATTCGGGAAACTGCGTCCTGCCTCTTGGGTTCACTCTGGGTTCTTCTGGGAATTGGACATCTATCCGCGGTGGATCATCCAGGCCAGGAGAGGTCACTCATGGCCGGCCTAGGCTACAGTGGTGGCGCTCTGCCTTGATCAGGGCCACCAGTTCAGGGAGGGCAGCTGACAATCACACACATCCCTGCTCTGGAGCACTGTCCTCTCTGCAGCCTGTCCTGTGATGTTGGAGAGCTCTGCGGTTTCTCCACACCAGCTCCAGACGCATGTAGGGAATTTCTAGTTTACAGGGACCTGCCCCACAGCCAGGTATGTTTCCAATGAGGTCTGCGTTTTTTTCTGGACCCACCCGAATTCCTGAGCGCTCGCTTGCACGCCAAGTTCCTATTCCTTCTGTCACTCTTGTCTCCAAATAAAACACTGGACGAAGTTACCTTCCTAAGGCCTCTCTGTTATTTTCACAGAGAAGCAAGACGAATCTGGTAATAAAAATTAGAAAGGGTGATTTCTGATTTATTTTGCATTGGGAGCAGGAGTTTCTAGAGCAAAATCCGGTAAGTAAAACAGTTCTTTTGCCTCTCAACTCCTGTTGATAAGTTTCATTATGTAGGTTGCAGAAAAAATAAAAAAGCTAGCTGAGCTCATTGATGCAGGCCTATGACCCTAGCATCCAGGGAGGCTGAGGCAGGATTGCAAATTCCAGCCCAATTTGGGCAGCTAAGTAACTTGGCAAGACCCTGTCTCAAAATGAAAAAAAAAGGAAGAAAAACAAACAAACAAACAAACAAAAAAAGTCTGGGATGTAGCTCAGCACGAAGGACCTGGGCTTGATCCTTAATCCAAAGGGGAGAAAGCTGTTTAAAGATTTTGTCAAGTGTGGCCACATAATCTAGGCTCTGGAATTCAAGTTTTCACCACCTAGTTTTGTTTTTAAAAAACAGAACTATGTCATAGAGGAATTGGGTCCTTAGGGAGGACAGTGAGAGTGATTTTTGGTCATTTGGGGAGTTTTTGATCCCTATCAATGCACAAAATAGAGAGGGGTTTGTTTCTCCAACACTTTCACCATCTTTTAAGTTCTCCCACCACTGCTGGCAGGGGACCGTCTCTGAGTTTTCCAGAGAAAGGAAGGAGTCAGGCTCCCTCTCAGATTATCCACCCAGAGGGGGCTTAATCCAGGGTGTCCTCTCCAACTCTCCCCCTCTCTTCCCCAGCTGCCTAAAGGACCAGCCTTAGACTTGGCTTGGTGGGGTCGGGGGGTTGGGGGGGAAGAATGCTGTGGTCAACGGGGATTCCAGACCGAGACCAGGGCGCCAGCTTGATGACCACTGTCCCAAGGCCTTCAGTGTGCTAAGCAGCTAAGGCTCCAGAGTGTAGAGTCTTTGCCCTGGGGCGTGGGGCGGGGTGTCTGCACGCCTGGAATTCACGGGCAAGGACGCTGGATTCCAAGGACCAAGGTCTTTTTTCCTGAGGTCAGGCTGCCTGTCTTATCAGAGTGGTCCTTCCTGGTCTTTGCCCCTCCACTGCCCGGCGAAGGCTCTTTCTCCCCCCCCCCCCCCCCCCCCGGATTTTGGCTCTTTTGGCTGGCCAGGCCCCCCATCAGATATTCACGATCTCCCCTCCAGAAATTTCCAAAAGGTGTGCTGCTCCTTGGAAGCAGGCTAAGGAAATTTAGGCTGTACTTTTTTTTTTCAAGTCCACCCACATATTTTTTTCAGAGCTTCTGAAAGAGAACATTTTCTGTTCTGCTGACGTTTTCCACGTTTGTAGCAAGGCTTCCCACTGTCACCACATGTCGGTGGTGCTGCGTCCTCTGAAGGGACGGAACCTGTCCAGCTCTTCCTTGTCACCGCCCTGTCCCCCAACTGCCGTCTTTACCAGATCCTGTTTGTGTGTCCAACAGGTCCTGATCTTACGAAACAAAACAAAAGGCTTGCGTTCATCACGGCGGGAATTAGCAAATTTGGGCACTGTGTCACCTTTCCCTTAAAAGTACAACTATTAGAAATACATCCGAGAACGGGTTTGTACTTCATTCAGTACTGACTCAGAAAGCCCGAGTACATGGTTGACAAAAACCAGGTGTTCACCGGCCTGGTTCCGGCGAGCTCCTGGAACCTTCCACCGTTTTCCCAGTAATCCTCAGTCTGCATTACCATCCCTCCCAGTCAAGCGTATATGTCTTAAATTAGGAAAGATGCTAATCTGTTGAATCACTCGTTTGGCTTTAAGGAGAAAAGGGAGGTGGTGACCACGAAGCAACAGGGGACCTGCAGCCGGTCCCTCTGGGGACTTCCCCTCGCCAGTCTCCAGCGCGTCTCCGTTCCTGTGACTCTGAACACGCAAAGCCTCCTACCCTCTTTGTTCATTACTGCCTTCAGATTCCTTACTGCCGCTGGTTTGTTCCTGCCTGGAATCGAGCCCGGGGCCTTTGCACCAAGCATGTCCCCAGCTCCCTCTCCCCACCCTTTCGTGGACTTTGAGACGGGTTCTCACTAAGTCACCAAATTGCCCAGGCTGGCTGAAACTTGTGATCCTCTTGCCTCAGCCTCCCAGAGCGCTGGGATTCCAGGTCCGCTCCTGCAGTTACTGGGCCTCCCTTCAACTGCCAAGGATGGTACGACGAACTGTACCACCTGTCAATTGCTGCAACGCTCGCGGGTTCCCGGCGTTCTCTCCGGCGGCCCATTCCCTTTCTGCTCGGAGGAGGACATCTCCTCTTGGCTCTCCTCTGACTCTGCACCCCCGGGTGCCCTTTCCCTTTGCCTGCTCCTTAGATTCTACCTCGGAGACCTCGCCCCCCTCCCCACCGCCCCGGGGCCCATCTTCTCCTCAGAGATAAACCGTGTCTCCAACATCCTGGAGGCCCTTCTCCCGAGAAGCTGCTCCGGATGCGACTGTCCAACACTGAGCTCCGTTATCCTCCCTGCACTCAGGCTCTTGGGTGTCTTGGCACTGCCATTTCCCCCTTTTATGTCTTTAAACTAGAGCCACTCGGCCCCTGCACCTGCTGAGGGTGCCTCTTGCACGGGGTCTGCCTCCGCCCTGGCCCAGAGCTTCGCTTTTTCTGCTCTACCTCTTAAAGTCCCCTCCCGGCTGGTTCCTTCACGTCAGTGCCAGACTGATGCTTCTGGAGCGCAGCTCGGAGTGCCCAGATCGAAGTCTTCTGTGTTTCTTTGTTGCTGACCAAACAATCCTCCCGACCAACCGCCCTGGATTCTCACCCCCTGCCCTGGAGACTAACAACCTCCTCTCAGGTGAGCATCGCCCCTTCTGAAGCCTGGGACCACTGCAAGTTGGTTCATGCTCTGCACCTCCTTGGCCCAGCTTGGCGAGATTCTGGATGGAACCCACGGGCTGAGGACAGAGCATGCCCCTGCCCACCTGCCCGGCTCAGCGCTGCCAGCCCCAGCCTCCTGTGGATTCGCCGGTGGGTGTCTTCACCCCCGCTCCAGTGGCCCATCCAGGGCCGTGGTACACCCTGCCTCTGTGCAGGCTTGCCACCTCAGGTGGCTTCTCCTCCCCATCTGACTCCAGCTCCTCTTCCTCCCGCCGGAGGCTCACCGCAAATGCCCAGTGCCTCACCCACTGCCCAGAGGACCCGGCCTTCCCCTCCTCAGCTCCCTCTGGTCCTTCACGCAAGTAGGCTCTGTCTCGGCTGGGGATTTGTGTGTGCGTGCGTGCTACCCGCTCACCTCTCCTTTCCACACCTTTTCCTGGCAGTACCCTGGTGTCTCCCGAGATCAAGGACTGCGTGTCCTCTGTTCTGATCTCCTGCACAGAAAGAGGACTGCACAACTCCCCACAGAGCAAGAGCAAGCCCTATCCACGGTGTCACGGGTGGAAGCGACTCGGGGTTTCAGCCTAAGCCAGCACGGTATGGAAGGGAGCCGACTTCAAACTCATGACCTGTGAGACTCCACCAGCTCGGCAAGTGCTCCTGCCCTGAGCTGTTCCACCAGGTCTCTGAGCTAGTCTGTTTCTTCAGATGTTGGCCATTAAACAAAGCGCTACACAGAAAAGCAGGTGGGAACATTCCTAGGATATTGCATGAGACAGGCTAACATTCGTAATTATAAGACTCGTGTTTAGTAGGTACGGCCGGGTGGAGCTGTAGACTCTGAAGGACCAGGGGCTGGCCAAGGAGGCTCCCTGTCGGAATGAAGCACACTTGACTGTGATCACACACACACACACACACGCACGCATGCGCGCGTGTGCTTGTGCTCCTGCACACAGAGGCTCTCGTAGAGTCCTACACCACTTCACCTTTAAGATGGGCAGATCTAGAAACTTCTGCTCATCTTTAAAATTTGAAACCCATCCAGAAGCAAACACTGTGACTGCCGCAGGGGTGCGAGCCCCGCCCGGGTCTGTGCCCAGCACCTGGAGGGACAGTAAACTGACACTAATTCCAGTGTCTCCTGGACTTGCCAAGTCACACTCAGCCTTTCCATTCCAACCTACAGTGAACTTGTCCTTCCCTCTTCTTGCCCTGGTTCCTTCCCCAGGTTCGGACGCTTAGCGCCTGCCTGCGCCGCGTCCTGCCGGCCGGGTCGGTACACGCCTCTGAGTTATTTCAGAACTCATTTTCTCCTTGCGTGTTTTCTGTCTTTTTTATTTTCTATTTTACACAGCTGCTTTCTTCTAGGCACACAATGGTCCTTTCTTGTCCTTTAGAAAACTGTCTCCCTCCATAAGAACTCCACGCACACTTCCCTGGCAGCTGGCCCACCGCTGTGCCGTGTCCACCCGTGAGCAAAACACACCGGTTACTACCTCCCACCTAGGCCTATTTTCAAAGAATCTCAGATGGAAAAGTCTATGCTGTGTTTGCAGGATGGGACAGATGTGGGTTTGAGGTTCAAGGAAAGGTGTAATTACAGCAAAAATGCAAGTCAATGCACGTGGCCTCTACGAACATTGCCTGAAGGCGTCGTTAGGGGCACGGAGGAGGAATCTGGAAAGGTCTCTACTGCTTGTGAATTTGTAGCCTAACAGGGGAAAGAGATTCGTAAACAAGTCCTTGAAAAGGCCCGCCAAGTGCTTCCATCTGGAACGGGAAGGGAATTTGCAGAGAGCTCCCGGCCTCAGCTCGGGGCTTCTGCTGGAGGTAGAGCTGAGTCTGAGCCCCTGAGGAGGTTAGAGCATCAGAATGGAAACAGAAATTACACACCTAAAGATGGAAAGGGACAAGCTAGCACAAAAAGGACCCTTCGAGAGGAAGTGAGTGTTGCCTTTCTGAAAACCTACGGAGGAGAGCGTGTAGTAGGCCCAGGTTGTGCCTGTCGGTTCCCAGGCTCGGGTAGGAGCTATATGTAAACTTTACTTTGAATTTTGGAATTGCAGAGAAGATTCTGTTACTGTGGATCTGGGTGTATTTAATTGTGTCTTATAAAAATTGATAAAAACTATGGAAGTAGATGATTTAATCAATGACCTCTTTGAAGCATTTTTTTCCCATCCACTGTTAACTCCTGCTGTGTGTGGGCATGTCCTTACAAGTCCAGTAGGTCCGTCTGGGTAATCAGTCCAAAAGTAAAATATTCCCCAGTGCTCACTCTGGGCGGCCACCTTGACCTCCCAAAAGCTGGCCAGTCACCTGCGGGAAAGGAAAAACGTACCGCCAAGCAGGGCACGAACGTCACACAGGGTGTCCCCCTGACCACAGAACCCCTCGGCGTGTCACACCAGTCCTGGGTGACCGAATTGTTCCCACTGGAGTCCTGTGAAAAGCAGTCTGTGAATGAAGAGGTGGGAGGTCACTCTGTGGCCCCCAGTGGGCGCGCCACCTGGATACAAAGTTCAAGTCTTCACTGCAGGATCTTCGGCTTTTGTCCTTTCTTAATTTTTTATTTTTTTGAGGTGTCTACAATGGCTGTGACATTTCAAGAGGGGCCTGAAGGCCGAGAAGGAGCTGGTGGGCTTGTGTGAATATAGACCTCCTTATTCTGCAGGGCTGGGGTTTCTTGACCCCTCCTTGGACTCGCTACTCACAGCAGCACATCCCAGGAAAGAGCAGTGACAGTGGCTCAGCCCCTACCCTGGTGTCGCTGAGGAGAGGAAATGCTCAGAGTCCAGGCCCTGAGACAAGGACACCAAGGGCAGGCCTTGAGTGGTCATCCCAGCCCCTGAGCAGCTGAGGCCTCCATCCAGAGGGGACGGGAGTCAGAGCAGTGATGTCTTTTGGTCAGATCTGCACAGCATTTATATTGGCAAAGAGTGTGGCACGTGGCATGTAACCCAAACTCTAAGCTTAGTGTGATGTGACGACATCTATATCACTGTGGCAACAATTTTCTTTTCATTTAATTAATTACTTGTTTAGTTTCATGGGGACTGAGCCCAGGCCTTCACACTGACCTACATCTGCAGCCCAATTTTGTTATTGATTTTGAGAGAGGGTCTTGCTAAATCTCTAAGTAGCCCAGTCTGGGCTTCAATTTGTGACGCTCCTGCCTCAGCCTCCCAGAGTTCTGGGGATCACAGTCCCGTGTTGGCTTCTTAGCACTTTTAAAAACAACACTCTTTAATGAGAATATTTAGATGTTTCGTCTCTAGGATGGACCTCGGATTGAAATTATGGGTTTGAAATCCTGAGGTGCCATGTGGAAACTCAAGGACCATGAAATTAGGACACATTGCTGGCACTGTCCTCTTCCACATGCATGGTCAGTGTCACTGCTACTGTCTGTCCAAATGCACACTCTCACTGACTTCGTGACTCGCATGTCTGTGACTGTGTGTGATGTGGGCACTGTTTATAGCATCTTCCATGGGCTTCCAAAGACACAAAGAAGATGGGTGGGGCTGGCAGTCCTCAGTGTTTGTGGCCAGCCAGGCACCAGCCGCCGGGTGCCCCGAGGTTCACCCTTTTTCTTTCGTCCCTCCTTCCAGGTATGTGGGATCAGAGTTGATAAGCAAAGTGTCTGCGCTGATGGGTCTACCAACTTGCAAAGCCAAGGATAAGCTTCCGCAGGTCGTCCTTCAAGCCCAGGAATTAGACCCAAAGGGTGACGCGGGAAGAAAGCGCACAGGATGTGGGGCCGGACCTTGTATTCTTTGGCAAATAAGAACAAGATATCAACCTGCAAATATGTGAAAGTGTAAACACCATTGACCGGGAACGTTATTTGGCCCGGTAGACGTGGGTTTATCTAGCGTTCAATGCCAAGAAAGGACACTGTTAGTTGCTCGTGGAAATCAGAAACACAGTTGAAACAATAGCTCCAGGGTTGAAGCACTTGCCTAGCAAGTACCTGGCATTGAGTTCAATTCTCCAGCAATACATAAGCCAAGTGTGGTGTCTCACCCTGTAATCCCAGCACTAAGGAGGCTGAGGAAGGAGGATTGCTATGTGTTCAAGGCCAAGCTGGGCTATGTAGTGAGTTCAGGACCAGCCTGGACTATAGATCATGACCCTGTCTCAAAAAAATTAACATTAAATTACCATTAATAGAAGCCAGAGGGAGGTCCCTTGCTGGACACACAGATATTTCATGGGTGCAAATGTCCAGAGTCCAGGTTGTGTAATTCCCACTAGCAAAGTGCCCTTTGGGTTTTGAGTTCAGGGTTTTCCAAGTACAAACTTGAACAATTAACCTCAGTGCCCACATATTCCACCATAAGAAAAACAGCTCTGAGGTCACTTATCCTGGACAGGACCTAAGGGTTCAGCCACAGAATAAGACCCTATCTTGCACAGTGGCATGCCAGTGACACAAGAAATGTCTTGGCCACCCAGATCAGTTGTCCATATATCACTGATCCCCAGACAATGCCCAAGTGACATGATTTGGTATTAAAAAAAATTTTTCCCCCACTATTTTTATTAATACACAAATGTAATACATAGTATTTACAATGAATTTGGGTGTTTTGTACATCTATGTAGCACATCGACTTCACAATCCCTTCCCATCTTCTACCCTCCCACCCGCTCCCTGTCCCTTCCCCCGGCTCCAGTTATCACTTCATATGGTTCCAAAGAATGTCTGTGTTCTGGGTTTTCCAAGTCCGAGAAACCATACAGTGTTTAGCATATTAATCTTCCGCACCTAAGTCATTTCACTTAAGTGGCCACTCTACCCCAGCTTCCTATTCTTCTAATGGGTTCGCAGTAGTCAAATCTTGATATCTCCTCTCTGAATCCAAGCAATCCCTTCATTGGGATATTCACCAAAAGGTTTTTTTTTTTTTTTTTTCAATCCAAACTCTAAAAGCAAGGAGATCGTGGAGCAATGTCATCCAAGCACTAAAAAAACATAAATGCCAACCAAGACTGCTATATCCAGCAAAATTATCTTTTAATTTAAAGGGAGAACTTAAAACTTTCCATGACAGAGACAGTTTAAAGGAATTTGCAGCCACTGAGCCAGTATTGCAGAAAATACTTAAAGGAAACTTGGATGGTGAAAGGGAGACCAGCGACACCAATGACCCCAGAGAAAAAGTGACAACAGCTAGAGGAGAATGAGCTGAGAAAAAAGTAGGTTAGTAATCAGTGAAATACGAGTAAATGAGATATGAAAGTTAGGAAATTCTGAAATAACTAGATTTGCCTACATGTCTGTCGCTTTAAGCATATTTATGTGGTATAGATTTAAGTTCCTTTAATGTAGCAATGTGATATAGTTTTAACTTTGTTTTGTTATAGCAATTCACTTATTAGGTCACTAATGAAAGTTTATCCTAAGGAAACTGATTGATGTAAAGATAACCTTGTGAATGTACAAATATGCGCCTTCCAGTATTCAGCTAAGGCAATTGAATTTTATTTATTTATTTTCTTTCTCTTCTTTCCCAAATTGACTAGTCTTTCGAACTACATGCTTGTAATTATTTTCTAGTGTGAACTGGTGGGTAAGGCCAGGTTTAACAGTAACAACAAAGATGTAGGAAAATACGGAAAAAAAAACTTTTCGTGATTTGGTATTTTGGCTAACCTTTACCCAGAGGTGCTTGAGGTTAGCCAGCAGCCAAGGTTTATGCAGAATAACCCCTCCCACCTCATTGAAAACAGCAGGTGCTGCGCCCTGTCCAAGTAGGACTGGGAGTGGAGTCCTCAGGAAGTCGATGAAACTCCAGCTGTAGGGCTCTGCTCAGGACACGCTATCTCTAAAGCCTCATTCCAGTTTTATAGCGCTGATTTTGCATTCATTTTTCTCAAAAAAGTTGTGTAATATTTAAGCTCTACCACATCTTCATCAGCCTCCTTCGCCAGTGCTGGAGAAAGTGCACAGTGATGTTACAGCCATCAGCCCAGCTCCAGGGCAAGTCTGACTGAGACAGGATGTCAGTAAAACCCAAACCCAGAACCCTGGGCCCCAGAACACCTGGGGCCTGGGTTCTGTGGGGCAGGGATCCTTCTCTGTCAGCCCTCGTTCTGCAGTGACCAGTGTGGCCTGTCATCCGAGGGACGCAGCCTCTAATCCTCAGAATGTCATTTGCCCTGTCCCCCTCGCCCCTGCCCCCGGGCCCGAGCCAGGGTCTGAGCCGCCAGTCCTACAGTATGCTCTGTGTGAGTGTGGGGCAGAGGGCCTGCGCGGGTGACGCTCAGGAACCTCACAAAACGTTCCCAATCTGTTTTCATTTTTGAGTCTTGCTAACTCGCTGAGTTTCCTGGGCTGAGCTCAAACTTGGGGCCATCCTGCCTCAGCCTCTCCGAGTACTGAGATGACCCGCCTGGGACTGTCTGCTCTGTGGAAAGTACTGTGCAGACTGCTTTGAATTGGAGCTGCAAGGATGCAGGGAAGAACAAAGAAGGCGACCTCGGTCATCGCACCACTAATTCTTTCCAGCCTTTTCTAAGGGTCCCAACTGGCTCTCCCATGAACCAGTTCCCGTGGAACACAGGCCAAGCGCTGGGCCGTGGGTGCTTGTCCGCCAACACCAGAGCCTGTCTTTCTTCCTGAGCATCATCGGTAACTTTGGCTGTGGCTGAAGGTGCGGAATTTCATGCCATGGACATGTAGGTGAGAGACGCAGGCTGTGTTCTGGAAGTAGGGCCATCTGGGAAGTGTAGCGTCCAGTCGGACTGTTGTCCTCAATCTCCTTTCTAGCCTGGCACGATGCCCATAGCGCAGACCTGGCCCTGTGCTGCTCCTGGAACAGTGGCCTTCTCCGTGTGGAGAGGACACAACTGCTTTGGCTAACGTCTCTGGGAATGCGGTGGAATCCCCAAGTGGATCCCAGCTGCTGTGCTAGGGGAGATTCCGCACACAGTGCCAATTAGGCCCAAAGGCACTTTGCGGAGTTTTCCACCTGCCAAGTTCAACTGCCTATTCTCCTATTTTTGTTTTTCTTTTCTGTGCTACTAAGAGTTGAACCCAAAGCCCTCACATGAAGCTACGCCTCCAGCGCCCCCACCCCCTTTTTTAGACAAGGTCTTGCTAAGTTGCCCAGGTAGGACTTGAACTTGCAGCTCTCCAACCTCTGCATCCCGGAGTGCTGGGAATCCAGGCCCGCCCCACCGGACCTGGTGAAATTTCGCTATCTAGCGTTGCTTCATTTTTCCTTTTATCTTAGTGAAGTAACAGGAAATAGAATTTCTCTCTCAGAACCCTTACTTGGGATTTTCTTTCTCTCTCTTCTCTCTTGAAACTTGAGGACCCCCGAATCCCTTCGCTGTGGGCCTGCCTGTGCGGCTGAGCTTCTGCGTGGCCCCACCGCGTCTCTACCTGTCTGCAAAGCCGGCACCAGGAAGCTACCTGGGCAGCAGCGGAGAGCCAGGCGTGTTGGGACGGACCTGCCCCCTTCAGGCACCATGCCCCTGAGAGGTACGGCGCAAGGCCTGCTCCTGTCTTCCTGTGTTCCCGTGCTATGCGTGTGACAGCCCACCTTCCAGCTGCTCCCAAGGTCCCACCCTGGAGGTAGCCTTTAGGAGCAAAATGAATGCAGCAGAACAGAGGAGGACAGCAATTCACCTGCCTGCTGCTCTCAGGCCACCCACTCTCGCAAACACGAAAAGCTGCACTGAGTCTTACAGTAGCTTCCTGGCCATTTTTACTTGAAATAAGAACGCAGTTGAGGATTCCTGACTTATTCCTGGTGGGAAGGGCTTGAGCTGCCACGTGGAAAGACGGAAGGGAATGACACAGCGTGTGAGTGTGTGTGTGTTCACACAGTTCACACGAGTGTGCCTGGAGCTAGTCACCCGTAACTACAAGTTACACTCACTTTCTGCAGGGTTTGCGTTGGTTCTGAGCCGGGGCCCAGAGGCGCAGGCTCCTGTAAGCCCACCGTTCTGGGAGGCTGAGGCAGAAGATTACAAGCTCAAACCTGGCCCGGATCACTTAGTGAGACCTTGTCTCAAAAACAAAACAAACAACAAGAAACCCTGGCTGAAGATGTAGCTCAGTGCAAAGGCCCTGGGCTCAATCCAAGTAGCATGAAGAAAAAACAAGCAAGAGAAAAGATTCCAGTGTAGCCATGCACACACACGTTCTGAACTCAAGCCTGGCCTCTGAAGCGGCGGATACACCGAGGCCAGTGGTGGCCCTGAATCTTCCACAAAGGGGGGATGACTGGGGCAGGAGGTAAGACCTCACGTACCACACACTGACTGATCAAATCAGAAGTCGGCCTCCTCTCTCTGTGGTGTCAAAACCCACAGCTGGGTGGGTTTTCTTAGGCCCAGAATATTTCTGTCATTTTGATGTAAAATTAAACACACACACACACACACACACACAGAAAATAAGAACATGCGGCCTTGCCCTTTGAGGATTCCCTCTGCCCATGCAGGGCCAGGGCCTGCTGAGCCGGAAGGAGCCCGGGGCCTCGCTTTGTGACACCCAGTACTGCTGGCACGTGAAACCCAGGTT